>CM046063.1:28961754-29561754 GCA_025215515.1 Schistosoma japonicum
CTAACTAGAAGCGTGATCGACCAGTTTTCTTCAGGTATTCTTTATTTCGAAAAGTATTCTCATTATATTGAGGTTCAGCATTTTAAGTACCTTGTGTCAATATTCTAAAGTAAATTATCGATAAATAAACTGATAGACAGTATGATTTAATCATTTGTTCCTCATTGAAATTCCAAAATATTTACCGAGCATTTACCAAACACAAACTACTGCTTGTTACCAAATAATTTAAGTGTACTAAATACTTATGAATAGAATTAGATTGTAACTAGCGAATGAAATCTAGGACACGCGTTTCGTTCTACGTGGGGCTCTTCAGCTAGGTGTAGGCGTTTGAACCTGGACTTGAACTGTGTCCAATAGGAAATATAAACACTTTCAAATAATAAACGCCCGTAGTACAAGCGTGGTTGTCTGGAATCATTAGTTTAATGGTGTATGTAGTGATGTTTTACATGAACGAACAGAATCACAGTGTAAACATAAACACCAACACCCAAGTACGTCTGGCCGACAAGTTCTAAACAGGGCTTATCTTGCATACTGGATTCAACTTACTAGCTACAGTTTAACCTTTATTCTACTTGATAAATACCTCTATACTAAGGTATTCCGCCTAGTATACACCTATAGTAACAGAGACTGATCAATTTCTGTCTATAATGACGTGAACGAGAAATAACGAACACTTTCAAATTTCACCGAATAATCTATTCTACTTTTCATAAAATTCTTTATTATTTGACAAAAAAAATATGATAACAGACTAGTAGAATAATTTTGATATTAAAATTTTCTATAGAATCTACATGAGGTAATAATTTAGTAGATTATTTATTGTAAAATTTGAATATGATTGGTTAGTCAAAGTTTATAACCTTATTGTTTTATGACCTTTGACCTAATCACATAATATTTGTTATATGGAATGTGATAATTCAACCAATAAATGAATTCATTTATAGGCTTTGTAATTTGAGATTAGTTGGTTAACCTTTTGGATATATGGGAATCGACTGTATTTTGGAATAAAAGTAGTTAAATTTTGAAGCACAACAGATTTTAAACAAATACAAATTAGTAATAATAAACTGATTAAGGTTTTGTAAAATAATTATTTAAAATACAAAGTTAGAAAATAAGTATTAAACTATCAATATTCATAATTGGCCATGGTTTCCTCATTATTTTACTGATTGTTTAACCCAGGTCAAGTTTAACAATCATCGCAACAATCAGTTATAATTTAAGATGTTCTGATTAAGATAATAAAGTATCAGGGGAGTACTTATTCATGGTTATAGATCAAGTATTAGCACTCATTAACAAAATGTTCATGATAAATAGAGTTGAATAAGAAGTTGATCACAACTAAAGTATAGTTGTTTGTATTCTCAAAAGATTGATGTTTGTTAGTTACCACTGAAAACCTGGGGATCTCTGAACAGTTGACATCTCCTACATTAAAACCTCTCAGCATTCCACTCCCTGTACTTCCTTATGGACTAGAACACAAAGTCTTCACGTGTCACTGTGAACGCTTATCTACCTCCACCAATAGGATTGGCAACAGGCAGAATTCCCACTTTGTTCACTCAGCTCACTAGTGATTGAGTTCAAGATATTCCTAAAGTTCAAGTAATAAGTCGCGACTAGCAGAGTTTAGACATGTGAGAAGTAAAAGAGTTAACACCACTGATATTCACTGATCGTCTCTCTATATCCTAAATTGATGGAAGTGAAAGTTCTACCACCGGATGGTGCTTCAGTTGTACCGGTAGTTAAGTATTTGCCTTAAGACCTATAGGTCCTAGGTTTGGTTCCTTTGCGAGATCGAGGACATGTATTTTTGAAGAGCCCCATACTACGATGAAACAGATGTCTAGTGACCCATGGTTTTCGTTGGCACCCAACTAACATTAATCTGTAACAAATACAAACAATTGAACTTAATACCTATCTACACAAAATCACCTCAATTCAACATCTGAATTAGTTTAATAATAAAACATTATTTAAAATGACATGTATAGTGTGTACTAGTAATTATTTTTTTATAAAACAATTAAGTACTTACCTGGATTGTGCGTAGCAAATCAAATGTCTGAATAATTAATGTATGACTTTTTGGATCTGGGTTATTAGAATAGCTTTTGTTTAACCTAGTATATATATATATATATATATATATATATATATATATATATATATATATATATATATATATAATTTTAGATAGATCTGAGTTCAAATGTCTCGTATTTCTGTATGATTTAAAGCCTATGAAAAGCTTAATTGTTTAATTTAAATCACATAAGTAAGAATATTTCTAAAGTTAATAAAAATTAAAGTTCAATTGGGATAGTTATTTTGTGGAGATTGGTATTTTAATTGACTAAATATGTCACAGAATGATGTTGGTAAGGTACTAGTGAAAATCAGGGAACACTGGTTAGCTGTTTCGTTGAAGTGTGGAGCTTTTCATCAATGCACCCCCCCCGGGTTCCGTCCCAGGAACTTCAGATTGACGGTGAGCGCCTAACACTCTGCACCATTCGAGCTGCCACTATCCAATGGTATAATTCGCACTACAGTCAGTTATGATAATCAACTTGCTAGTGACTAACTCCAAGATTTTCCTGAAACTCAAGTGAGAAGCCGTGACTGATGGAGATCAAGATTGCTGGGAGTGAGACAGTTATAACCAATCACAATAAATGATCATCGCGCTATGGGAATTCTACAGTTGGTCAGTGGCTGCCCCAAAGTTGCGAAGGGCTTGGTGTTCGCCGTCAATCTGCAGCTCCTGAGACGGATTTCAGGGTGTGTATTGCTGAGGAGTTTCACACTAGAATGAAACAGTTATCCAGTGTTCCCTGATTCTCAATGGTACCTTATCGACATCAGTCTGTGACATTTTGTTAGGAATTCAAAATCCCTAAAAATACAATTGTTCATTCAATCAAGTTGTGTTGATTTTTTGTACGCTTATTGTAAAATGTCATCATATTTATGTGAGTTAATGTGAATCTAACTCCCTAGCACATTTGACAACATTTAATTGTTGATAATTTCAATTCGATGAATGATCACTATGATAATACGAATATTTTATATATATACGCATGAGTTGAGTGTTTGTAGTTCGTCAGCCAGGCTGCCTGTAGAATTAATGCTTCTTCCTGACTTTGGACTTCTTCCTCTAATTAGTTGGGCTGGGGCGCTGTGAAATAGCTTAGCTC
Organism: Schistosoma japonicum; assembly: GCA_025215515.1. NCBI lineage: Eukaryota > Metazoa > Platyhelminthes > Trematoda > Strigeidida > Schistosomatidae > Schistosoma > Schistosoma japonicum. The sequence goes on from CM046063.1 coordinate 28,964,997, forward strand.
AGTTGTATCGCTGGTCATACATTCGTTAGGGGGTATTGAGGTGTCTTCTTCATTCACAAAACCTTAGCACATATTAAATCAATTAATAAAAATTTGTTAAACATCGATTGATTGTATATAGATTTTTAAATTGATGAAGATTCTCAGTAGTACGTTTTCTCGGAGTACTTCATAAAATATGAAACCGTCGATTGCTTTAACTAAAAAAGTAAATCATTGTCAAAATGTGTGGAACAGTACCGGCACAATGATATCTTTAATTTGGAATGATAATATATGTGCTTTATTGATCTTAGTTTGATTTATTCTGTGCTACTGCTTTCATCAGAAGTTTTAAAGAATTACTAGTCAGTGAAATTCCATCAATAAGTAGTTCGATCAAATAAAAGTGAATGATTCAGCTTGAATTCAACAGCCTTCTAAATAAATAAAGGAAAACTTAAACCTATAAAGTTCCAGCAATAAACAAATAAGGAATAAAAAACATCTGAGGAACTACTATAAAGCAGTTGATGTGATTTAACACTAGCGCTCTTCATTTGTATTACATCACAACCCTATTAAGGGATCAAATATAGGGACTTAAAGTCTCCCAGGAATCCTGTGACCCTTAAACTAATGAGGTGAAATTTAGCAGTGATTATTTTCAACATAAATCAATAGCACGACAAACATACAAAATTATTAGTGAGTAAGTGCCTTACTTCAAATATGACTAAGCTACACTAGTAACGACTTTCTACTGATTGCTATCGTGGCAAAAACCCTTTTCAAATTAAACGGATCTGTATAAACTTTACGACAAACCAAAAAGCTCTTATTATTACTACTGTGTAGAACACAGTGATATGTAACTATATCTGAGCAGTTGTGATATTTGTCAAACTTACTGTAGTTTACTTTCAGGTTCATAATATGAAAATCCCAGATATATTACTAATAATATTAACTTCAAATAGTTTATAGTAGCTAGTGTCGTTTCTGTGGAACTACTGAGACATGCTTCCAAGCATATGTCATTATGAAAATAAGTTTGTTTAGTTGTTTTATTTTAACTTTATAGTCTCTTTGTTCATTACTTATGCTACCTATTATTATTACTATTATTAGTATGCATTAATATTAATTGTTATTCATATATAACAATACTCCACAACCAGTATAATCGTTAATAGCATACAAGATCAGTATGTAATCAATGGATTTACTTAATTTACTATTGATTCAGATTGTCCTAAAGATTTCCTGACCAGGTTAGTAAATGGTAAGCTTTCTAGTGGAAGACTTTAATTTTTTTTCATCACATAAGTAAAAATGTTGGAATCAGTCAAAAAGCCGAAAACAGTGAGCTATATATATATATAAATTTATTTATTTGTAAATGCTTATAAGTATCGAAATAGGGATCCAGGTGCATCCAGCTGACGAGTTCCAAATAGGGCTTAACGTGCTTCCTGGATTCAACATCCCGCCCATAATCCAACGTCAATCTTGAAATTTGTTAGACTTTAAAATATTTATAAACAGGAAACGATCATACGGCTGACTGGATTTTTAGTGGAAATATATTAGATGAGTTGACATTATTACCGAACATATAACTGATAGAATATATCCTTGTTATGATTAACAATTATTTATTTGATTTAATATGTCACAGACTGATTTTGACAGGATATCATTGTAAATCAGGGAAAACTGAACAGCTGTTTTGTTCTATTGTGTAACTCCTTAGCAATGCGTATCCCATATTCCATCCCAGTAGCTTCAGATTGACGGTGAACGCTCAACTCTCCGCATCACTGGACCTACCATTACCCAATGGTAAAACGTTTACATCCATCAGTTTGTGATATATAGCACCACGATCATCCAGACTTGTCGGTAGTGAGACAGTTATAACCAATCACAATAAATGATCGTCGCGCTATGGGAATTCTACAGTTGGATAGTGGCCGCCCCAATGGTGCAAAGGGCTTGGTGTTCGCCGTCAATCTGCAGGTCCTGAGATGGACTCCTGGGCGTGTGTTGCTGAGGAGTTCCACATTAAAGCGAAACAGTTATCCAGTGTTCCTTGATTTTCAGTGGCACTTAACCAACATCAATCTGTGACGTATTCAATCAATCAAAATTACAATTCTTTACAAAAATAACTATCTCAATTCATCTTCATTTGCTTGTATTATGTTAACCGTAATATTAAAACAGAAATGAAATAAACATTCTATACAATTTGTGATTAGATTAAGCTAATACTATTCTATAGCAGTCAGTTTTTAAAATTTCTCAATAAATTTTGCATTAAGGATTAATCAAAATGGCTAAGATTGAAAAATTGTGATTTGTTCTTTACTTGAACAACCATGGATAGAGAATATAAGCTAACCAATCATACACGAGATAGATGGGTGACTGAGTAGTATATTGACCTCCAACAATAACCTGATATCTTAATGCATTGTCGTTCTTCCTTGAAACTATCTTCAACTGAAAGAGAAAGAATACCTGAAGTCGTAGTAATTAGTTGAGAATCTGAATCTGAAGTCTTTTAAATATACACTTATATGCCAAAACCACTTTTCACCACGATTAGAATAATAACATCATTTATTTTCGGCATTCAAATAAAGCTACATCTATTCACTATTTTTGTAACTTTAACCAGTTATACTTATCTGGGTATAAGTTTGAAGAATGGATTGTATTGAGTGTCATCAACAGAAGTCAAGCAGTATTAGTATAAGCCACTGAGGTTAATGCAAGTAATTCCTTGTATTATGAATTTAATAAAACTTAAGCATATACTCAATTATAGGAAGATTTCGGAATTAATGTTTTCATTAACGGTTACTCAATGAAGTTTCTATGTAATGAGACATTTCAAATGGTTCATATGTTCTTAATCAAATATTTGTAATTAAAACAGTCCCGTAAACTGACTTTACTACAATCTGTAACGTTTATTGTTTGTATCTGTGAAAAATAGTTTTGAAAGCTCGTAACGAGTATGATATTTTCAAGTCACGGAATTGTATCTCTGATGGCTCGTCAACCGAACAAAGCCAAACGATTATACAAATAACGCAGGGAAGTTTATTTTCATGATAATTATTTGTAACCCGTTTGTATAAGTGTAGTGTTACAGTGACCCAAATAGCATCAGTATAAGTTTTTGAATATAGGCATATTCATTGACCCCTGTTTCCATCATACCCAACTGTCATACCCGCATGTGCACTGACTCATCATGCAAACATAAAGTGCTGTTACTCTGTCCTGTTTACCCTGTGTATCATATATACACCAACAGTTTGAAAATTTTGATTGTTTGTGATAGGCTTAATAGGTGTACATGAGTTGTGAGATTGACAGATTCAACTTATTCATAAACTAATTTGTTCTTTGTAGGCTCTAATTCAGTCACGAAACAGCAAGCAACTTTAAAAACCCAAAAACAAAACAGAAAATCAATAGATCTGGTAAAATGAAAATGAATTATTTACAGTTTAAACATCACTAATCGGTATCAATGCATATGAAGTATTCACAATTAGACCAAGATTATCCAGACACTTTCAGTTGTTTTCTATTCATTCAGAGGAAAAGTAATGAGTAATGTGTAATACTTTTCATTAAGGATTTGATTTAAAGCATATAAAGTCATCTTTATCCCTCAGTTATGAACACATCAGCTTAACACAACGCCAAGTATCAGATAAAAAGAATAAACATCATGCATTCTGGTGCTTTAAATTAATATTGTAATGCGAACTGCACTAAAATGTCGTATTCGCTCATTAAACAGTCGAAAGCGTTATAGAAAATACACTTGGCAAATCTTGAAAACGCTACAGATTACTTTAGTTTACAATTATCCAGATACACTTGAAGTGCACCCGATATATTACCAAGTTACGTTTGTCGTATAACCAGAGCAACTTCTAACGATTGAACCCACTCTTACGAATGAGAAGAAATCAGAAGACAATGAAGCATGGGGGAAGTTATATTTGATTGTAAGTAGAGCATCAATGGGACAGCAACGTCTAGGATGGCTAACTAAAGACAGAGTTGCTTCCCACATCGCGTCGTGTCGTAATCTGGCGGTGATGCGTGACCCAGCGCCTTCAACTAGTCATGTTCGCCAAAACAAACATGATCAGCGTAAATGTCGAGAGTCTATGCAACTATTTATTTGGAGGATTATTAACAGCTACATACTTTACAAATCCTCAGTCTGTCAAACTCCTTCAGTAATTGTATTATTTGTATCATACATACTAATCTGTGTAATAATATTCATTTTTATGAATAGTGGTAATAGTACATATATTAGATATAATACTCACTCTTATTTTTACTTACTGTAAACCACATTACCAAATGACTTTATCAACATTATTACTAAGTGTATCCAAGTAGTTGATTGTGACGTTCAGTTATTAAAAGATTTATGCCTAGGTTGTAATTAATTTTCGTTGGAGAAGGTTTGTCAGTAGTCTATGCTCCCCGTGGGTTAACAGGCATTGATGGATTGATTGTCTGATTGTTAGTAATTTATCATTTAAGGTTTATAGGGGAAAAAAATAAGTGTGACAGTTTGAGATAAAAAAAACCAGCCCAAACATAATCTAGCGATTCAGTTATGACATTTGATGTACTTACTTTTAACAATGAGAAAGATCAGTAAAAAATTATATTTGCACAATAATGAATTTAAGGTAATTTAACAGTCAGTAGTGGAAACATGTATTTAATGTATTATTTATCACTGAAGATGTTTAATATTAATGCTTTGGTGTATCTGTTATCCGTTAAATTTAGGTATTGCATGGGCGTAAACCTGGTGAGTTATGTTAAGTGAGATGAGTGGCTGTACATGACACCCCCATCACTAAATTTAGAGTTGTATTCATGATAGTTTTATGTCTAACACGAAGTAATTTTATCATTGTTGATGGGGTACGGGTAAGGGTGAAGATAGGAAATAAAGTTTGTTTCTAGGGTTCCTGAAGATTGAAAAATAAGAGAGGCTTAACTCTATCACTTAGTAAGTGCAAGGTAAAATTAATACAAGTAGAGATTTAAAGTGATGCTTCCATCAGGTGGACTAAGTTAAAACGAATTCAGTTGCAAAATAAATTAAACCACAAGAAATATTTACCGTAGAACTCTTTACCATCCCTTTTAGTCGGTCAGATATCTAACCATAACTAACAACAAGATTGTACTATTCAAGTTCGAATTAAACTCCATTAGAAAAATGCAAATAATTCCAGATATTACAAATACAATTTCGTAAAAATTTTTTAAATCATCTTTAACTTTTGGTCGGGTACATTTGAGGAATTCGGTTCCTTGTTTTAAACTTCGCTCAAATATATATATACATATATACTGTGGATACAATAGTACCCTATTCGATATAATAAAGCGCGTTTTGTCACAGAGAATTATCAAAAAGAATAGTTATATCGAGTGGACTTTAAATCCCTTTCACTACTATTTTTTGTTATCGATTCACCTCATATTAATGTAAGTGTCAACGATAGATGATATGATCTAAGACGATATGTGAGATGAATTTTTTTAATATCAAGTTTCCTATGGCTGTTATTCTTATACTGTCTTTTAGAATGGATAGTTTCAATGATTTCCTTATTCATATTTGAGATAATTATTTTTTGTGGAGACTGGTATTGTTGGTTGATTGAATACGTCACAGGTTGATGCTGATGGAGCACCACTGAAAACCAGGGAGCATCCATTCGATTCCGGCCGTGTGGTGCAGAGGGTTAGTTATTCACCAACTTGATGCCCGCGGGACGAAATCGGGGATGCGTACTGCTGAGGAGTTCCACGCTAGAATGCAACAGCTGTCCAGTACTTCCTGGTTTTCAATGGTACCGTACCAACACCAACCAGTGACTCATTCAATCAATTATTCATATTTGTTTGTCGACAAGACCATAAAAATGAAAACTTTGTAACTAGAATTGACACTACTTATAAGTAGTACAAAAATAACTATGCAAATATAATTTTTAACAGTGATGTGTTAATAATTCATGAATTAATTTAAAATATTAGTTACAAATTATTTGCACATTTTTAAATTTCAAAGCAACTGTAGATATTGAAGGTTTAAGCTTATGATACTGTTTGATTTTGTGATGAAACTTTTCTTACAAACTTATTCATCTTAGATTATTTGATAGGAGATATAAAAACAATTCTTGACCATTTTTCAATTTATTTCTTTTACATTCCACAGTATCAGATACTTGACATATTTCATAGAGGCAAATTAAGAATAGTGTCATTTTGTGAAATTTTAAAGATAATTTTTAAATTAGCTGAATGTTAGAACAATATTTGTCGTAATGTAGCGAAGGCTAAAAATAGATTGTTTGTTTTAAGTTTTGAATCATAATTAATCAACATTTATGACTAAACAACAGTTCACCCCGAATTCTTTCTAGTCCTTAACTATAAGCGAACAGTTGTCCAGTACTTTCAGTTGTTCATCTAAGATTCTTTGATTGAGTGATCTCTATATAGTGACCTTTATCATGTTTATTTAGTCCTTAGCGTTGGTCTAAGCGCGTTCACTATTTTCAGCGACTCAACAAAGCGTACACTATGTTATGATGTAAGATGTTAAGATGTGGTTGGAATGGAGAATAGTACACTCAATGTCAAATTGCTTTGACTGTCAATCACGCTACTATTTGGCTGATCGAATTTAATTATCACTGAGGGTTAGATAAACGCGACAGTGATCATTACTGTGTGATCAGTCTAAATAAATATCTAAGTCTAACATGAAGTTAGTCGTGGCTCAAATGGTCTGGTGAGTTGTAAAAGAAAATGACACAAAATTCTACAAAGAGAATCAGTTATGACGAAATTACAGTGGCATGAAACCACCTGTCTAATTTATTAATTAATCACAGTACTTTGTTCTAGGATTGAGGCCTAAAATTAAATGTTTTGTAGTCAATCTCTTAACAATATAAATGAAGTGATTATTAAACATTAGTTGATCAGTTTGTAGCAACCAGATTCATGTTTAAGTCTCTTATAAAGCTGATCAAATTCCATCGATTAAATTCCAATGTGGCCACTTATCTAAGTGAGTTAACATCACTGAAAACATACAAAGATGTGAGTTTGTTCGGGAGTAGGCGGCGGAAAACCCTAAACCTAGGTTTCGAGATATATGCCGTTCATCAGCAAGATGTCTCTTCGATCTTTGTAAGAATTCATGATCTCCTGGTAATTCGATTACAGGTCACCTAACTTCGCAGGTGAATATATATATATATATATATATATATATATATATATATATATATATATACTAATGCCTGTTATCCAATGTGTAGTATAAGCCTCTAACTAACATTCACCAATCAACTCTGTCATGGGCTTTCTTTTCCAGTTCTTCCCTAGTACTATTCATTCTTTTCATGTCTGCGTCCGATTTCCGGCCCAGTGTGTTCTGTGGTCTATATGATTTCAAGTTAGTGCTTGTTTTGTGATGCAGTTTGCTGATTTTTTTAAAATCTGTGTCCTATCCACCTCCAATGCCTTTTTCCAGTTGTTTCCTCTGCTGGATTTTGGTTAGTTTGTTCTCTGCCTCAGAAAGCTGTTGCTGATAGTATATGGTCAACGGATCCAAATTATCATGTAAAGACAGGTTTCTATACACACTTACTTAAAGGATGCTTTCGTAGTACTCAAATTAATACAATAGAACTATCTTGATGTTTATATTGAAAATTCAGACGTTGATGTTGGCTGACAGCTGATTTGAGTTACAGATGTTTTCCGCCTAGAAGTCCTCTAGTATTGATGGACATAAATGAATAATAGATTTTGTCTATTACATGCAATCATATAAGAACTGCATGAAATAAGAATAAATTAAGAACTTTCATTCAGAACAATTTATCAAAAAAACTATTCAGTTTTTTTTGACTAAAACATTATTATAGTTGGCAGTATCTAATACTTTGTCGAATTTTATGAGCAAAATTAACTTTAAAGGAATGTCGTTATTAAATTAATTGATCATTTATCCAAGAGATTACCGAATATGTAGGTTAAGATTAGCTGAATATGATCCTGAGTTTCTATAAATAGAATACAGCATGATAAAATAGGCTAATATAGTGTCTTAGTGAACTGATAAAGGGTCGAATATCTAGAAATTAGACAGCCCATCATTTGCTCTGACATAATTTTAATTAAACTATTTGAATATAGTAATATAAGGAAGCTAAACTCTAGTGTACAGAATTTAAATGAAGTAGCTCATTACCTTAAATAATCTAATCACATTATTGATGAACTCGATTAAACTCAGTGTATTTAACACCACTTTTGTATGGGATCTAGAAACATCTACACAACAATAACATTTCGACAGATGTATTACAACTAACAAGATTACGAAGTATCTAGCTACGTGTATACACAACATTATAGACTGGAGAATAAACTAGAATAGAAAGCACAGTATTATTTTATCGGATATTTATACTAAATAATATGGTTGGTAGAACCTAGTAAAGGATCATCTGTTCCCTCAGTATTACACAAAAGTCTTGTTTAATAGTACAAGCTAGCACGGAACCTACATCTGGGTTTCCTACAGACTCCATGCAATTTCCTAAAAACAGTGAATATTACGTATCATGATGTGTTACTGTATTGATATTTAATCCAATTTTCTCAAAAAACAAAGTGTAAATATACCGTCACTATATTCAGTGTAATCTAATTTAATACCCACAGAACAAATTAGATTGTAAAATTACTGTTGACATCAATCTTTATCCGATCATACGATATTTTTGTATAAATGAAAAAAGGTATGCTGGCATTTATCAATTTGGAATATATATGCTATGCTTGGATTAAGATTTATGATAGTAACATATAAAAACACTATGCTGTTATGTAATGTAGTCAATGTTGTTTCATTTCTTATCACTATGACAACAACATATTAGGATCTTTGCAATTAATGCTATAAGAATAACTCTACTATAGTAATTTAAGTACGATATTCTATATGTACATATATAAGTCAATGATTTAAGCTATACTGTATGAGTTATTAAAGCTGCATGGAGATTTGATTAGTGAAGTTAATTATATAACATTATTGTCTTTAATGATATAATAAATCAACCAACTTAATAAAATACTGGAATGATTAAAAAGGATGAAATTGTATTTGATGTACTAACTTGAATCATAACTTTCAATCAAGTAAATTCTCAAAGACAGAACCTCATAAATAACCTAATGTATATGTGAATATTTATGAGAAAGTTGATATTTTGTTTTAGTAAAAAAAATATTCAACTAAAATTGTATGATCACTAGTTGTGTGTTGGATTTTGACTAAACTAATTGTAAGAGATGAAATAGTTGAATGTACCAATTACTTTATTTATTTCGGAATTATAATCTGTCTTAGTGGTTTGGTGTCCAATGAAATCTCTACAAGGAATCTGAAAAATTGCTTGGCTTGTATTAATTTGTATCACCTATAGTATAGTCTAGATGTTCTCCAGCTCATAAAGATGCCAGATTGTCTTAATTTTATTTAAAGTTTGGGTCACATGTATTCTTTACAATACCACTATGCCTAATCAATTTTACAACTACAGATATTTATACTACAATCTCTGTTACTACACCATTCATCATGGTAATCTCATCTCTTTGTAGTGATTTTGTGTGGGCCAATATCAGATTAGATGACTGGTTGACTAACAAATGAATAATCATTAATTAAAACAAAGTTTTTTATGAAAAGTATCAATCTTCTCATGATCTAAAATAAGCTTACAGTTGCTGACTAATATGGAACGTATGTTGAATTGTTACTACCGACCATCTGTAACCATCAGAAATTAATCATAATTTTGTTCCAATGATTTCAACAGGTACAATCACATTTTACTCAATTTGTATATCTCTTTCAATAAAAAAAACAAGATCGTATTTAATTGCGAAAATAAAATTCACTTGTACACTTAAAAACTGCAATCAATAGTAATCAAAGTAGTACTATGGAATCTATGAATAATTCAATAATTCAATTGATTATATAATATTAAAAATTGGTAGATTGAAACAGTATGAATTAAAATCATTTCACCGTTACAATAATCTCTTTAATCTTCTAGTTCGATTTTCTTACTGTTTTAATCTTATCTTCATTAGCATACAAGCCAATACAACTATAATAGATGAATACGTGGGCTACTTTCCATAATAACCAATCGACAAAGAAAACTATCTGGTGTAGGAGTAAGCAGGAAAAAAGCTAGGAATGGCCAAACCAACACATGGTACCAGTCCACAAAGTCATTAACAATTAGACTGAGCTATGTTATTAGGTTAAGACTATCTTGTTGAGGTCCACGTGATAATCGTAACCAGTTGTTAGATACTGGGTAATGTGGCTCGAAATCGCTCGCAATGGTATATGTACATCCATTCCTAGTCCTCCTTAAACTATAAGTTTCTGAATTTGTCATAATTTTCTGTTTACTGATTTGTATTTTTTAAAATCTTGTCTTCAATTTCTAACCCTCTTCATTACTACTAATATCGTTACTACCTCCATTACTCTGGAATTCGGTCCAAGAATTGTATCCCTATCTTCTAATTAGGGAAATGATATACCAAGTTCCACGTTGTGACTGACTACTTGACTTAGTAGGGTTGTGGCCTACATGTACATGACTTTTAAATGGAAGATATCGAGTTTAAATCTTCTACAAGTTTAGCTGTGTTATTGATTATTGAATATATCATGATTTTCAAAAAATATCTTTGCATCAGATCTAAAGTGGAACTAATCCAAAACTGTTCTTAATTCAATAATTTATTGTGACTACTTCAGAGAATGTTTTAAATTAATTTTTTAAGTTTTAAATCAACAAAGGAAGAAATTTCAGAAGTTGTATCTCATTTTAACGGTTTCAAAAAGTTTAAGTCAGTCTCTCAGCACATCTAATTCTCTTGGGAAAGTAAAAATGAACACAATGAGTTACCATTTTTAGACTGCCTAATCAAAAGGAATTTAAATGGAACTCTTAATCTGAGAATTTATTGTAAACCGACTCACTCAAATCGATATATCGATTTCAACTCAGCACATCCATTCAGTGCAAAAAATATCTCTGGCTCTAAACTTATTCAGTAGAGCCAATAAACTAATTACATCAGAAGATGACAAGAAATCTGAATACAAAAATGTAATTAGTATCTTACAACTTAATAATTTACCAATGAATATTATTAAAAATTTGCAAAAACGAAACGATTTATTACTAACTAATAATAAATCAAAACATCATGGATCGGTACAGCCTTTCTACCTTACTGCCATGACACAACAGAAGAATTACAAAGAATTCTAAAACAATATGGAATCCGAACATTTTACAAGACAACTAAAACTCTTCGATGTGCATTAGTTAAAATAAAGGACAAGATTCCCTTCACCTCTACACAGAATTGTGTCTACAGACTAGGTTATGTTGATTGCGTTGCTTTCTATATTAGAGAGTCTTCTTGAGAAATCAAATCTCTTGTCAAAGAACTTGAAAGCTACACTAAACAACCTCCTGATAATCCTGTTGAACTTGAAAAATTACAAATCAAATCAGCAACAGCAGTACATACCATCTACCACAACCATTAAATCAACATTAAAAATATCCAAATTATTCAAAAAGGTTTTTCCAATTATAAAGAAAGACGAATAGCTGAAGCACTTCACATTTGGTTAAATCCAACTGCACTTAACAAAAGGGGAGGCCTTTCTATCCACCCAACATGGACTTTCTATCCAACCGATCACAATTAAATTACATTTAAATTTCATTCACATGAACATACATACAACTTTATTTTCACATAATCTCATTTCACATCACAATAACATATGCATGCAAACATGTCTCACATCAAACCACCTTGACCCAAAATGACTTTACAATGACATGATTAAAACTCGCAATTTTGATTGTATGAACTTATTTTGATTGTGATTTGTTCCATTGTATTACTTAACCTTGTGCTAATTCAATTCGGTTATTCATTTCTCTGAAGAAGCAACTTACACTAAGCCGCGAAACGTCAGAAATTTTAATCTCTACTCATTGAAATTTTACAAATATGCATATAACTCATTTTATAAACAATCTATCCAATGCTCAATTTATTTGAAATTATCAAAGTTAACCTTGGTAATGATGTATTAAGTCAGTAATGTCTATATTTAGCAAGCTACATAGAAATAGACAGGTTACTGTCAAATCCGTAAAAAGTTACTTATTATAATTAGTGGAGGAAAATTGTAAATGATTCTTTTTATTGACGTTTTATCTACATTTGTATGTTAATTGATTACTTTTATTATTATTATTATTATTATTATTATTATTATTATTATTATTATTATTATTATTATTATTATTATTATTAATACATATTCAGTTAGCTATCTAGTAGTACTATCTTTTGAAATACATTTAGTTCCTAAATGTGAACTACTTGTTAAGTAATCAGTTAATCAGCCCATTTTTATCACTTTAGTATTTCATCATATCAGTCGAGTTAACATAAAATTTGCTACTTGAAACGATTAGTTTAATCAGTAATAAATTATATTTGAATTGAGTACTGTAGAGATCATGGAATGTTAATTAAATGTCACGAATCGGTTTAAATTAGACAACCATTGATCACCATGTCATGCAAATATAACACGAATTGACTGAATCAGAAATATCAGCCATTAGGAGCCAACTTAGTAGTCTAATGTTAAAACGTTTACCATGGATCCAGAAGGCCCTGAGTTTGGTCCCTGGTTACGCACTGATGAGAAGTCTCATACTAGGACAAAATAGCTGTTCAATGCTTCCTGGAGATCGATGGTTGTCTAATTCAGATCAATTTGTCATAGCGAATTAAACACCGATGATTCTTAGACAAATTTATGAAAGTATCGTCTAATTATAAGGCTAACGCAACATCAGTTGTATCGGTTGTTTTATTCCAAATATGGATTTTCATGATAGCGTTGCACGATCCATATAGATTCGAAACCGTCAAATTCTTTTCTATGCATATGAGTAAGATTGAACTAAGGGATATTCATATTAGCATGAAAATTCCCACCAAAACAGTTAGTGAACAAACACTGAAAAGAATGATATAGCTATCTGGACAAATTCATTGATAAATACCGGAAAAGTAGGCCTGAATAGTCACAGTCCACAGAAAGCTAGTTTTTATTTAGTTCGACACTCAAAGTGGCAATGCTATATCAACAGTCAGATGAAAACATAACATGATGTATAGTTCAGGAAAACTGATTATATTAGACGTAATAGAACATTCATTGAGGTGATTAATAACTGACAGATATCCATTCCACCTTACCACAAGGTGTTTGCATAAATTAGTATGTATCTGCAAAACCAGTTACATTGATAGGAAAGAAAAAAACGGCCCTCTTTAGTTTACGCGAGCATATACCACAAGAAATGGAAACATACAACAATGCTATCATTGGACAGACCATCAAATAGATTATCAAGAGTCCTTTACAGTGCTTAACAGACAAACGACCTCCAAACTACTGGAATTTACTGAAGCTGTAGCTGTTAAACACTTGAAACTTAAACAATATGTTCAAGAAAGAAACAGTCATCAATTTTTCTCAATTTTGGTAAATCAACTTCCATTCCATTACACTATTACTATTATTGTTTCTTCGAATTTAATTTATCGTATTACATCATTATATATTTTTTTTACATCACATCCAATTCATTTCATCATTTTTATTATCTTAATTGATTAGGTCATGTCATATTAATTTAAATGATTGAACCTGATTCACAAGATCCGTAATTGTTTCTAAATGATACATGCTGAATGCACAATTTACTTGTAATAACAAGTTATATCAGCAGAGTAATGGGATTACAATGGGATCACCATTAGGCCAACACTTACCAAACTTCTTCATGTCTAAACTTGAGAACAGTGAACTGAGTTCAGTCACAAAATGATTCAATGTGTACAAAAGACTTGTGAACTCAGTGTTAGTCAAATGCGGCAAGAATGTTGACCAGCATGTCACTACATTCCCTCAAAACCTGCCATCCATTCATCGAATTCGTAACAGAAAATGGATAAAATTCATTACTCACATTTCTCGATTTACTTCTGACGAGATGGAGTGACGGGACTCTGAAAAGTCTAGTCTGAAGAAAACAAGCGTGGTACGGCCATCAAACAACGCCGTACCCAGTATTCGCTTTCAATACGAATACAAGAATATATATTAGCTCGGTGTTATGAGGCGAAATAAAAGCATTTAGAAGTTCTATCCTTGAATATTTAATGGGTTATGATCATTCAACTGATCTACATGTAGATCTTAGGGTTGTTTATAGAATCCGTTTCATTTTACTTAGATTTCATTGCATTCAACTCCTTAAAATAACTAATGCTTTGGCTATTTATGATATGAAGCCTAAACTTTGTATACAAAAGATGTATGTCCAGTCTTTACTGTGGCCTTAAACTCAGTTCTAATGTTATTATTATCGCTAATCATAATAGTAGTAATTACATAGATGAAATGCTTCTCTCCCCATTTAGTAGTATTTCACACTCTCTACCTTGACTTGCATTCACAAGCATTTCCGACAGCATTTCATTTACTCTTCTCAGTACCTATAATTGTTTCTAAGTTGCTAATATTTTAATAATTTTAATTACCTTCACCTATATAAATGAACTTGTCTGTTTGTAGGTTTGCTAAACGTTTTTATTAGAATTCATACAGTATGTATGTTTACTTATTGTTCATATGTTCCTCATAAAGTGGTTTTGTGAAAATTTAAGTGATTGCATAATCAGATTATGAAAAACAGTTCAAGTGTGAATTTCAACAAAGGGATCACTTTTGATAATCTGATTATGTAGTCTCTTACTACTATTTCACTTACTGTCCTGATATCTTCTTTTGCATTATATTCATTTATTTGCAATAGTATATCCAGTATTTTAACTTTATTTCATACTTATCATGTTGGTATCTTTTATATTTCAACCGGTTTAATCTATGTAAGCATGTAAAGCTTTATTTATAACACTGATGTTGGTTGTCGGGTGCCGGTGGGAACAAACAAATGAATTAGTTCATAGTAGTCTGCATAATCCGTTATTCTTGCTCTTTCTAAGTCAATAGAAGAGACAAAGTGCATGAAATATCTTTTCAACTAGTCTTTTAGTAAGGCTTTATACTAATATGTACATATTTTGTAGTAATAATGAAATTGTTATCAATTAAGTGATGTCAAGCCTTAATGGAAAGCTAATAAGATAGAAATCTCCCCACTACAGTTTTTTCACATCCATACTAATTCAGAAGATAATCTCAAATCCGAACATAGTATTATATACTACGTATAACTATGATTGTTTAGAGCTCTGAAGGATAGACCTATACACTATCATTCATTTGAAAATACGTTATATAAGAAAGACTGAAAATGTTTTGTTCATTATTTTGAAAATAAAGCTCAAACTATCCGAATACCTATGAGACGAACTTGTATCATTCCGTTGATTTGTTATGGACTGAAGCTGGTCAGTCTCTGTTATTATATGTGCATCCTGAGTGGGTTGACTCGACATAGCTACTAATCACAAGTACTGTTTAAGTTGGGCTGCTACTGGTAAGCGGGATCCAGGACGTGCTCAAGATGCGTATGTAGTAACAGAGACTGATCAGTTTCAGTCCACAACAAACCAACGGGAAGATACAAGTTCATCCTAATTACCTATGAGCCCATTGCACAAATGCGACTGTTTGGATTCAGTAGCACAGTGGTGAACGCTGTGGCGTTTGACAGGAAATGGACTGAGTCTGAACCCCGGTGCAAGCATCAACATCGGGATGCAGGTACATCCAGCCGACGACTCCCACTTAGGAGGAAACAAGTGTCTTTGATTTCGCTTCCCAATTACAAACCAACTTAATCTATCTGAATATTTAAGTTGGATTGTGACTGGCAAGTGGGATACAGGACGCGCGTTTTGTCCTATTTGGGGATAATCGGCTGGATGTACCTGCATCTCAATGTTAATGTTCACACTGGGATCCGAACTCAGTCCGATTCGTGTTAAACGCCACCGCATTCACCGCTAGGCTACTGTTTCCAGACAGTCACATTTATGCAATGGGTACATATGTAATTTAGAATAGGCTTGTATCATCCCGTTGATTTGTAATGGACTTTGTAATCCAACTTGTGTACTACCGCTATATGGAGGCAATCCGCTCAGGATGCACATGTGGCAACAGAGGCTGACCAGTTTCAGTCCATCACAAATCAACGGGATGATACAAACCTATTCTAAATTATCTGAATACCTGTTGGTAAATCAATTAAGAGTTTCAAAAAGTAAAACTGAATAAAAGAAAGAGGTTACTGTTGTTTAAAGTAATTTTTCAAAAATACGCAGAAATTTTACAGTTTCTGACATTATAAGGAAAGTGGAACTACAGTTTATTAAATTTGATTTCATCCAGTAAAAAAATTACATTATACTGATAATTTTATAAAAGTTATGTGTACTTAGAACATCCTTTTGGTAAAAAAAAAAATACAATGAACATGGAAAAATATATTGATTCTACTACCAACTGTATAAGATACACATTTTCAATGTTATTTTATGCTACCTATTAGTAGACAGAATTATAGACTTAATTAGAATGTAGTAGGATCTTCCTGCTTATTTGTTATGAGTTATAGTTGAGTTAAATTTATTTGCATTTCGGAAGACCAAAATATATGGCTAGAGGTCTCTATCATGATTTACTTGTTGATCTTCAATCATTTCTGACCATTTGTAATCTATTAATAGGATTAGTCATTAATAAATGAAGATCATTAGTAAAGCATGGTAGAAAGCTTACATCACATGTCTCGTCTTTTCAAGTACAACCAAAATTGTTCATCTGTATTCTGCCTACTATTAAGTAACATAAAATAATATTCAAAATTTGTTGGATTTCGAACTTCCAGATACAATCAGCCGTAAGAACAGTCAATTTTAATAGAAATTTTATTTTTTCTCACCAAGATTGAATATTTACGATGCGTTTACGGGAAAATCCATACTTGTAGTGCTTTTTAATCATATTAGCATCTTTAATGATGGTATCTTAGAGAATATATTTATGTCTCTCCTTCTACTACACATATGAAACCAGTTAAAGAGGGTCTGCGATAATATCCAAAATAACATTCTTATTATCATTAGATAACATAATTGTTTCTAAGTCAGTATTTTTAGTTGAAAATTACCTACTTGAGTTTTTTTATTGAGACCATATAATGAATCACCACTTTTAATATGTAATGCTTTAATAAAGGAAGATTTATGTGTACGCTTATAACCATATTAACTTATGACAATATTCTAATTGATCTTAATGATTTATGATACAGTTTTCCGTAGTACGAAGTTTTTTCTGTACGTCTGAAACTGTCGTGGACTCCATAACATGAAAAACGAAACTTTTCATAGAACATGTAACTAAACATGAATACAATATGCTATTAATGTAAGCAAACAAATATGAAGTTGTGACTAAGTTCAGTGATAAGTTTTCTTAAAATTAGCAGAAAACTAAAAGATGATTATAGTTTGTTATAATTAAAGTAGACACTATCTTAATTATTTCGTTAAAAATAAATAGAACTACAAGAATACTTAAAAGGTGTACTACAGTACAACTACCAAACTACACGTGATTAAACTCATACCGCGCTATCGGTTGATATCATTAACTTTATCCAAGATACAGATTTACTTCACTATTGAATCACTAATTAATGTGGATGGATGAAACATTCCAACTTTTAGGATTTATTTAGTATTTACTAAATGCTACAAGATTAAAACAAAAATACACTGATTCTGTAAACACTCGTTTGACTGTGGTTACGATTAAGAAAGACAATTTGTAGAAACTGTTCTATTCAAAATTGTTAGGTAGATCCAGAAAAACCCTTTGAAAAAAGCTCGAAAAGGCGTAGAAATCAATAGAAAACATTGTGTCCAATCAGCACGCAGATCGTTTTTTTTTACCGGAAACTTCTAGACAATGAGGAGTCACGTGACATGTCTCTGATTGGACAGTTATCTTACTGCTAGTGTGTTTAGTAGGATGCGGAAATCTCTAGATGCCCAATGGATATTTCTGATACTATAAATACCCTAGTTTTCTGTAAATAATTGAATCTTGGAGTAGTGTTTTATTTTTGCCGTATTACCAACCATATCTCTCATGTTCACGTTGAAATGTAGTTTTAACCTGGGGGTCGTATCAAAGCTTACGAGCAGAATCAATCGATCAACCTAGACGAGATAATATTTGACGACAGAGATTTCACGGTCAATAAAGAAATCAAAATCAAGCGTCACAACAGAAAAAAGTTGTCATTGTAAACTGAAATCTTTTAAAACAGCCATTTTATTCAAGTTTTGAGATTTTTAATGGTGCACACATGTTACATTATACTAAGTTGTATTCAAGATCTTTAAGCACCTCAGAGAAAATAAATTGAACTTACAAATCGACGCTAACGACTTCAACAAACTAGTGATACATCGCAACCATCATTTAATGTCACTGACTATATTTCACTTACAACTGATCACAGATACTTGTAATAGTTATTTTCAAAATAATCACTAGCGAGCATCTAACTACTCTTTAAACAGTCAGTTATGTGATAATTTCTTTTAACCAAATGATAGTTTGTAGAAATTGTCCGTCTAATCAGTCCAATTATATAAAAGTTAAGTAACAGAATTTTACATGCTACCAACTCGAAAAACTACATCTATAAAAAACTTTGAAGAGAAATTCTTGAAGAAGATTAAGCATGAATCAAGTATTAGTTACAAACTAGTAGAAGTAGCTCAAACCATTTGATTCTTGTAATACATATACTAATTTAAATTATTATCATTATATATTGAGTTAATTGTTTATATTATCCATCTATTACTCAACTTTGATAGTTTACAAACTTCAGAACGTAAATGAATTAAAACTATTGAATTGTTGATGAGATAAATTCTTATTGTTAGTGTTACTTCTTTCAACATCAGTTAACTGATTCAAGCATTCGAACATTAATCTACTGGTTTATTGTTTAGTAAAGCATTTTAAACAATTTCAAAGTATCAGGATGAATTTGTATATTACCATTGATCTGTGAAGATCAACATTGGGATGCAGGTACATCCAGCCGATGAATCCCAAATAGGACGAAACGCGCGTCCTGGATTCCACTTGCCAGTAATAAACTAAATTAAATGAAATTTCAAAGTATATTTCAGTATCAATGTAGTGTTTAATTTTAGTAACTAGCCAACTCCTTCTACAAGAGATTCATTGATAACAGTATCAATAAGGATTATGATAACATTTGATTTACACAATCATTAAGTATTGTTTATTTATCTGTACAGTTTAGATTGAGAACTGAATCAAAATTAATGACAATTACACTTTTAAGTTTATTGTTATTGTAAAGATACAATAATTTCATCTAAAGACCAGTAAAGTTATAAACTAATATGCATTAAACTATTCATCAATTTCTAAGGCTAATCTGTAAATAATACAACTAATGTCTTTTAAAATTACAATTGTCACTTATTTTATCTTAAAGAAAATTCATCTGATTAAATTAGAATATGGAGTTTTTTAAATCACTGGTAAAAACAGGTAATATTGAAGAAAACACCAAAATATACATTATTCAATAGATAGATAATGTACATGTAAATAAACAAAAGAAGGTCGATTACAGAAATCCATAATTTCACTTTTTTCTACGAAATCACCCCTACTAGCCGTTCATATGACATCATCCATACATGGAAACCAGATAAAAGGATTACTAAGATTTTTATAACTGAACATCATATAACTGGACACTTAATTGATTACTTAAGAAAGTTAATCTTATAGTAATACCCTTCACCTCAGAAAATCGACTCGTGCATTCTCCGTAGAGATTAATCACTGGCAGTTGACTATGGGATAATGAACCTCAAGGCCATTAACATACAGGATATTATGACATCGTACCAAAATATCATAATTCTCACGAAATATTCTCCCTTCTCAACAATTTTTTTAATATATATCTAGTTGGTTAACTCGATTGCTCATGGAATAACAGTTTTCCTTGTTTTTGTTCATCACTATTCGTTTGTTATTTGAAATAATCCAATAATTCACAAAGTTCCTAGACTGAAGTATACGGAAAAAATTGATTTAAATTGAAATTAATATAATGTGTTTGTCCGCATGTTATAACAAGTGAAAATCATCACGAGTTACGTCACAGTTTTGTATATTTATATCGATCGATAGTGTGACTAATTATAAAGTAGAATATCTGCAACTTTTTTTTTGCTTATCGATGATAATCAATCAATGTCTGTTACCCTATGTGGAGCATAGGCCGCCAACCAGCATTCTTCACCCAACTCCGTCCTGGGCTTTCCTTTCCAGCTCTTCCCAAGCGTTCTTTATTCACTTCATGTCTGTCTCCGATTTCCGACACAGTTTTCTTGGATCTTTCTCTTTTCCTCTGGCCATCAGGATTCCAAGTTAGTGCTTGTCTTGACATAGTTTGATGATTTTTTCAATATGTGTCCTATCCATCTTAATCTATGGTAAGGATCAAACTAATTTAAGGAGTTAATTAACAATCAGTAACTTTCGTAATGTTACAAATGATTATTTTTCACCGAACTCACACCTAAGTTTTAGTAATTAGTGATTAGATAGTGATATCTTGCGATTGCAATTAAAGTATTTGATTAGTCTAAGGTAACTTAATATCCCAATTACGTGAAGTTCTACTTACTAAACTATGTTAAGAATAAGAACCTTTTAAAAGTAAAATGAATCCTCACAATAGGTAAGCATGTTTAAGACGATAAGAGCAGGAAGGTAGCAACAGTTGGATCTGCATATTATAAAAGAAATATTTTTCCAGTTTATCAAGATTCATTTAATTTATCTTCGGCAAATTATATACCAGAAACTTTTGTTACGATGAAGTTATTCCTTTCGTTGGTCATGACCTGTTAATTCTCATTATACAAGCAACTAGGTCTTCACTATAGTTTATGGAATAATTCAACGCGGCGCTTGTTTGCATTCTAATAATGCTAATTTATAAATCAGTTTTTTACTTGTTATAAATTATTTGATAATAATGGAGAGCGTTTATAAATCATTCACATTTCTCTCATGGAACAAATCGGAATGCCAGTTTTCAGATACTTGTATTTTGACTCCGTGGTATCAAATACGATAAGAAACGTAAATGTCCTCAAGAAAAAGTAGGCTGATCTGCAGTGCTCCAACTCACTATAATAAATTTACGTCATATTTATTAGAAGTGACTATCAGTAACCATTTCAAACATAAGAGTCAAAAGGATAGGTACCGACTGATCTACTTGAGGAGGTCTACACTATATACCGATAAGAACTAAAGGTAATAAGGAATACTAAAAACTGACTTCAATATTCATATTAATTCCGTGTGCAATTTATTTAGTTTGATGAATTCATTAACTAATAGTCAATGTAATTGTCTCGACATCTAAACGAAGGCTTAAGAACAATTTTTTAGTCTCTGCTAATAAATCTTTACTAGATGTATTCCAGAGTGAATAGGGTTAAGGGAAAAGCTGTGATATACAGTAACAAAAGGTAGTAGCAGTTACTGTCGTTAACATCAACTACATTTAGCAGCTCTGTTAGCGCAAATGACATGAAGCCAACCCTTTATATTAGTAGCAGCACCATAAAATTGAAGTTTTTGAGGACGTCATTCACCTGGTTGTAGACAGATGAGTAACTACATCTTTACACAAATATTGCAAACAATGCTGGTGCCTGTTACTAATACCCTTCTGTATTAAGTAACTTATTTAGTGCTAAAACGAGTTTTACTACGAACAATGAAACATGATCGTCCGACCTAAATAAAGAATGACGGACAAATAGTCTTGCTACTCCCGATCATGCTGCTACCCTGACGTGGTGGGGCTTGTCTATCCTGATGACGTAGTCGGGCTATACTGGTTAGAACAATCGCTCCTCAAGGACTTACCATGCCAGGCAGGTCGGTGAGACTAAAAGCACAAAACACGAGGTCCGACGGAAAAGTCGTACTGTCGGCTGTACAGAGATGATGAAAGTAAGGTGTTTCCCTCAGACAATCAAAATCACAGCGTTGCTGCCCTTTCACAAAGGAAGGATGGGGTTAGGGAAGGTCGACCCTGAAAATGCACCTTACTTAACTCCACGGATTTCCGTCTTCGGTAGTAAGGCCTTAATAAATATTGAGCTATAACAAACGCCTCTCTCGAAAAGGCCGAATGTGACCAACTTCAAGCGGTTGTCACTCGGGCACCGAGGTCACACTTTCAGTTTTTTAAGACCAACCCGATTTTCTTTTCAGGTACATCAAGGAGAATAACCCGTTCATAGCGTTGGGAACTGGGAAGTGATAACCGCACTCACACCTCTAACAGCACACAAATCTTGTTAATATTCTTGAGTGATATAATTGTTAAATATAATATTTTAGGTTTATATATGATAGGAAAACATAACTTAGTTGATGGGACTGTAAACCCTTTTTAGACAAGAAGTCAGTTCGAATCGTAACATCTAGGATAACGTGAAACCGTAAGCTTCTGATGATTAAGACTAAGAGGTTGACAGATAGCCTGGTTCAGGAATAAGATGACAGGGTTTAGATTCGGGTAGCAGCGAAGGAGATGCACTGACCACTGAACTAAAATATTACTGTCACCTTGTTCTGTCCTTTTTACTTTGATTAATGAATGTTACGATTAATAATTTGCTGAATGTCTGGCGCGGTGGGGTTGTGGTAGATTATATGCACTTCCAACTGTTTTATTAATTCTATCTTGAATAAACACTTACAATGTGGAAACCTGGGATGAAAAGCTAATGAGATAGATTTTATTTTTTCAATTTATATACATGCTTGCATAGTATGCCAGTGAGCGATGAGCCGATACTATATGTAGAAGCTGAACTTTAATCCAGTGTGATACCACTTAATTGTGCAGAAATTCGACTATTCCATCGGTTGAATAAACGAACCAAACCAGTCCAAAAGCAATTTTTAGCAGGGAAAAAGTATTTTAGGGGTGTATTATGAGATACAAACTTTATAATGATTAGGTAGAAGGTTCGCAGTACAGTTAGTCGGTAGAAATGTATGTACATAAGGTCTAATAAAGATTTGTTTTCTTCATAATTCGAAGAAATTCTTGCTCATTGACTTCACCATCACCATCGCGATCAGCCTCATCAATCATTTCCTGTAAGTCATATAACATTTTATCACTTACTTGTAACTCCTCGTCGGTGAGATTTTCACCAAGCTCTTTAGCCACACGTTTGAGATTTTTGAAAGAAATTTTACCAGTTTCGTCGTCATCAAAAAGGCGGAAAGCTTTTAGCATTTCTTCTTTGGCATCTTTGTCTTGCATTTTTAAAGACATCATTTTTAGGAAATCTGAGAAATCAATAGAATCTAGTAAGTATAATTTTAAGAGGGAGTTATCAAACCTTTATTGTCACACTCAAATTCAGTTAGAAGTTTTCGTATTTCCTCTTTTTTCGGCTCAAAACCTAGCGCTCGCATCGCAACTTTTAATTCTTTAATATCGATTGTCCCTGACTTATCAGTATCAAAAAGATCAAACGCTTCACGGATCTCTTGCTTCTGATCCTCAGTGAGTTCATGCTTTAAATTTTTACCTGTGATTTCCTTTTTCTTTGCTAATGGTTGTTGAGGTCTTTTCGTAGCTGCTGACTGTTACTTTTAAGAAAACAAGCTTAAACAACCCACCATTTGAATCAGGATCAAATTGATCACCGTTTCTGCGAGCAATCAATACCAACGTTATTTAGCTAGTTTAAAGAAATAAAATAACCGTAGAGTTGTTATTCGCAGACTTTATTTTAACGTCTAAAGGCATATTTATCGCAAACAAAGATAAATAGCTGATCAGTAAAATTAAATCTGACTTCTTGTGAATCTACATTTCCAAGTATAGCGTGTGGCCTAAATATTTCCGCAAAATAAATGGTTGTATAACTGTTCAATAGTGATACAATCATTTTGGTGCGATATACACTAGTTACTATAAATGTTCTGCTATGCATCACCATCAGATCATGAATCAGCATAGAGTTGAAGCGTCTCTTCTAGAAAATGTAATGTGAACATCTACATTGTGCCTATAATGGAACATACCTTTGTCCTCGTATGGAGTTGACTTCTACCCTCTTATCATCATGAGTTTGATTGTTGAAAAAGCTCTGGCAGGACACAACGGGAAACTTGTTTATATGTAAATAATTTTTGATCTTCAGACCAAATTAATCTTTGCTTTGGTACATAGTCTGTAGCGATAAATAATCCTCTAAATAAATAGTTGCATAGATTCTCGACATTGATGCTAACCACGTTTGTTTTGGCAGACACCAATAATTGAAGGCGCTCAGTCACGCATCACCACCAGATTCCGATGCAACATGGCGTAGGTAACGAAGCTCTCTTTAGTTGGCCAACCTAGACGTTGTTATACCATTAGCGCCCCTATACTTATGATCAAATATAACTTCTCCATCCCTCATTGCCTTCTGATTTATGTTCATTCGTACAAGCGGGTTCAACTGTTAGAAGTAGCTCTGGTTATATGACAAACGTAACTTGGTAATATAACGGGTGCACTTCAGATTTACTTCAGTTGTAAGAAAAGTGAGTTGATTGACCTACGATAATCCATACAATGTACTATCAACTGAAGATCCAGTTTCTCTCTTGAAGTATTCATCCATGGTGCTGATGCCACTTACTATGACAGGGCCTTTCAATATTTGACTTCTCAACGGGAGAGTCAAATGCTAACCTGAATGCATTCGATAGTGCTTGTAAGACATTTTTACAGTGGTCTCCAAAATAACTGGCACTAGAAGCAGCAGAAAGTAGTGCGAGTTAATACTCAGGTCTGAATGTTTTAATCGCTCCTCATATGAAAATCCGTTGAGTCCTGATGCCAGCCTGTTACCTATTTGTCTGACACCCAAGAAAATGTACATTTTTCAAGGGATATTGGTTAGTTGCCTGAATACGTGAGTAGGACAAATAACTCGGAAAACATTCTTGTCAAGTCACTTGAATTCTCTTAGAAGTGACAACGAAATCCTCTTGGATCAATTCTTCTCAGTGTGGCTCAACTTTAAGGTTGTTACTTATAAATGCGGCTTAAATCCTTTTGTTCTACAGTTGAAAGCAGAGACATTTCACCAACTGTGATCCAATAGCTACTTCTGTGTTTAGTGCGCACTAATGAACCTTCAGTAGCATTTATTTTCCAACCACAGCATTTCGACCATCTAGCTGATTCATCTGAATTACTTAGATGCTGCGGTCTTTCAATGTTTTTATGTATTTCCCTCCGAACGTTATCTGCGAACAGTAGTAAAGATGATCCAAGGAGTTTCTGCAACTCATTGATGCATATCGAAGATAATACAAAAGTCACATTTCACTCTGCTCTAATCCACTCTCTACAGCATCAACTCGTACTGAATGCATCGTAGTCTAGTGTAAGTAAGTTGTGGATCGCCGCATGTCTAAGCAGCTTGTCCAGAATAGATCTCTGTAAAATATTAATAAGAACGCTAATCAAACTGACTGATCTGTAATTAGACACAAGTCTTTCTCTATTACTAAAATAAAACGTACGGAAGCATCCTTTCAAGATAATGAAAATGATCTCCATGAAAATTATTAAAGCTTTCCTAGGAACTCGTAGACTAATGAGCGATGTACAAATGGGATTTATTAACAGTTTCTCGTGCATCACAAATCCTTTGCAGGCAAGCAAATACTAGGTACGGTGTTGTGTGCACCTACAAATTAGTTACTCGACAGTTAAGAAACGTAAGGAATCGAGTTCATAATACGCAAACCACTTATTGAGACAACAACCCCAATACGTACAATGAAGCTATGCTTTGTTGGTCGAAATCCGAATCCTAAAAGTCTGAAAGTCAACCGGCTTTTAAAAGTTACATTTAATGCTACCAAGGAGCCAGATTTTCTATTGTTCAACGCAAGTAAACTTCAGTTATACGGAACATGTTTATGCAGAGCATAATCTAGTCGACTGATTCAAAAAGCGGTCTGTGGAGCCGAAGGAAAATGCAAGACGTTAAACGGGCTCGAGTTATCCCCTCCTAAAGGTTTTGCATATTATGAAACTCAGGGGCAGACCTAATCAAAGCCACTGTGGATGGCGCAGGAAGTGTCGAACAGAAATAACTAACTGTTAGATAGCCCACTGAAAGACAAATGTGTTGATCTAGATATACCAACACTCCATGTGTCGTCAGACTAACTTCACTTTTCCACTTTCACTGGTACCAGAAAAAATGAGTTTAACAGTGGTGCTCTCAAAAATTATCCTCGTTCTGACTACCTCAAAATAAATTTGCTGATTAGTAGGCAACTACTGGAATCTCTCTGTGATAACCAGACCATAAACGATAATGTGAGGCGAACTAGAGGAACCTAACTCTGTATCCCAGTGTTGTCCTAGAGCATCAAAACACTTGGAAGCCCGAACCCATTTGAGTATGCAAACTATTCACATTACATTAAAGGTAAAAAAACCGGGATACTCCTCAACTTTGCTGAGATTAAACCATCTACTAAAAGTAGTGTTTACCTTGGAAGCAGCCAAGCATTAAGTACATTTGCTAACAATCAGAGCTCTCCAGAAATACCCACAAAACCACTTCGAACAACAAGGTAGGAAAAGTAATCTAAGCAGGCAAACACCTCGTACCTCAATTCAAACAATGGTGAGACGTATTTCGTCCTAAACCAGGTCCCTATTTTGTGAAGCACTGCTAACGACAGACGGCAGATCTAAACAGCGTTTCTTTTGTAGGGTAGGATGTGTTCTTAATCTTTTAACTACTCATCACTACCGACCTAATGTCTCCAAAGACAATCAGTCTGTATATTGTTTGAACCCAAACGAAGTAACAATAATAATAATAATTCATTTTCAGATATAAACGTACTCGTACTTCTCCCCAGTAAGCAACAAAAATCAATATAAAAATCGGGTAAAACGTATCTGCAAGGTACCTATGAACCCACTCAGCAGGCTGATTACACATACATCAATAGTCTTTTGCTTCCTTATATTAGTTACATAATCACATGAGGTTCACACTTACCATTAATAAACTTCGTTGGACTTCAATACATAATTATCACAACGGATCGCTTGGAAATCCCTCCCCCCTCACGACAAACAATATCAACACACCACTGCATATTAATTGCTGGCTGCTTGTTTATAATCTGATTTTTTTCACACTACCCATTGTCCACCCCCCTTCCCAATCCTAATGGATTTAGAAAGGAAACCTCAACTCATGACTTGGCATTTTGTACAAACGGGGAAGCTCCCAAAAAGTCTGTTTCCTCGTTATTACCTCATTCTCACTTCGAGTGTGCTCCTGTTTGGCGTTTGTTTAATCCTCACTACAATATAGAGGATATTCTACCCAACACCGAAGTGTCCTCTTTGGAACCTGATTTTACTATGTCTAGGGTCTCACCACCCCACTCCTATACTCATTTTCTTCTTCCAGCTTGAGGCGTTCATACTCTCTACTCATTTAGCTAACTCGTAAACTATCTTATTTCATTATTTCCACACAGTTCCTCACTGTTTTACTGAGCTCCAGTTCCTTCTGCAATTAACTCCTACATCTTCAATCTTTAATGTACTCAGGTTAATCTATGTTGTGTTCTGATTACCGAAACTCGGTGTGCTCCTGAGATTTCTGGCTTCCCACAAAGTTGTCAATTACGTTATACACTGCAAAGACAGGAATTCAGGTAAAAGTGGAGGATGTATAGTGTATGCCTGGTCTGATGTCTCATCACTGATTATCTTTTAGAACGATAGCGAACCTATAGATGACGCTACTTTTGTTAACATTGATAACAGGCTTATCACCAATTTTGATAGGCTGTATTTATTAGCCGCCAAATGCTACTCATACGTTCACCCAACAATTAAGTCATTTATTCGTGCCATTATCATTGCCGCATGTAATCGAGGTAATTGAAGAAGACTTTATTATGCCTTCCGTTACTTGAACCCTTTACATGGATCTTCACAATGGTATTTTTTTGAAATAAATAAAAATAAACCATGGACCGAAGTAATAATAGCAATAATAGTTTTATTCTCAAGTTTCATTTTATATTGAGAGCATGCCAGTTTACAGGCATGATTATAATGATGTAGGTTTACATACATACAAATATTATGTATGTATAGCCACACTCATGACCAGTTTATCAGAATTAATCTTTCCACCCGATGTCCCAGACTATACGGGAATAGAAGCCTTGAACTTTCTGGCAGCGATTGCGAGTCTGTCATTTGCCAATTAGTTGCCCATGAGTGTATTAAAACTGGAACGAACAATATTTCTAATCATCGTAGAAACTATGCTCATACTGGATAGTCTTATACTGAAAATTACTACACGATTTGAACTGGGGCATATTTTTAGCCGCATATGACGATAGTAACTCACCTTTTACCTCAATATAAATCTATGTTTTGACTATGTGACACCTTTTAAAACAACCAGGCCAAGGCAAAACTTCGAACATGACTTGCCCAACAATAAAGTAATACCTGCTTTATCAACCACTGAGTCGCACTAACATTAGTATTAAGCATCCACGTTGAAGAGAATATTTTATATTCGTGGTCCAATCACATTGCCTAATATAGTCCTTTTAATTCCGAACGTATGTTAATCTTGCATATTTGATCTTGTCCTGTTAATGTAGTATGTCAACTTGGACTTGTGCGCTTAAGTACCGGGTTTTAAGTTGTTCACAGCTGATTAATTAAAACTCATTTACAATTTTTTATGTTAAACATTCACACAGTTATTTATTTTTGTGATTTATTCAACGTTTCAGTCTAAAAGTCAGTTAGACTACAGGTGATGAATTTGTGTTAGGGTTCCTAGTGCGTAACTTTTATAAGTAGTTAGCAGCACATATAAGCAAAATATTATCCTTCCATGATAGAGTTGTTGTATACTCAAACACGCCACTATGTACAAACATGATGATAAATATTATTCATGCAATATTCGGCCAACATTAAAACCCCATAGGTGTTCCAAGACACTAGGATACATTCAGACAGTTTGTGGGATCATCTCTTGTTATCTAGTTATCTTATATACTTTAGACATTCCTGAATATAATATTTACCCAAGTTCCTACTAGGTGGAAGTGGTGACCCTCTGCTAATCGGCACGAAAGCGCGTTTAAGAAAAAAAGCTCCTTCTAATCCACCTGCAACTATTTGACCTTGTTTAACGACATAACTTATCATTAAAATAATGACAGAGCTGACTGATTTAAATACCATCTTAGAAACCCACCAGCATTTTGAGGGTTTGTTTATGCTTCTTCTAAGCAAACTACGAGGTAAATTGGTTGGCAATTAATTTTTGTAATTAAGTGCTGCTACGTTTCACTTGTTGAGCTTGCTGTAATAAATAATTCATCTCCAAAGAAATATTTTCTCAATGTCGAAAGCTGTTGTCATGCTTTATATTGTAAACGTACGGCCTATTAGTCGAAACAGAATGCTGAAATTTAGTTTAGATGGAGTGTCATATAAATTATTTGGGATTAGAAAATAATACTGTGTTGAACTTAGTCAGTGTAGATACAATTTTAAAAGACGATGAATGTGTTCATAAATGCAAATAATGGTGCGGCTAAATAACTCACAAATTTTCGGGTCCAGTTCTAAACATGTTGTCATTTCTGCCACTACAATCATGGGTCTGTCGTCATGGGGTGTCAATGTACTCTTTACTGGTTACAGCTTTCTATTGCACTCACGGTTCATACATACATACATTCATACATAAATACAAATCCTGGGCCATTTTACAAATCGATGAGACATACAGGCATATGGGAAATAGTTAGAAATGGAATAATTTATATACACGTGGGTATAGTGATTGAGCGTTACATAGTATGGAATTCCAAATCGTAGGCAGCAATACGATTACACGTACATACTGTAGTATGAATCAAAAGAGTCATTAAAATTGACAGAGTCGAAACGTTTAAAAGTGATGGGGAGACATTGGTTGGTGAATGTGACTTTTACAAAGTTAACCTTGTACAGAGAGGTATGAGGAATGGGGGGTTATTTTTTCATATAGTTCCACGTGGAATATGTTTATGTCCTGTTCTGTAGCTAGTTACATATATAGAAATGATGAAAGAGAAACAGACGTAAAGCGAGCAACTAGGTGAATAGAACAAAAGAAGGACTAGACAATGTTATCTATATACTTTCTGTTCCTCTGTATTTTTATGTCTTCATATTTTTAGATTGTTTATGTTCTTGTTTTTATTTCCGTACTACCGAGTTCTGTAGGAAGTTTTAGAATATTTTATGATTAACACCAAAAATACGACAGCAAGTTGCTCAAGGAGGACATTGTGTCGTTCTTATCATAGTACATCTACACTTTTATCTGGAGGGGGGAAATATCGACACGAGCGTGGCTTACAAATAACCTGTACAAGTTCTCTTATTTATAGACATATGGAATATGGAGACTCATAGCCGTGAACTTAGTGTATGTGTGAAATTTGACGTCACAGGTATAGGTAATCTGAATAAATTAATACGATATTTAAGTAGAACTAGGAGGCTGGGCTCGTCATCAAGTCTGCAGAATTACTTCCAAAATATCGTCATCACAAACAGCCTGCACGCACACCATGCCACACAACTTGCTTAATCTCAGATTAGTCTTTAGATCTTGGTACGTCTGCCGCACTATAGACCTGTATGATCAAGTCTCATGAGTTTGTATGTGCTCACACTAATCAATGACACTGTCTTACCCCTTCGCTTTACACAGTAGGTTCACAATACCGACATTTATAGACGACGGCAGCGTTGCGTGAAGACAGACATAATAAAAATGACGCTGTTAATTAACAATGAAGTGGACACTATGTTCAACGAAAAGGAGTGCAAGATAACTGAATACATCCAAGAATTACCGATTTATAGTCATCTTACATGAGTCTCTTCATTACGATTACTTTTTGAAAGCCTTAAGGTTGTATTAAGGACTTTTAACACCACTTCAGATTAGAAAGTTGTACTGAGCTAAAAACGCTTTTAAATTAGTGAATTCTGTGTGTCGTTTACATTAGTTGCATCATTCTAGCAGACTCCCGTGAAGACACGTCGTAAGCACTTTTCGAACATCCTTAGTAAATTCCGTAATACTCCTAACAGCATTAATTTCTATACACTCTTTGCAATAGTGAGTAATGGACCAAAAGTTTTATTTTTTCGACAAATTTTTGTTTATTATTTAGAAATCAGTGAAACCAAATGCAATGTTGCGTAATATGTTTAAACGATTCCATTTAGTTACTGCACACCTGCGTGAAAAACATCAAACTATATTCACTTGACAGAATGATTAACAACCTATCTCGTAAAGCTATAGACAATGGTGTACGATTAGGGTAGAGCGACACAATACAGCTTTAAATCAGGCGGTTCTTTACTTTTGTAGTTAAGATGCATTCAATCTGTCGTCCCGATATTGCCATTCACTTTTAAACTAGTCTGCATTATGTTTGTTCCGACTCCATCAGAGTTAGATTGCTTTCTATTGGTGATGTTTAATTAGCGAGCCCTGTAAAACGACTTGCCGTTATTTCAAATCATTCTGAATCCGGCAGGTCAAATTATATGCTATTTACAGGAAAAGCTGCATGGTTTAGACTGTTAACGGTTCCTCAATGCACCGCCAATCGTAGGTTAAGTAGCACTGTTTCATGAGGAATTTCTTTTTCTGTTTCATCCTCTACAGAAACATGGAGGTATTATCAAGGAGGAAATAATTTTGGCGACACTGAATAATGTTTGGCCGAATTTGTACCCGTTGCTGGAGGGCTCACACTTTCAGCGTAGATTAGTCGTAACGCCTGTGCAATAAATAGAAAATCAATATGTTTTCAGAATTACGAAAAAATTACTTGTTAATTCATTGCTATAGACTTATTAATATTGTATCAGAGTCGGTGAGATTGTGTTGCTGTTGTGAACATTGCATTATCAAGCGTTGTTGCAGCTGACCTGACTTCTTGGATAAGAACAACTAGTAATCTGAAGGCTAAGTATGGCTAGTAATCAGGTATAAACGATCAGCTTGCTTGACAGATGTAGTTGCAACCTAAGAAGTGCAACAAGCTGTTAGCGATTGAAGCACGATTACTCGATAAAACATCAAGAGAGATTCAAAACAAACTTTTAAAACTCTTTATTTTTAGTCGAGACATGCCTGCCTAAGCAAAGAAATTCGATAAGTTTTTATCAGTTTCAGTGCTAAATGGTATTCTAATATTTATAAAATTATAATTTTGAATGACTCCTTCGGATGATTAGCAATAAGCTGACCAATCTAAGCCTTTTTACCGATTTCGTATAAAAACTTCTTGTAACTAGTAATATTTATAATTTGGTAAAATAACCATGATTTCTACTTCTCTCTTCTGTTTGTGACTTGCACGACACGACCAAATGTCAATTTGGTTTTGGCATGCGAGTGGTCTCGATTGATTCCACTGGGGTTTTACTTGTAGTGGTCATATTGTATCTTTCCTCGCGTGGTCTGCAAACGTCAGAGATCCATGGACCCTCTCCTTCAGAAAAGCAGTCGTTCAACTTTAGGTAGTGTAGTCGTCATTGATAGCTGTTTGTTCCCAAGATGCTTCCATCTGGAGGTGATTCTCCGAAAATCTGATACAGAATATTATTAATGGAAGGTAAATATCTGATATATTACACGAGTAAAAACGGAGAATCATAAGAGGAAATACTCGTCTTCTATTTCATCCCTCTCTCCTATAAAAAACTTATGGAAGAAGCAACAAAATACATAAAACAATCTGTGCATACAACAATACTACTACGGATTAATATCACTTTTCATCCAGCCCAATAATAAAACTTAGTTGTTTAATGCTTAAAGTAAGTGACTGAGTCGAAAGTAAATTGCAACTTTAAAATAAAAATAACAGATAGAGCATTTTGGCACAACTAATATTTTATTGATTGGAATTACGATATTCACGTTGATATTTTGTTTACCTCGACTTGATGGAGCAAGTAAGGTAGAATTTTAATATTCGTGATAGATAGAATAAACCAGACATATATTATAACGTAGGAAGTTCAACAATTAAAACACTTCAAAACTGATATACAGTGATGTGACCGAAACCATCGAGACAACAAAAAGCCTACTAAAGAGGTCCCTATAGGAGAACTGATGATATAAGATTTTAGTTACCCAGGTTACGATCCATTAATACTCTTAGGGCTCTTGATCTCGTGCATACTGACTTGGCATCACGGATATATACTAGCGATAAGATGCACTGAAAATAAGGAATCAATACGCCAGATTTATGTTGCTGTATTCAGGCTTAGTCAAATCCAATTAGCAAAAAAGTTCAGGCAAACATGCAGAGTGAGGAAGTCCGATTATGAGTCGAACAATAATATACCAAGAATAGTGCATTTTCATCAATAAGTTTAGTATTCTTCAAAGAACTAAAGAATCCAACATGTGGATAGTATCGGTAGAAATTCAGGAACATAGCTTATTGGAATTAATGTAATTGTGATTTAAGGCATGCGGAAGAACATTACAGTCCAGCATCGTATGGTCACCAAGCTATTCAGGGACTTAAATCATTACAATTCAACCGGATTGAAAATGGGGCTAGTTAAGACTAGCATTGCAGGGAATAAATATATAATTATTATTGCTATTGATATATCGACAAACCATTGACGAACAATTACCACAAAATACATTTTCATACCCTGTCGGAGTAATATGTGATAAGGAGAATGATACATTTGACCGAAATTGTAGAAAATTAATGAATGATGTGATTGAATTGTGTGGAGTGTTCAGTGTGAAAGGCTTTAAAACAGTATTGAAACGTTCATTGTCACCAATAAATCCAAAATCAGAGCTATTTGTTTCTTCTAATAAACATGACCAAACGATATGTTCAGAGAGATCAAGGGTATTGACGTAAGAATAAGAAATGAGACAGAACTAATCAAGATAAGCAGGAAGCAAACTCTGACGGGGCAGGCGACACAGAACTTGGAGTTACACTAATTACCTACTCATATTGCCAAACAACTAGGACCTGCAACACACGACTTCACTTCACACATGATTGTGGGGTAGATCATTTTTGTGCAAGTCCATAGTTTGGTTATAAGCAAAGCACCAAATAAAAGATGTCAATTATGCCCGCTTCTGCTAGTTGATCATTGACTCTGAGAGTACCCAAGATTGGTGATACTTTCCTGCAAAGACAGCTTAATACATACATACATAGACTCCTACACTCTTGACAAAAATGCTAAGAACTAAAATCCAAAACGTATCAGGAAGAGCAACTAGTTCATTGTTTCCTAATATCACACTTTTTGCTTTAACTTCATATATTTGCCTCTGGCTACATACTACATGTTCACATCTCTCCACTAGCTACACATGCTTTTCACTTACCTTTGTTGTTTATGCAGCAGTCATTTAACCCCCTGTTCAATCTGTTTGTTCTGCTGCAACAGAAATGGGGATAAACGCATATTCCACCACTCAAACTCACTCTCCCACATTGCTCTGGACAAGGTCGACTTTGCCAGAGCCTCGTTTATACTACGAAGCATCATAATGCAGAAGCGAATAATATGCTAGCCGACATTTAACACTAATCATAAAATCATTTTACATTAACGAATCTAGACCTGAATAGTAATCAGGCATGATTCACTTTACGGTTCTATAAACTCACTTATTTACGTACATCCGGTTAACCGTATTTATGCGTGAGGTCGATCGATACACGAAAATCACATGTTCATAGGATTTCCACTTAGCTGAACCTAATTCAACTTCGATCCAACATCTATAATGATTATAGCAGTCGTCCGGTCCTCTCACAATAGTTATTTCCACAGTAAAATTGTAGTAATGCTAGTTTAGATGTTCTTTCAAAATAGTTGGTGCTTGATGGGGGCAAGCACAACAGATGCATTTTCAAGAAGCCTGCTTCTAACCCTTCTGCTTGGAACATCCAGCGCTCGGCCCGGTTAATGTATGAAAACACCTAGGTCCCTAGCTGCTAGAAGTGTAGGGTTATCCACTGAGATCTTTAGCAGAACGGAAATCTCTGTGATTATTTTTAAGGCAGTATTAGTGACTCATCATACCCCTCTGGCAATTTTTTCATGTGGCTAGTCACCATTGCTAAAATGGAACACGTGCAAACTCCTAGATTAAGCGTTCTTCACCAGCCGAAACGATACGTTAAATACACAGTGGGTACTAAACAGCTTCACAGAGAAAGCATGGAATTACAGAGAAAATCTACATTCAAATAATGTGTGGTGGTTTATAGGGAGGGGGGTTGCGAAACAGGCCGAACACAGTAACTATGAGTTGTGACCATATATGTTCAGTTCGCTCACCACAATCTCTTCCAGTAAGTTGGCACTTTGCGTTATGCAATAAAAAGCACGCGAAGCATAATTTTTAAATTATACACGGTTTCAGTAGTATCACATAAAAATGTCTGGTTCTTGTTAAATGTTATTAGCATTCAAGGTCGGACGCTTTTATTGGTTGTGTAAGGCGTGTGTTCTTTTAAATATTGTCGAATGGACATCTCAGTACAGTTTACTGTATTAAGTGGCTTACATTAATTTACTGATGTATCAGTATGAGTCTCTTGATTTTCTGCCACTTTTCCTCCACATTTTAGACATCAATGGACTATTTTATTACATAAAGTGCCCAATAATTTTTACCAACTGAATCGTAGCATCAAGTACAATATATATGTTCCATAAGACTATATAAATACCACGAAAATTCTACATTACTAGTAGTCACATTCTTGCTCATATAATCTTATTTTGGTAGGGTTAATTTATACTCATTTACGACATTTTCACGACTTCAAGGGAATTACTTTGTCAGCAAAGTCAAGTTATATAGTCAGTATCGATTACAACACTTGATTCCACTGACTTACTTTGTTTATGGTTCTGCGAGAAGCTCATGTATCTGTCTTACCGTATATTACGACATAGTAGTAACCGTACCGACGACTAAATCCAATATTCGACTCCATAGTGTCGAACAGTTTGTAGAATGATATGAACTAGATATAAAGCGTCAGGTATAAAACACGCATTTCCGAAAAGTTACTAAACAGCTGATGTAATACAGTTTGTTATGGGCTAAAAAGTGAATATTGGCGTTGTATGTAGTAATACTCTTAGTAAGGGGTCGTAGTAATTACTGCTCATCGGAACCAAAAAATAAGTGTGTTATAGTAGTGTGAAGTCACATAAAACAAGTTGAGGAGAGCTAATTTGGGAAAACTTGCAAATTAGTGTCCTATTTGATGCCAACCCACTGAGTCTATTATGTGACGTCGTAGAATTTTTATCGTCATCACTCTTTAGTTAGCTCCTTTATTTCTCGAAAAAGTTAGTTCTTATAAACCACGAGAATCTGGAGTGTTTGGCGAGATCAAAACAATCCAAATTTCCTTATTTTGAGAACTAATTTCACTACATCTTTAGAAGAATTCAGCACTAATCCTATTTAAGGACGTAGATTGATTAAATGTCTTAGAATTACTTCACTAAAATGAGTATTAGTGTTCATCAAAATTCATTCTCAGTGAACGGGTCTTCTGATATTAATAACACTTAATAGACGGTAGGTAGTGAGTTGGCATACATACTGTTTCATATTTAATTTTCAAAGTGGGCGAATGTTTTGTGAATCACACCAATCTATACATATTCAGTAGTATTCATCGTTAATTGGTCTGTGGCGGACAATTCAGAACAAGTATAAACATGAGGCAAACCATTGTTATGTATTTTTTAGCATACGTACTTCTCAGCCACAGAATCGATCAGGAAATAAATATTTGGTAATTGCAAAAGTAGAAAGTTAAAGTTTCCTTAGAAAATGACTTTCAGATATGGATCTCATTATAGTATATTCACTTAACAATTATTTATCACAACCTTTTTTTAATCGAAATGAAAACCTTTAAAATTAATAATCTCGTGTACTAATAAAACGTCTCTCACGTGGAACACCAAACTGCCTCTTGTTTCCCAGACTGAGTAATCTATTAAGAATACATAAATTCTAACATGTTCCTCATGTATTTAATAAAAGACTTTTTAAACCAGATTGCAGATTGCATCTATCTAAGCTGTCATAAATATTCATGAAGACAACGCATTGAACAAAATCAACGATTCATTTACGAAGTCATCTAGTACTTAGTATAGCTAGAAGCTGTTTCGATCTAATAGATTGGTAGATCCAGTAAACGAAGTATGGCTTTAAGTTAGCAGCTGGGAAACCTTCGATGTCACACTTCCCCAGAACCTCTTGATGTTAACACTTTTCAGTTTTTCGGACTAGATTCATTTGTTCACGTTGGTGTATGTGTACTTGGGCAAGCTGCTACTGATTGTTAAGTAAATATTAAGATCTGTGGCTCACTTATCTGTTCATCTGACAATTGGTCGTTATGTCAAACATTGTAACATATCCTAACTTCCTAAATCTTAACATAATTAATGAAGTTTATAATTTGTCACCGAAACTTGTTGAGAGTTGCATTTAGTGTAGAGAAACACTAAAACGAATAGGGCAGTTAGTTGTCTAAATTAGATGTAAAGTTTATTACACAGACAACTTCAACCTTAAACATATTATATATACACTCCTATCCCTCTAAATTTAAACTGTTGTTTCAAGACTGGTCTACGTCAACATCCGAACTAAATATAGGGAGCGAAGTATTTGACCGATATAAGAGTAGGATGAATGGAAGCTAGGAGTGGTTGAACTTACACGTGGCACCAGTCCATAAAGTCACTGACTGCTGGTCTAAGTGGAAGTGGTGGCTCCAAACTACCTGGTTGGGGTCCTATTCATGTTGTAACCAACATTTGGAGGCTGGGTAACATTACCCAGAATCGATCTCAGTGGCGCAGGTGTGTTCACTTTGTCCTCCCTTAAATCATGAACTTAAAATTGTTTAATACTTTTGCGCAAACTAACTTTGCTGACCACTTTCTCCATATCTGCTTTTTTTGTCATTGGTATCACTAAAGATATTGCAACTTCTACTAATTTGGTGTTAATCTGACTTTGTTGAAGTGTGGCAACTTGGACCAATGCATACGTGTTAGGTTGTGTGTTGTGTAAACATACATGCTATCGTTTTACGCTTATCAATAAGAACTGATAATCGGGAACTCAACTTTTAAGTTTGTGTTTGTTTGTAATTGGAATTTTCCATCTAAGTGCTAAGCTATGATTAATCGACTGACTTTGATGCAGTAGATGATATCGCCAAATGTAACTCCACTTGTTGACTTTTCATTACCTGATAACAGTTGCGGTTCGCAGTTTACCTCAAGAAGTTAGTGCGGCTTATAAGTTCTATTATTATTGTGAGTATATTCCTGTCAATAGTCGATTATTGTTGTCAGGTCATAGGTGAAAACAAATTTCCTAGATTCAAATCTTTTGACATATTTACCATACCCTTCGGAAAAAGTACAAACTATTTATTTTTAATTTCTAGGTACGAAATATATGCTTTTATTCTGATTATTTTTCGAAGTGAAACTGACAAGTTAAGATGATTTTTCTACTTAAAGATGCTGGTGTATCTATGTCACATAACTTGTCGACCTATTTTAATCTACTTCCATGAAGTCAGCAAAAATTCGACAAGCATTTTGCCATGGTTTGTGGTCACCAACCAAGTCTGACTTCCTTTTTTCCCTTAACTGTCTTTCTCCGAGTGAACAACAAGTGGCTTTACGTTTTGCCTACCAGCGAGATGTACTCAGTTCCATAGTACGTTAATTTGAAAGTATCTTTATACACAACATGATAGGTTGGAAAGTTGCTTATCCGTGGAGTAGTTGTACGATACCTTGGACTCTCACCACATGATGTTAAACTTGAACGCTCCCCCGAGGGAAGGCCATATTTATTAGATCATTCTGACTTGTTGGATTTCAATATTTCACATGGTGGTGACTTCACCATAATTGCTGCAACTTCTGGAGGCCATTGTGGAGCTGATGTCATGCGTGTAGAACTCCCACGTTAGTCCTTTTATATGTCGTATTTCTATATCATATACTTCTACATTATTTATCTTTTTCTCTAACATTACATATTTAGTCTGTATACAGTAAACGTAGTGAATTTTGTAGTAGTAGCCAGGAATTTGAAACGAATAAGACTTGATATGACTTCCGAAAAAGTATGATGGTCGAAGATATAAGTAATATACTGTAAATCGAGTGAAGTTATTTAGTATAAATTGTTAACCTGGGTGCACCTAATAGCTTATCTCTATATTCTCACAGTATCATCGCATAACAGCATGTGTAAGCATATTACTAGGGGGCTACGTCTTCAGAAATTTTGTTTCCCAAAAGCTGTTAGTACTAAGGATCTGTGTAAGAGTTGAATAAAGTACGGGATTTCATAATCAGACCATTGTTTGAAAAGAAAATACCCATTATTACTCCATTTCGGCAATATTTTTCATTAGTCAGACAGTGTTTGGATTCATAGGATAACAGATTGATTAATATTCTCAATGGTAAATAAATTACCGTGGTTACGTTATTAGACCTTTAAACTCTTATTTGAACTGTTCTTCACCTAACTAGTGTTTTGTTTGTAAATCTCTTTGGTCAGCGTTTCAAAGGTCTGTTAGTGACTTCGTTTTGAAAATGAAGAATACATTTTCTTCGGCAGAAGTGAGCCGTATTCTATCTCCTGGATCTGAGGCAGAAAGAATGAGACGATTTTACGAGCACTGGGTAGGTAGAATTTCTTTTTTCTAAGAAATACGTTGTGTACAGCTGGTATACCACATTTTAGTTGTAGTGTGTGCATAAGATCACATTTTTTCCAACAATATAAGCTTATGTATATAAAATCTTGAACCTGTCAAGTTCAGGCTGGTTGTATAATAATACTGAATAGTATTGAAGCTTCATTTAGTGGCCGTTTGTAGACTAGTCTTTCGCACATATACCTGTATTATTTTTGGAAGTGAATCAGCAGTTGCACATTGACTCTTTATCGTAAGGCTACGGATTACTTTTCAAAACGCCTAAGTAACTGGAATAAAGTGAGAGCAACTCCAACTGGAGAGCCAAACAAAGCTGGGAATCCGAAAAGTGTACCAGCTTTCCATTTTGGACTCAATTTGCAATCACTCTGCTTCATTTCATAATTTTACTTTCTTACCTTTTGTCTCATTATCAAAATCTTTCATTGCAGGTTGACGTAGATTTATCATAATGTTATAATACTCAATACATTAAGTAAACGGTTATCGCTGCTGCTTTAATATTAATGTACTCTATTGCACTATAGTCAACTGTTTGTTACTAAATTCGGTCAATGTCTTTCTCATGATAGTCAATAAAGGTTTTAGACTATGATTCATTGTTTCTTCTAGTGTTCCAAAGAAGCCTATGTCAAAGCTTTAGGCTGTGGACTTCGTATCCCCTTAAAGAAAATAGAATGTGACTTTGCTGATGATGGTAAACTCTCCATCACTAATGAGCTCATCAATCAGCCAGGTAAAAATTGGGCTTTTGAAAAATATAACTTACCTGAAGATCATTTGGCAGTAGTTGCATGGTATGAAAATTCAGATACGGTAAGTTTTTTTTTTTTTAAGTTACAAGTAAGTCATTAGTAACCAAAAAAGACCATTGTTTCCTCGTTTTTTTAGCTACGCTTTTAATTCTTGAATTTTTATGTATCAGCTGATTCTCTTTTTCAGCGGAAACTATTAAAAACTAAGACACTTATTTGCATTTGTTGCTAATACTGCTACAATTTCCATACCGCCAAATTTTCCGATCTCAGTAAAATTTCCCTAGTTTTACTTCACCCCTTTAAGCAGTATCTATCCACAAAATAATGCTCACTCAAACTTTATCGATACTACTGATATCACTGCTCTTCACATTGCTAATGAGCAAATAAAACTAATAAATGCCCACAACTTTTTTTTATTCACCCCACTAAAGTGGCCAAGATTTGCGGTTTATAAGTAACCTCTCTTACATATGCTGATTCGCGAAGAGCTTTTTCTAGATAACAAGTTCTAAAGCAATTTATGGAAACATTTTTCCATTGTCATTTTAATGCAAATCTTATATAATGAACATTAATGCAAAACAGAATAGTCTTTTAATAAAAATTGTCTGGCACCAAACTACTTTTCAGGAATTTCATTATTTACTTTCATTATTCGGAGAATCGGTTTAGCACTAATCCTTTGAGCGGACCAACTAAGGACTCTTAGTTATATAAACAAATACTTAGATAGACAGTCATAATTACCGAAAAGCCAAGCATAAATGTGCTTTAGTTTGAGTTTCCATCAACATGACGATATGAAATTAAAAAGGTGAGCGACAAAGAAGTCACAATTACACAGTGACACTAGGAATGACTAAAAATTTTGAATGTAATTCGAGGAGGAGATGAAAGTAAGTTATGTATGAATAAACATAAGAATAAACATGTAGTACTCCCAA
Source organism: Schistosoma japonicum (assembly GCA_025215515.1). Classification (NCBI taxonomy): domain Eukaryota; kingdom Metazoa; phylum Platyhelminthes; class Trematoda; order Strigeidida; family Schistosomatidae; genus Schistosoma; species Schistosoma japonicum. The sequence goes on from CM046063.1 coordinate 29,007,050, forward strand.
CAACAAAAAATGTATCTACAGCCTTCAAAAAAATGATAATTGCTTAGTACATGCAGCAATACTTAGCTACTGAGTTATGTTGACTTTACTCAATCCTAAGCGCTTCCTATCCACAACTTACTTTTAACTGCAACGATACTGTTTTATTTTCCTTGTCAATGTTTATTTTTTTAGGGGATCAGAACCGATTCTCTATTTCCCCAACTGACATTTGAACAGTTAGTGGATAAGTTAACCGTTTTATCTCCTGTAAACAACGCTGCTTGGGACCAGTTTCTAAAAAAGCCTCATTCACCACCATCATCGCGTCAACGGATCCAAGATAATTAGTTTATATTCAACTCATTTTAAATATTCATCCAGTTATAGGTTATATACTGATAGTTGTTATTGGAATGAAAAGTATTTTATTCAGGGAAAAATTGTGATTATTAATCGAATAAATGCTTTAATGATTTGCCTAGTTTAATTACAAATATCACTAAAAGTTGATTCGGAGATCAACTTTAGGTAGATTATTAGACCATATTAAAAGGTTGTCAGAATAGTCAGGTTTGATCTGCTCATCCGTTAAATATGATTCCCAATCAGTTCCAAAAAAGTGTACCAACGTTGTAGTCAAGATAAGATAAGTAAATTTATGAGGTACACATACAGCATATCTCTGAAAAATATTGCGTGCCCAGTGTACAGGCAAACTCAACTCCGCGATTCTCGAATTTTCTGTAGTAGGCACTTGTTCAATGAAGCGATTTGGATCAAATATTCTATGAGGCTGGTTTTTCATGAGTTCCGTATCTTCATCAGAAGACCATAATTCTGGGTCTGAGTAGTAGGAAGGTTCATCAAAAAGCACCAGCTCTCCCTCATCAAAGTCTTGTTCTAGAATTTGGCCATCTCGGAGGGCTTGACGCAAGCATCCAAACGGCCAACCAGGTATACATAAACGCAGTGTTTCTTGAATTAAAGCTTTTGTCCAGACCATGCATTTTGTGTGCTCCAAAGACATGCAGAGATCTGACTGAAAGGGAAAGTACTTGTCTAACTACCTTTCAGAAATAGTATAAAAAACGAAATTGATAAAATGCTAATAAATGCTATCTCCTCATGGTTCTCTTTTAAGCTAATCGTAAAGAGTATACACCAAACATCCCTGTGCACTCGTTTGGGTTAAGTAAAAAAACTAGTAGTTTATCTTTGTGAACCGGATTTCTCCTAGATCACAGACGAACTCGACTTTAGTTGCACGAGATAACCAGGTCATTGATAAAATCTTGGCAACGAAATCTTACTTTTACAATAGACATTTTGAACACTGAGGAATGTTACAAATGCAGTTGACAAATTTTTTACAACATTCATTGTGCGTCGCACATAGTTGTTGTATTTAAGTTAGGTTATGACTGGCGAATGGAATCCAGAACGCGCGTTTTGTCCTGTTTGGGACTCGTCGGCTGGATGTACCTGGATCCCAGTCTTGATGTTTACAGTAGGAATTCGGGCTCAGTCCGTTTTGTGTCAAACGCCAACGCGTTCATCACTAGAATACTAAGTCCGGAAAGTAATAGTTGTGCAACGGGCGCATAAGTATTAGGATGAGTTTGCATATTCCCATTAATTTGTAAGAAACTGAAGCTGGTCAGTCATCCTAATACCTATTCGCCCATTGCACAAGTGTGACTGTCTGGACCCAGTAGTCTAGTGGTGAACGCGATGGCTTTTGACACGAAACGGACTGAGTTTGAATCCCACCGTGCACATCAATATCGGAATCCAGCCGACGAGTCCCAAATAAAACGAAACGCGCGTTCTGGATTTTATTTGCCAGTTACGATCCAAATTAAATAATACTTGTGGATAATCGCTATGTTAAGGCGATCCGCTCAAGATGCACATATAGTAACAGAGACTGACCAGCTTCAGTCTATAACAAATCAATGGGAATATACAGATTCATCCTAATAGTTGCTATACTTCATGGTATGTTAGCATCGCACTACCAAATTAGTTTAACCTGGTGACTTGGATGTGGACTAGTGATATTCTGTCTAGGAGATATGCACGAAACCAAATACTGTCTACGAAATGGCTTCAACAACCTTGAACTTTCAGTAATTCAGCTTTAGATACTAAATAGGAAACCTTGAAACTAAGTTCTATCTGTTAATAAACAATAGCTACACGTCGCGTTACTATTAAAGTCCCTTTTTCCTAGTAAGCTTCAGCCCTATATCGTGTTATCCACCCTAGTCAGCAACATATTCACTACTAGATTGTAGTATGCTAAAAAACTAAATGTGTTGATCTTAGCGACGAAAATATCGCACTACTTTTGGAGTTGGTATATCTACCAAGTAGCACGGTGCTGGTTCTCGCACTTCATGATATACGAATTCAATGAAGAAAGTTACAGCTAGGTGACCCACTTGTCTAATGTGAATTGTGGTGAAAAAGCTTTTTATTGATACTGATTGGTCACCGAATCATTGTTCTTAAAATTAATGGTCGTATAACCAAGGATCATCGTGCAAGCAAACTGACTTTTCAAAAATTTCACTCACTGGAAAATGACTGCATGGCGATGCAAACTTTCGTATCTTTTGATGGTTGTATTTCATTTCGAAGAATTGTTTACATTCTCTACGTACACTATTTTGCCATTTTGGTTTAATAGCCAGGACTGTCAGTAAGACTTTTAAGGTTTTGTTCAATGTATATCTAGCCAATAAACAACATTCGCTGAGTAAATGAATAATATGTGTTAGCGTTAAAAATTCATTGGGATTTCCTTCTTCTTTCAAAAAGTGGTATGTATTGATTAGTTGTAATAATAAATTCGTTGGCATTTTACGATTTTGTAAATATTCTAAATTATCATTTGAATCACTAGTGCTTCTTCCTGTTTCTTCATTATATAGAAATTTATCCAAATAATAATGAATTAAAGGATTTATAAGGTTATGAACAGTAGTTATTATCTCATCTGTATCGCAAAGCAATGAGGTGTTGAAATAAAATGACTGCAAAGTTGTCTTAAACACGTTCGGTTTCTGTGTACAATATCCCTGAGTATGCAATAATTCCAGTGATATTAAACATTCTCTAAGGTCTAAAATGAACTTTTCTTTATCATTAGAGAGTATATTATTTGACACAGTTTCACTGAAAACTTCTGATGGACCGAAAAAGAAGACTTCTGAATACACGCTGCATATCCACTTGTCTAAGCGTTCTTCAAATGTTGCGCAGCCATTAAGTAATATAGAACCTAATAATAGAGGATCAGCTCCTAATTGACCGATATGCCCAAATATCATAATTGGTAAACTGTTAAAAGCCAGCAATACTAATTCATGCAATTCCGACCTGAATTGTAATGTATCATCGGCAATCATTAAACCATACCATTTTCGTCTAAATGATTCTAAAAAAGAGATGAAATTTAAAATATTAATTTGCAGTGATGTATTTTTATTATTGAAGAATGTACATAATGATGTTTAGTCAGCAGTGGAATTTATAATGAATTTTTTACTATCTGAGGCTTTTCTTTTTATTTTTAAGGGAGGTCACTTGATCATTTTATCGGTTCCAAGATGAACACATAACATGTTACGCAGCCTGTTTATTAAAACTTTCGAGTTTGTTAGATAAGTACGCGAACTAATCTATAGTTATCATTATTTCTCTCGATAAGCAATAAGACTAGCAGACTAGTGAATAAAAAGTTATACAATACACTAATTAATTAAAAAATGTTCTTAAAAAACAGTGAACAGAAAGATATCTAACACGTAAACTACTCTGAACTTACTTGGGGCTAAAGAATAGTGTAAATTTAGCAGAGGAAACTGATCGTAAAGGGTAATTACTTTCCAATCCTCAACTAAAAGAATTTCCCGGTGATTAAAGTAACCTCTTATTAGAGGAATCTTTGGTCTTCTAGATGCAAAGAATGATGTCAAGCAGAATGCTCCACTTTGGCATAGGTCGTTAAAATTGTTGAAATTTAAACGTTTGTCTATTGGAGATTTATTATAATGCTTTAAAGTCAACAAAAAAGCCACAGTTACTCACCTTTCTTGAAATACGCCAGGCTATTAAAAATAAGAAGATTAGAAAAGATAGTATAGTTGATACAATTTTTAATGTTAAGTCCAGTGATCTACTTTCAGTGAATAAACCCTTATAGGTATATAATCTTGGCGGAGGTTCCATCAGCTCTAGAAAAAGAGAAAACAGTAGAAAGGATGTTTTGTATACGAGTCTAACACTAAATAACATAATCGCTGAAAAGCGTGCTGAATTTTAGGCAATTTTCGCAAATAATAACAAGATGCCTTTTAAAATTACTATAGTGATATACGATAGTAATTGTGTACATTAGGATCAAGCATAAGACCGGTTCGATCCTAAGATTACATTATTATAAGTTCTAAGTATTAACACCATGGCTATTTTAGGCCACTCAATTATTACAAGGTAAACTATGCGCTGAAACTTTCAGATTTCATTGTGCTTAGTATGACCACTAGAGTATTTGTTGCTGGTACTGTATAAAACAGTACGTAGCAAGTACAGAGAGATAAAAGATTGATTTACGGCATGTAACCAACAGCGCTTTCTCATAAAGCCGTTATTACTGAACGTTGTGAAGACTGCCATACTACTAGGAAATTTAAGGGTTCCAGTTCTTTTAGTTTGTTTGGATAAAGTCCATACTTGGTATATTCTGTGTTAAACTATGTCACCTGGCTCGTAGCAATCGGTGGAAAACTAAAATCGTATTCTGTTTAGTAAAATAGACCACAAATTTTATTTACAGATAAATGTGTTGAGTAGGGTTTATTATAAGAGGATTTCAGTGCCATAAATTTCATTGTGCTAAGAGATCGTTCCAAAAAGTATCTGTATATAAACTAATCGTCTTAAATACATCTCCGAAAATTTTGGGGAGTCCTATGTATATCCGAGTGTAAGTGTAGAAGAGGTAAACATCTAAAAAGGAAGAAAAATTAGTAAAGGAAATTGAGCTACTAAATGGCACAGCGAAACCCAAAATTTTCTGATACAGTATTTAGAAGTTTAATACCGATAGTGAAGGACAATTAGCTATTATTTCAAAAATTGGTCATTATGCAGGATAACATAACAACATTAGCAAAGTACAATGTAACGTCGAGCATCGTTCATCTTTGCCACAAATTTGGAAAGGACATGTCAGCCCTTTCTCCTAACAACGTCAGAGGTTAATAAAACTGGCTGGAGACGGTTTAATCCCGCAAGATTAACCATTTATTGACAAAATTACTCAATTAAGAACGTTGTAATCACCTTAGTAAAATGCGAATCTCAGTCGATAGACTATACACTCTAACCAGATAGATAAAAAACGTACGACTAGGCATAATTACGTACTAATACAAACTACATTTCAGAACCAGAAAATTAAAAGGGGTAACATAAATGAAACTAACGATTTGAATCCTAACAATTGTAAAGTAAATATTTTACTCATCTAGTCTATTTTAACTAAGTTTACAGCTCAAATTAACAGTAGTTTGTATAATAAACTAGCGTTGTAGTGTGATCTGGGTGTTTTTTGTTGTGATTGTGTAATGTCACTTCATTACACTTCGAATGAATATGCTTCGCACAATATGAAAGCAATAGACAACAGTGAATTGAAAGAAATCTTTATCTGATTGATAGCAGAAAGCAGATAGATTCATAGCATAAATTATACAGTCATCCATGCATATTCTAAGTGACTTAATGTTTGGATAATCTAACTGGAAGTTAAGATAAGAGGTGAAGGATTCACGAAAATATTTTACCGTAGAGATGACGAGATAATGAGTCTTATATAATATATACATAGAGATATGGTTACTCACAGGCCTCAACCGTTAGCAAAATCAAAGTTGTCACGTGTAATGCCTCCAGCTACAACCTTTATTTGAAAGGCTTTAACAAAATAAAGAATTAGGTTTTGGTCAACAGGTGACTGTCGACAGCATTAAACAATCTAAATCTTGTTCCTATTGATTAGTTTTATCATCATCTTCGTGAAGAGCTAACATTAATAAATTAGTTTATTAGATTTGCATGAGTCCAATTTAAATTTGGGAAACAAAAGACCTAAGCCCTGGGTTTGTGTTTTTCTAGTAAGTTTCCGTTTTTGTTTAATCGCATTCAGACTAGTAAATTCATAGGGTAAGCACTATTTCTTTCGGTAAATGGTTCGAGGAGTTGATTACTCTGTGGGAAACCTGCATACCACTGGAATTTTATTTGTTCTTCACTTTTGAACTCGTAGATATTCTTATATAATTCATAAAAAAAAGAAAATTTTGGAAGCAAAGTTATTTCGCAATACTCTACACATCATAAATTACCTCTTAAAATTTTGAAAGTAAAATGTTGTAGCTTAATTTCGTAAGCTGTTTTATGTGCGCTAGGTCATACTGTGAGAAGTAGAATTGGCCGAGGCAAATTGTTTATTTAGTGGAAATTGATAACGCCACAAATAATAGATACATTACTTTTAATTACCTATTCGCACGTCATTTGCGTTCCTCGATCAATGTTGGTTGTAGGCTTGTTTTCCTTGATAGTCTTCATTTCTCCGATGTATTGTGATCAGGCTTTGCTCCTTGTTACCTAGCAACTCACCTCGTATGCTGTTTACTGTTTTTAATTTCACACAACGTTTTGCCACCTACAACATATGGATGACCTTATGAGTGGTATCCACCACACTCGCCTCTCCATTTTAGTGTTATGCTTGTATGTGTGCTGATCTCCACGGTTCTGTGATTGCTTGTTGTTTTCGTATATTCGCCTCATCATCCCAACAAATTCATCTTTGCAATTAACCTATGTTCACTCGCTTCTGTTTGTTGTCTTTCTTGATAATGTATACCAGTCCACGCCTTACGATGTCTATGTACGGGCCTTCCTAGTTGGGGAGTAATTTCTTCGAGCCCAGTCCTCTACGGTTATGCTTTTTCGTCCACTTCTCCAGATCTTCCACTAAAAAGTGCTAAATCTGCTTTCCTTGATGCTGTTCTTATTGTTAAATTTTTATTCTTTATTTCCGTTGTACGTTTTTCACTGCATGTTTTTGATCTTCCTTTCACTTCCTGACGTTCCATTTGTGGTTGAGGCCAGGACATATTATTTCCTGGCAGCCATTGTCTCCTTTTGCACATAATTTGAGATGACGACTTCTATGTTGTTCTTTGACTTGAGGCTCGATGTGCCTATAACATCATTGGTAATTCCATTTTCCAGTTACCTTTCTTTGCTGCCAACCTATCTTTTAGAGTGTGATTATTTTGCCCTGTTAGTCCGCTGGTCTGCAGATGATATGGTGTCAGTCCTACTCTTTTAATGCCCAGCTGCCCATGGTGGAAAGTGAACTCATTGTTCTCGAAATATGGACCTTGGTCGGTTAATGTCATTCTCGGGACGACGTGATCGGCCATATTATTTCGCATCACTGCTACAGTCACAATCTTTCCTCGTTGGTCAGGAATCGCAAAGGCCTATACCAAACGCGTAGCGTCCTCGATCATCACCAACACGTTACTGCTCAATGTCTGAAGATACAGACAAACCACATCCACTAACCACAGATTGTTTAACCACAGATGGGCTCCAAAGCCTATCTCCCACTTATCTAACTCCTAAACGATTGCTAAACACTCCTTTTCATTAGCTGTATACTTCTGTTCTGCCGGCATTAAAACGCAGTTAGCATACTACATACTATACCATACTACACCATACTACATATTAAACCATCGTGTTGCCGAAGTACTGAGCCTATGTCAAAATCACTGGCGTCTGTGGTCCCTGTGAGCCGCCTTCCAGAGACTGGTAGTCTCAAAGTTATCTGTCTTGCGTCTAATAGCTGACTAATTTGACCAAAGATTTTCTAGGCCTTCTCTGTCCATGTAAATTTTTCATTGCCTAATAGTCAGTACAGTGGTGCAACGATCTCATTAAAGTCATTTATAAAGAGGCTGTAGGACGCTGATTGTCTCACAAACTACGTGAGCTTCCTTTTCGAAGTGGGTGTCGTTATGTTCTTAATGGTCTAAATTTTCCCGGGTAGCGGTTTTATCTCACTGTCTCTAACGTCATACCCCAACAGCGTAACGTTGCTTTCGGTTGTCTGCGACTTCTTATTATTGTGCAGCCCAAACTTCCCATTTACTTTAAAAACTGCTTTTAAAGACCTTATATGATCTTCCTCTGTTTCATTACACACAACCAGGTCGTTTCCAAATATCTTCACATTTTCAAGGTTTGGGAACCGTAAGTTCATCAGTTTTCTGAGTGTGAACAAGGCCTGTGCCAGTCCAAATGCCATTCTTTTGAACTGATAATGTTTCAGGCTCCCACGAATGCTGTCTAGTACCTGTCACTTGCTTTTATCAGTAGTTGTCAATATCCGAATCGGGGGTCTAATACCGTAAACAACTTTGGTTGTTGTAAGCGATCGAGGGTTTTCGCCAGAGTTGGCATTGTACATGGTCTCAATTCTGTCATAGTACTTAGTTCCCAAAAGTTCACACAGAATTTGGAGCTCTCATTTGCATATTTTACTAGTGGCATGAATGAGTTGTAACAACTATCGGTTTCTTCAATTATCCCATTCAGCGGCATTTCTTCCGCTTGACTATTTATTTTAATTTCTAGATAAACTGGGGTCTGACGAGTGTAAATTGCTGTCTCTCTATAACTCTACAGGGATCTCATGCGTCACTCAATCACAATATTCATGAGCTTCCCCCATCTTTCGTGAAGAGGTTGACATACTTTGTTATCACAATATCGATAATCGCTCTGTCCTCTTGCTCTAAGATAGCTGCTTGTTCCTTTGTCATTTCACGATTCTCCTGTATGCTGAAGTGCCCGTACTTAGTTCTTGCCTTTCTGTACTTTGAGTCAATTACCAGCCAGATTTCTCTGAATAATTATATTCCCAGTTTCGTCTGCTGTATGCCCTTGGTCACTACAAATAATTGCCACACTAAGCAATCACCGATATCTATGTTACAGTCTGACACTACTAAAATTTGTAGCGCATGTCCGCCAACGGTTTGTACTGTAAGTGAACTCACCATTATCTACTGACAATTTTCTACACTTATTAAAGATATGGCCGCTTTCCTATTTACTAGCATTCGAGTGTACATATCACAATTATTGACTAACCCGACACGAAGCTATGCTTCAAGGAAGGAAGGAAGGAAGGGTGCAACATTTAATAGGTCTTCGTAGTTGTTTTCTTGGGCAGTTGTTTTTGTAATATCCGAATTCCTCTCACTCAAATCACCCACTTCTCCATTAGTATCCGAATCACTGAGACTTGTCGCTGTAACCCATCGACTTACTTTTTGATGTACAGTGTTTCTGTATCTCTAGTTATTGAAAAAACTGTCACATTCGCCATCTATCTGCACAACCTTAATAATTCTGCAACACCCATCGACTGAACAGCATGCACCAATTTAAGTTGTTAGGCTGTGACCTCAGAGACACACTCTAAGAACTGAGATGTTGTCAGCCGTTCCCTTGAGTTGTCGTCTAATGTAGGTGGAGGGCGCCGAAGGAGGCTTGTCATAGTAGCTGCCAATACAAGTGGGTCACTATTAGGCACGAGATGAGAGGTCCCAAACTGTTGCAGAACCGTCCGTTTGTGTGCTGGACTGTCAAACTCCAAGGTTAACGTGGCATATACAACCTCATACGTTTCCCCATTACCGGAAGGCTCCACGTCGTCAAACGCCGCCTTTGAGCGACATCTGAGCACGGTTCCAAGTGCTGCTACCTTCGCCTGCTGCCCACGCAGACCAACTCTGTAATAGCCTTAAATTGCTTCGGAAAGGTCCCGACGTCTCCATCGTCGAAGGGTTGTGGTCACGGCACCCTCATTTTCTTTGGAGGTAGTGACTCTAAATTTGGCGAGTCAACTCGGTTGAGGCAAATTGTTTGTTTGGTGGAAATCGATAACGCCACAAATAATAGATACATTACTTTTAATTACCTATTCGCACGTCATTTGCGTTCCTCGATCAATGTTGGTTGTAGGCTTGTTTTCCTTGATAGTCTTCATTTCTCCGATGTATTGTGATCAGGCTTTGCTCCTTGTTACCTAGCAACTCACCTCGTATGCTGTTTACTGTTTTTAATTTCACACAACGTTTTGCCACCTACAACATATGGATGACCTTATGAGTGGTATCCACCACACTCGCCTCTCCATTTTAGTGTTATGCTTGTATGTGTGCTGATCTCCACGGTTCTGTGATTGCTTGTTGTTTTCGTATATTCGCCTCATCATCCCAACAAATTCATCTTTGCAATTAACCTATGTTCACTCGCTTCTGTTTGTTGTCTTTCTTGATAATGTATACCAGTCCACGCCTTACGATGTCTATGTACGGGCCTTCCTAGTTGGGGAGTAATTTCTTCGAGCCCAGTCCTCTACGGTTATGCTTTTTCGTCCACTTCTCCAGATCTTCCACTAAAAAGTGCTAAATCTGCTTTCCTTGATGCTGTTCTTATTGTTAAATTTTTATTCTTTATTTCCGTTGTACGTTTTTCACTGCATGTTTTTGATCTTCCTTTCACTTCCTGACGTTCCATTTGTGGTTGAGGCCAGGACATATTATTTCCTGGCAGCCATTGTCTCCTTTTGCACATAATTTGAGATGACGACTTCTATGTTGTTCTTTGACTTGAGGCTCGATGTGCCTATAACATCATTGGTAATTCCATTTTCCAGTTACCTTTCTTTGCTGCCAACCTATCTTTTAGAGTGTGATTATTTTGCCCTGTTAGTCCGCTGGTCTGCAGATGATATGGTGTCAGTCCTACTCTTTTAATGCCCAGCTGCCCATGGTGGAAAGTGAACTCATTGTTCTCGAAATATGGACCTTGGTCGGTTAATGTCATTCTCGGGACGACGTGATCGGCCATATTATTTCGCATCACTGCTACAGTCACAATCTTTCCTCGTTGGTCAGGAATCGCAAAGGCCTATACCAAACGCGTAGCGTCCTCGATCATCACCAACACGTTACTGCTCAATGTCTGAAGATACAGACAAACCACATCCACTAACCACAGATTGTTTAACCACAGATGGGCTCCAAAGCCTATCTCCCACTTATCTAACTCCTAAACGATTGCTAAACACTCCTTTTCATTAGCTGTATACTTCTGTTCTGCCGGCATTAAAACGCAGTTAGCATACTACATACTATACCATACTACACCATACTACATATTAAACCATCGTGTTGCCGAAGTACTGAGCCTATGTCAAAATCACTGGCGTCTGTGGTCCCTGTGAGCCGCCTTCCAGAGACTGGTAGTCTCAAAGTTATCTGTCTTGCGTCTAATAGCTGACTAATTTGACCAAAGATTTTCTAGGCCTTCTCTGTCCATGTAAATTTTTCATTGCCTAATAGTCAGTACAGTGGTGCAACGATCTCATTAAAGTCATTTATAAAGAGGCTGTAGGACGCTGATTGTCTCACAAACTACGTGAGCTTCCTTTTCGAAGTGGGTGTCGTTATGTTCTTAATGGTCTAAATTTTCCCGGGTAGCGGTTTTATCTCACTGTCTCTAACGTCATACCCCAACAGCGTAACGTTGCTTTCGGTTGTCTGCGACTTCTTATTATTGTGCAGCCCAAACTTCCCATTTACTTTAAAAACTGCTTTTAAAGACCTTATATGATCTTCCTCTGTTTCATTACACACAACCAGGTCGTTTCCAAATATCTTCACATTTTCAAGGTTTGGGAACCGTAAGTTCATCAGTTTTCTGAGTGTGAACAAGGCCTGTGCCAGTCCAAATGCCATTCTTTTGAACTGATAATGTTTCAGGCTCCCACAAATGCTGTCTAGTACCTGTCACTTGCTTTTATCAGTAGTTGTCAATATCCGAATCGGGGGTCTAATACCGTAAACAACTTTGGTTGTTGTAAGCGATCGAGGGTTTTCGCCAGAGTTGGCATTGTACATGGTCTCAATTCTGTCATAGTACTTAGTTCCCAAAAGTTCACACAGAATTTGGAGCTCTCATTTGCATATTTTACTAGTGGCATGAATGAGTTGTAACAACTATCGGTTTCTTCAATTATCCCATTCAGCGGCATTTCTTCCGCTTGACTATTTATTTTAATTTCTAGATAAACTGGGGTCTGACGAGTGTAAATTGCTGTCTCTCTATAACTCTACAGGGATCTCATGCGTCACTCAATCACAATATTCATGAGCTTCCCCCATCTTTCGTGAAGAGGTTGACATACTTTGTTATCACAATATCGATAATCGCTCTGTCCTCTTGCTCTAAGATAGCTGCTTGTTCCTTTGTCATTTCACGATTCTCCTGTATGCTGAAGTGCCCGTACTTAGTTCTTGCCTTTCTGTACTTTGAGTCAATTACCAGCCAGATTTCTCTGAATAATTATATTCCCAGTTTCGTCTGCTGTATGCCCTTGGTCACTACAAATAATTGCCACACTAAGCAATCACCGATATCTATGTTACAGTCTGACACTACTAAAATTTGTAGCGCATGTCCGCCAACGGTTTGTACTGTAAGTGAACTCACCATTATCTACTGACAATTTTCTACACTTATTAAAGATATGGCCGCTTTCCTATTTACTAGCATTCGAGTGTACATATCACAATTATTGACTAACCCGACACGAAGCTATGCTTCAAGGAAGGAAGGAAGGAAGGGTGCAACATTTAATAGGTCTTCGTAGTTGTTTTCTTGGGCAGTTGTTTTTGTAATATCCGAATTCCTCTCACTCAAATCACCCACTTCTCCATTAGTATCCGAATCACTGAGACTTGTCGCTGTAACCCATCGACTTACTTTTTGATGTACAGTGTTTCTGTATCTCTAGTTATTGAAAAAACTGTCACATTCGCCATCTATCTGCACAACCTTAATAATTCTGCAACACCCATCGACTGAACAGCATGCACCAATTTAAGTTGTTAGGCTGTGACCTCAGAGACACACTCTAAGAACTGAGATGTTGTCAGCCGTTCCCTTGAGTTGTCGTCTAATGTAGGTGGAGGGCGCCGAAGGAGGCTTGTCATAGTAGCTGCCAATACAAGTGGGTCACTATTAGGCACGAGATGAGAGGTCCCAAACTGTTGCAGAACCGTCCGTTTGTGTGCTGGACTGTCAAACTCCAAGGTTAACGTGGCATATACAACCTCATACGTTTCCCCATTACCGGAAGGCTCCACGTCGTCAAACGCCGCCTTTGAGCGACATCTGAGCACGGTTCCAAGTGCTGCTACCTTCGCCTGCTGCCCACGCAGACCAACTCTGTAATAGCCTTAAATTGCTTCGGAAAGGTCCCGACGTCTCCATCGTCGAAGGGTTGTGGTCACGGCACCCTCATTTTCTTTGGAGGTAGTGACTCTAAATTTGGCGAGTCAACTCGGTTGAGGCAAATTGTTTGTTTGGTGGAAATCGATAACGCCACAAATAATAGATACATTACTTTTAATTACCTATTCGCACGTCATTTGCGTTCCTCGATCAATGTTGGTTGTAGGCTTGTTTTCCTTGATAGTCTTCATTTCTCCGATGTATTGTGATCAGGCTTTGCTCCTTGTTACCTAGCAACTCACCTCGTATGCTGTTTACTGTTTTTAATTTCACACAACGTTTTGCCACCTACAACATATGGATGACCTTATGAGCGGTATCCATCACAATACCAGTTAGGACTAGACAACCAGGATGACAACCTGTGTGGTGTACAACAATGCCATAAATTACAGTAAAACAAGACCTAAAGCTTCAGAAGAGAACGAGAAGTACCAGTAAAAGCGCACATGGAATCTATTTAAAAACAAGAGTTCAATGCTGTTTTAACAACTTACAAATAATTAAAATGAGTGTTGTTACAGAAACAGAGAGCAATAAATCGACACCAAATATGACTTTACAGAGTTTACTTATTGCAGTAAAATCGATGGATTTTCGCACAATTCAAGTGGATTTTGTTCCTAGAGCTATGTTGTTGATGGCATAGTCTTCCAAAATATTTGTGAAGTTCTCAATGGACATTAGGATTTCCATCCCATATTTTTCTAAGCCACTACAAAGCTTATTTCTTCTCTTGGTCTACCTAATTCATTCCCGTCAACAACTAATCTCTATCATGCAACAAAAGTCCTAAGTCCTCTTAACGTACAAGTTATTCACGTTTTTCTCATATATTACACTCTTTTTAATTTTCCGCACTAATACCTTAATAATTGTACATTAAACGCTTTCGACGTAAGCAGCCTTTTGACGATGGGTATGGCAGTTAATAGAGGGATTATTTACTTATCTTGCAAGATTGTTATTCTTCCCTTCTTAACCTACATGCGTGCGAATATGCTCCACCCGTTGTGCAGCATCGATGTTACATGTAAAACTTTGGTATACTTATAACTTATAGGATATGTTTTAATTATTATTAATATTATTGTTCACCAATATTACCTTCGTCGAGCCTCATCAGTTTTATTTCGTAGTTTTATTTGGGACTGTTTTCTTATATACAACCACTATTATAAACATCGACTTGACACAATTTTTCGCCAATTTCGACATGCGTTATTTACACTCCTTGAAATTTATCCGACAAAATTCATCGTACGCTATTGTACCAGGCCTGTTATGACAAAGTTTACCACGCTTCTAGAAATAGTGTGTGTCGGTTTTCTGGAATAAATTATTGTTATTGTTGTGACCTACTGAATGTTTGTCTAATGTCTCTCTAAATCCATTCTCGGCAACCAAAAGGTTTTTCATTTGCAATATTTTATGGCCCTGTAAAAGGTAAAGAGATGCGTACGCCTACTAAGGCATGATCAGAGTTCAAATATATACTTTAAGATCAACGGCATTACTCCAAGGAGCCTCTCAATTGATGTTTGATCACAATATTCCTTATTAGTGTTCATTGTTTTGTCAATTTTCGAAGCCGACGTGTTGAAAAATGTCTGTTTTTGTACTTGAAACTATTGCTCACTAAGAATAAGATATAATGTTGAAACAATTCTAGAAGATAGTCCTCATAGCTGGTAAGCCAAAACATCCGCCTTTCAACTTTAGTGCTAATTTCTACTTCTGTGATCACTTTGTGTGTGTTTAGTATTCTAAAAGTGAACACCGACAATTAGAAGCTGAAATGTTCCATTCGATGATACTATAGCAGAAACTGATTAATCATACATATTATCAAGGAACGAGATTCAATTTTGGATGGAAATCAATGTAGATGTCTTTTTGTCAGTACAAACAAAGAGGAGGCAAACGTACAGCAAGCCAATCGTAGTATAGGATATTAGAAACAACAGAATTTATAACACATTTAAACATCATTGACAAAACATGTATTACAAGCTTGTTAACAAGGCACATGAGTAACATTAAAATGTTTTTACAAAAGATAACACAATCTCTATATCAGCCAGCATTTGTGTATGGTTGATATAGAACTGTACACGCGGTAGTAATTACCGCTTCCTTAAAGTACCTCAAAAGAAGACACGTTTTTGCTTTGATGTCTAAGTATTTGGCAGCTAGTATTCACGACAGCAGCTCCATCTGAAGCCCTTCTAGGGTTATTACCTGTACCAAGCCCAGATTAAGGAGGAGGGTTCAGTGTTGTTCCGGCAACCCCACTCCTCAGAAAACAAACTTATTAAAAAAACGCCAACCGGAAAAATTCATGTAAACCATATAAACTGTATTTTGGAAGTTGGAGGGTTTTCATTACTAATAGTTATTGCATCTCATGGAGTAAGTTAACTTTTTTCGAAAATCGCGAAGTTGAATGCCTTTCCATAAACAAGAACAGCAATTTATTTATGTACATAGCATACTTGCTTTATGTGTGGGACGGGGAGAAGCATCTAATTAGCTGAAGAAATGAAAAGATACAACCTAGAAATACTTGGAGTAAGCGAAACCCATTCGTTACAAGTTGGACAGAAAATATCAGCATCGGGAGAAGTACTGTTGTATTTCTTTTTTTTTATTTTGACTAATCTAAGAAAAAAATCATGCATATGTAAAAAGTCGCACTGCTGTCGTCCGAAGAAGCACTTTAAGCATTTATAATTCAGAATTCAGGATTATCAAAAAATCCTGCAAGACTAAGAAGGAGGGAATTACAATGAATATCATTCAGTTCTATGCACCTACCAACGATAGTAACAAAGACGATAAAAACCAGTTCGACAATAGGTTGCAGTCGTACATTAAGAAATGTCCTGCCACAGACCTGAACACCAAGGTTGGAATAAACAACAAGAAATATGAAGACTGCGTGGGACGACATTGATTAGGAGCAAGGAACAAAAATGGTGACAGATTCATAAACTTATGACCTTTCAACAAAGTGATAATAAGTAGCATCATATATTCCCCCTCACAAACAAACACCTATACAAGACTGCAACATTACTAAGAACCATATCGATCATATCAGCATCCAAAAGAAGTGGGGAGGGTAGGACCATGGATGATGTGAAGACCAAGAGTGGAGCTGACATATCTTCTGACTACCACCTTCAACAAGTCAGAAGATTGAGGGCCATAAGAAGCACCATCCTAAATAAAAATCCCTATTGATACTCTGTATTGACAGCATTCAATAATAGCTAAAAAAAGAACATAGAAAGCCAAGGTACAGGACGAATACACAGAAACAAACAAGCAAGTGTGGTGGAGCATTATAACTGATAAACGAAAAAGTGTGAAAGACTTATCAATCATAGTGGTAAAAGGTGCAAGAGCACGATACATGAGGCACCTATCTGATACAACAAAAAATCTAGCTGATAAATACAGCAAACCAAAACTATCAGTCAAGAATAAAGATAACGAACAAATTACTGGTACCCAAGAACAGCAAAAGAGGTGGATAAAGCACTTAGAAGAACTCATGAATAGACAGGTTCCCCTGAACCCACCAATCAACGAGGCTTTACCTAGATACCTTTATGTAGATGTTGCCCTATCAATAATCACGAGCTCATCCTACGTGAAGGCCGGTGTCAGACATGCCTGCCTACTCTCGACCATTCGCTTCTTCTCGTAATTGATAGAATGTTGAAGACCTCAACATCTCACAGAAAGGACAGAACGCAGTGTACAACATAAATGTAACTAGACAATGTGGACTTCTCAGATAACCTAGCTCTAGTATCTCAGTCAGCAAAGAATGAAGTCAAAGAGGAGAGGGTAGCAGCAACCTCTGAAGCATTAAGGCTCAATCTACACATGCTGAGATTATTTACACATATATTCAATTCATACGTCTAACATACACTTAGCGCCCAAGTTTGTGAATCTATTTGTTCTTCATTGAACAAAAATTCCTAAGTACATTATGTTTTAAAGTTAGGTGACTGAAATCGTTCGAGAGAAAATTGACTATATATGTCTGTTAGTAATGTTTATGACTTCCTAAAGTAAAGTTAGAGTTAGTTAGGCTTTTGATTTCAGCACTGTCTAGTTTATTTGACATAAATAGTGGAATATCTGTTTTCTATGCAAACGCTTATTGATAGACCATTTAGCCGGCTCTCAACTTTTGTTCGTAACATTCCATGTTTTTACAGGATTACATTGTTAAAAGTTTATTACTTTTACTACATTCTTTCAAACTGTCCAATTCAAGGTTAATTATTAGGTCTGAACTTCATAAGAATTTTCATGACGCGGTTGAATATGTTAACAAAAAACGTGATGTGTAGAATTTACTTGAATTGGCAAAATAATGATATACTTTAGAATGAAAAGTAATTAAATAAAATCTTATTGGGCAACCTTTAACGCCGATTGTGGTCTGATCTTAAGTTTGTAGATCATTCACGTTGATTACAAAACTGATTACTTTAGTGCATACTTACATTCAGAAGTCAACATCATGCAAATAGTCTATGATAGTCTTGATATAACTGCCACCACTTCACTTTTGGTGATATATATATATATATATATATATATATATATATATATATATATATAGGATTACATATGAACCTCAGATTTAACGGGAGTATTGCAGGGGGCATAATTAAAAACTGTTTAGAGTTGCTGATTAGAAAGACTTTTCCTGCAGCAACTCTTCGTGTAATGTTCGGTAGCTGCCCATTTCTATATGTCTATTGAAAAGACAATTCGTCATGACTAACCGATTCAGCGTACATTTATCAGCTTATTTTCTCTTGTGGGGTTAGGTATGTAGGCCGATCATAGTGGCAGCTTTTACATCTTGTCCGAGACCATTTTCTGACATGGTTGAGCAAGGGACAGTGCAGATCAATTGCCTCCCTTATCCTGCAACATATGGTAGATTCAGGACATTAAGGCTCAGAGTTATCACTTGGCGTCATCCATAAAATTGGGTCAAATAAACCTAAAGGCTTATATCTGAATCTATTTTACTTTTCAGAATCTCCAGCGACCATAACTTGAAGCCTGAATTGTACATACAAATGCAGTTTGTGAGATCTCTTTCTTTACTATGGCCTTAGTTGAGAGTTTCGCATTATTTGATTTATTTATATTTTTCTCTATCTTCATATGTAATCCCTACCTTCATTTAAATGTACCATTATTATAATAACAATTATTATCTTTATTACAATTGCTATTATTATCTTATTATTATCACAAAGTCTATATCCAACTAAATCTTCCCGATTTTCATCCACAAATCTTTACCCTAATTTAATGACATTTACAATTACTATATCTTTATCCTACTGATTACACAATTTTCATGCTCCACAAACCCTCCTGCTTCAAGTACTAATTTACTACTTAAAACACTAGGTAGTTAAAAAAAATTTAGCATGATAACAAATTCGCTGTAAAGAGATTTCTTCAACAGATAGTCGTCGCTCTACATATCCCAAATTGATGGTAGTGGGAATTCTTTCATTGGATACTGACCTAGTGGTGCAGAGGGATAGATGTTTACCAACCTAAAGCCCATAGTGCAGAATCTGGGGTGCGCACTACTAAGGAGTTCCACACAAGAACGAAATAGCTATTCAGTGCTCCTTGGTTTCAGTGGTATCCTACCAACATCAATCTGAAACATATTCAATATATATATATATATATATATATATATATATATATATATATATATATATATAACTGACCATCTAGTTCACTACCTCTAAAAATGTTCTTAAAATGAAATGCAGAAAAAATTAAAAGGGAAGAAAAACTGAACAGAATTGGTAAATAATGAGACACAATAACTATCAAAAATGACATTAAGCCAATATGTTCATATAACCAGATTAATCACAGTAAACAGAGATGTTTCAATGCGTTGTTACAATTGACTTAATGTCATTCTTGATAGTTATTGTGTCTGATTATTTACCAATTCTACTCGGTTTTTCTTTCCTTTTAATTTCTTCCTCATTTTATTTTAAGAACATTTTTAGAGGTAGTGAACTAGATGCTTAAGTAAATGTTTGTATTGACTGTTAATTGTATTACAGTCTTCTATTATCTTTTATTTTTATTTATGCTTAATTTCAGAATGACAAAAATATCCATAACGTAAATTGGAACAATACATGCAAGCGAGCAATAGTGTTTTTAATTAGATCTTCATCAGGCTTCACTGTAATATACAACAATATTGATTTGAAAATATGAAAAATGCTAGGACAATCTAAGCGACTCATATGGTATTGGTTATAATAAAATAGATGGATTACATAAATTATCATAATTAGTAGGACGTGCAAAATGATAGTCAAAGGGCGGGTGAACAAATAGTGATAAGGACAATGGAACAGCCTGAATAAATATTTGAATACAGGGAGTAGATTAAAACCTACTGAAATAAACTTTTAAAATAATAATCGATTGTATACGTCACAAATCGATGTTCGAAGGGTACCACTGAAGACCAGGGAGCACTAAACAGCTGTTTCGTCTTAGCATGGGACTTTTCCGTGACAGTGTGCACCCTAGATTCCGCCCCAGAGCCTTCAGGTTGGCAAACACCTAACCCTCTACATCACTGGACCGGCATCTAATGGTAGAATTCTTACCTCTATCAATTTGTAATAAATAGCGCGTCAACCTGAAGCCTATTTGGTGGAATATGAGGTACGTATTGCTGAGAGGTTCAGGACTAGAATAAAACAGCTGTCTAGGGCTCTCTGGTTTTCGATTATACTCTTCCAACATCAATCTATGACGCATTTAATCAATTAAAACTATCAGTCTACATAAAAATAACCATCACAATTCAATTAAAATAATAATAGTTGAAAATAGCTATGTAATAAGAACATGTGAATATATAGTTCTGACTAGTAGATAGTAGAAACAAACGATCGGGGGTGAGAGAAAGTTAAAATAAGCCAAAACAAAGTGTGTTCAAAGTCCATGGCATCAGTGGACAAGAAAAATATAGGGGTTGTCACAAATTTCTACAGAATGCATAAACTGGGGTTGTTGGTTTGAATCCATGTGGCTTCTGAAATGTGTAGTAGAGGAATTTGTACCTCATTACGAAGTTGTGAAGGTATATAGTATATTAATTTAAATACCTCCGTTCTTTCACCTACATGCCCATTATCTATCAGATGAGCTAAGATAGAGCTGCAAACACCCTTTGTCTAACCTTTCCCACTTATAATAATTTATATAATTCATCTAGTTCACTATCACCATAAATTTCCTTGATTGGCTTAGCACTTCATTATTTTCGTAGAAGTGTTGTTGTATATTGGAGTGAAGCCTGATGAAGATCTAACTGAAAACACCATTGTTCGCTTACATGTATTGTTCTTATTTATACTTAACACTTAAGTTGCAATAAAATAATTTTTTATTCTTTTAATGTCGATACAATCAGATCTGATTCGATTGAATTATGAGGAAGGTTATTTTCTTAAACAGTTACTTAGCACAAATTTTTGCAATATAATGACCCAATTTTTAATTACTTTCAATCTCACCGACAAAACAAAAGGAATGACAACTGGAGGGCTGTGAAGATAGTTAATTGTCAATCCTGATATCACGAAATGACCCGAATCAGAAAACCATTGATCACCTCGAAGCACTGAACAGTTGTCTCATTCTAGTATGGGACTCTTCAGCAGTGCGCACTCACGACCCCTTCAGAAGTCAAACCCAGGACTTTTTGGCTCCGCGGCTAACGCTTTACCATTGGGCGAATGAGTCGGCTCCTAATGGTTGATATTTCAAATCCAGTCTATTAGCATCGATTCGTGATATCAGGATTGACAAAAAGGAATGAAGTGGAAAAATTGCTGATCAGTCATTTATCTTCAGTATCATTTCTTCATATAAAAAGACACAGAAAAATAGTCACTTATTATTTCATGAAAATTCTCTATAAGATTACATTGAAGTTAGAAAACGGAAATGTAGATTGAAAGACTGTTAATTCTGAAAACTGGTTCAATGAAAATAAGAAACATAAGAGTGTCATTAATCGGTGATGACTACACTGAATGATTACTTATTTTGATTAGAAAACACTAATTTATAATTCACATCATTCAAAATTCTTCTGACGTAAAATTTTTATTTTTCTCCAAACGAGGGATCTATTTTTCGCCATGTTATGAATGTGAAATATTTGAAGGATTGTAATTGCGTGTTGTGCAGATTGTTGAATGTCAATTTGGATATCACAAATCGGTCAAATTAGACAACTAATGATCATCTGGAAGCCCTTTACTGCTGTTTTGTCTTAGTATGGAACTCTTCAGCAGTTTCCATCCACAACCCCATCAGGGGGTGAGCCCAGGACCACTTGGCTCTACGATGAACGCCTCATCAATAGTTCACTGAGTTGATTCTTAACGATTGATGTTTCTAATTCAGCCAATTCATGATACCTAAAGTGACATTCATTAACCTTCGGAACACCTAACTACAATCAATATCAGCTCGCTAGCGACTAACTTCAACAGGTAATTTCTGAAGTTCTAATGAGAAGACGTGACCAGTGAAGTTCAACTGTGTCGGGTAAGAGGCAGTTACTCATCGATGGCAATAAATGAGGTCGCCCAAAAATATCCGGGATTAATTGAATTAAAAACATCAACCGTTAGGTGCCGACTCAGCGGTCTAATGATAAAGCGTTTGTCATGGAGCCAAAGGGTCATACCTTTGATCTTCAGTGGCGTCGTGAATATGCACTCTTAAAGAGTCCCATAGCAGGACGATTCAGCTGTCAATTGCTTCTTAGTGATCAATGGTTGTCTAATCTAGACCTATTCGCAATATCAAAATTGATATGTGGAAGACTGATTAAGTATGAATATTTATTCATAAAGGTCAAGTATTAAAAAATGAAGATGAAAAGTGCTGTACACGGTATATCATATAAAAAACAGTATATCTCACTTCAGTGATTATAAACTTAGCCTTCATTATAGATGATACAGCAGCTGCAATAATATTATTCATCAAAGCGAATGAAAGTATAAAGCTTAAGTTGCATTGTGATTGACAAGAGAAATCCAGGACACTCGTTTGGTCCTATTTAGGACTCGTTGGCTGAATGTACCTGTATCCCAATGTTGATGTTCACACTGGGATACATGCTAAACTTAATGATGATTATTATAGCTTTCATTAAAGTACTGGACTTTATAATTAATGTTAACTTTGTATTTTATTGAATTAAGGTGGTTTGTGAAAAATTGAATCTCCCAACAGTACTGATTAAATGTATGGACACGTGTAGGAGATAAGTGGTGATAAAATAACATTCCATCCATTTTCTCAGTCAAATTAAGGTCAATACCAATCTTCGTTAAACTGCCTCAATTCAATTACAATAATTGCTATTAAGATTCTATTGATTACCAATGACTTGAAGAATCAAACTAAATTGATTAAAAGTACTGATTAGTTTACGTATTTAATGGAGAAATTAAAATAGTTGGATAATCCGAAGTGACAATGAATGAAAAGTATCATATCTGTTAAGTTATCTAAAGATTATAAGTTTCAGCTCTTATTGAAATGTAAGTGTGTAGGATATCCTGAGCACAACCAAGTTTCATGTATTGTCTTTCCAGAATACCTCTAATGATTAAGTCCACAGGCAATAAGACAGAAGAAAGCAGTAAACAAAGAGAAAAATATGTTTAATCGCAGAAGTAATGTTAATGTATTTGTCAAGTCAATGCTGGATACTTATACCGTGCAGTTAAGTGATCTGGTAATGATGCATGATCGAGAGCGTTTAGCCAATAGTGTTCATTGAAATAAATCTAAACAGTATCAACTGATGAATATCTACTTAACTATTTATTTTTTTGAATTATTTGCCTTTACGAATGTCAAACATCGACTGAAAGTTTCGAAATTTGAGGAAACGGCGGCTAGAAATGAACAAATACATGATACTCTAAATGTCAACGTTCAGTATACCAATAGACAATAACTCACCAACCACTTCTAGCCAATGAGGAAATAGTATTCCTAAATGAATAGTATATCGGGAAATAATTTGATTAAACTAAATGAATATAAATGTCTTCATGACAAATAAATGAATCATAGTTTTATAATGGTGCTGAATGGATGTATGTACATCACAGTGATATCAACAATATATATATATGATTCTTACTATGAATATAGTTTTACTAATGGTTTGCATGTGGAAGGTATGATATAAGTCTTATTTCAGTAAAGATGCAAAGACCTATTATCAAATAACAGTATGACTATTCATGAATACTATTTACTGCGTCCATCGGGACATAGCCCTAATTGTAACTTTAAATACTAATATTCTAAAAAATTCTCAACCATAAATACTAAATCCAAAACTACACAAAGTTTTCTTTTATCTAGCACTAAGTTTTTCCCAGGCTAACAGCAGAGCTGAACTTAAGTTCGAGAACAGAATTGTGATTTAATGCTGGGAACAACATTTGTTCCGTGGATTGATATTCGCACTAGGATTTTGAAATTCTACTTAAACTAGAATTTGGATCATTGTAAATTCAAAAAAGTTTAGTATAACTATGTGACTCGAAAAAAATTTGAGAAGTACTACAAAGCCGTGGGTTTTTATATGCATTTTCCACAATGTTTTACAAACTGTTCTTCTCAACATTCTATAATTTAGCACCAGCCTTTTATTTTACCTAATAAGCTCTAGTTTAACCATGATTAAGGACAGAAGGCTGATTAGCCAGTTTCAGTCCTGATGATGGAAGTCTATCAGTTGACTTAACTTTTTTTCTAATATGTTAATAAATTCAGCTGTAACTAAGAGTTGTGACAGAGAATACCACTTATCAAATACTTTCAGTAAAAAAAGCATATTTCTTAAGCTGAATCAATCAAATCATATTTCCAACACGAATACCTTAATTTTAACTAAACTTCTTGATCTTTAACCTAGATACAAATTCTAGATAATAATATATTATTTATAGTATGAATGTAACGGCAGCATTAACTCCACTGACGTGTTACCAATTACTTAATTGTGTAATTTTATGACGTCATTTAAGCACCGCATTTACCCGTTCCCATACTATACTCTAATCAAAAAGACTTATTAATGTTTTCTTTTCAACTTTTAACTTTTCTTCAGTTGATATCAATTTCACACAAAAAGTCATAGTTGTATATTAAATCAAAAGAAAAGAAACAGTAGAAAATATATTTTGTTGACATGAATAACAAGTTTTTTTCTTTTTTTTTTCGTTTTCTGAAATTAACTTAAACTGAACAAAATGTTTTTGAAATTGAATTTCGCGTCAATCAATTGAACAATCAACCACTACTTATCATAAAAACAAAATGTAAAAGATTTCATTTAAACAGTTACGAATAAGAGTATACTTAAGTAAAACAGTACACTATTCAATAATCTATAATTATAAACATACATTGTTATTATGAGTATTATGAGTAAGTGAACTTGAATGATTTAATCTAACAATACCAATACATATTTACATTATCAATACTGAGTAGAACAATAACAAATAACAAATAGACTACTGAAATAAAAACGAATAGTTAACTTGAAAAGACATTTTTTCGATTTTGTCAATATTAATCAGAACATAAAACCTCGATTAGAAGAAAAAATAAACTAAAAAGGAGTGAAGGGGGAATGTTCATACAATAATATTTTAGAGTATATAAAGAGAATGAATTAAAGGTAATTAAGAAACATTGTTGTAGAAAATAAGAATTACAATGAATGTAAGTTTACAGTTTATAATGATGTCAGTGTATATGTCATAGTAAGATAACGTTTTAATTGGTTGAATTTTATCATAGATTGATGTTGGTAGAGAACCGATAAAACTGGAGAACATTTAACAACTGTTTCATCCTGGTATGAGACTACTCCGTGGCAGTATCCACTCTAGATATAGTCCTTAGGGGTTTCACACTTGCAATTGGTTAAACGTCCTCACCACTGAGCTAACCAGTGACCACTAGTAGAACTTTTACTTCCATTAATTTGTGATACAGCCCGATAATCATTCGTTGTCATTAGTGGTAAGTATCTCATACATGACAGGCCTAAACTCTATTAGTTACAACTTCTCACTTGAGCTTGAAGAACATTCTGAAGTTAGTCACTACTTAGCTGCTTATTGTAATTAAATTGAGGTGGTTTGTAGAGAATCATAACAAATTTAATTAATTGGATTCGTCATAGATTTATGTTGGTAAAGTACCTCTAAAACTAGGGAGCACTGAACAGCTGTTTAGTTATAGTATGGGATTACTCAGCAGTGCACACCCATTATCTTACTAATCATCATTGAAGAAAAAACTTATACTTTTAATCTATCTTTCAAAACAACAATTTTACATTCAATGAACTCATAGTGACAGTTTAAAGCATTTCTCAAAACACCTTCTACATTCAGCATAAGATGTAAAATCTCCTTGAGTTAATGTTTAAGAATCATATTCATTATTGTAATGTAACAATAAAATAAAAAACACATGAAATCATTTATTAGTAAGCCATTACAGTTAACATAATACAATGTCTACATTTACATTTAATTTTTAGACTAAATTTTTATTCGTAGTATTTTTCATAACCATGAATCTACTTTGTTCACATGCAGCAGGTAAGTAATTTTTGTTATTGCTAATGTTTTTCAGTTTCTGTAAAATATTTTTTTTATTAAGTTTGCTTTTAACTACTATCAAAATATCAAGTAATCTAAGAATATTTTACAGTTTAATTCTATGCAGAACTAAAACAAGATCATACATTGACACTGAATAGCTTGAATTCATTTTTATTCCAGTGTTTCCTCTCAGTTATTTATATCTCTACATAAATATACAATTGATACTTCATATCATTTTTGCTTTTTTTTTCTAGTTACTAACGATTATAACTGAATATAAAGTATGGTTGTAATCAGCTGAGAAAAACAGATGAAATAACCAGATTACCCATAATAATCTGCGTCAATCGTTATTCTTGTTATATTAAAACATTCTAAGATGTAGAAATTTTAAACAAACTATAACATTTGAATATCTGAAGTTCTATGACGAATTACTTAAACGAAGACAATGTCTTGCTAGTCTAAGTTATTGACAAACAGAAGGTCATCATTTATTACACTAAGTGAAATGTTAACTTTATTTACATTATTATAGTGAAATGTATCATATAGGTTTTGTATTGTTTCTGTAAAAGTTAATATAATTGAAAATCAAGTATTAAGAAATGTTAATTTAATTCAATCAAACTCTAAACAGATATTAAATTATTTAAGTTGGATTGTAACTGGCAAGTGGAATCGAGTAAGCGTATTTCGTCTTATTTGGAACTCATCGGTTGGATGTATCTGTATCCCAATGTTGATCTTTACAGTGGGATTCACATTAAATTATACTGAACATGATTGATTTACGATAAACGCAGAATATTAATGTAGTACGATTATTATCAGTACTATATTCTACAAATAAAAGGTCCTAGATTCAACTCCTTAATGGATAGTAAATGCGTACAGTTGAAGACTTTCATACTAGGATTAAACAGCTCTCTGATACTTTATGGTTTTCAGTAGTTATCTAAATCAAACATATTCGTGATGTCGAATAAAAAAAAGTTTTAAAAGCCAAATATTACTTGCCGTATTACTTATGACTACTATCATGATGAAAAGGTTTATTTATCATTTTTTCGATAATTAACTCCATTCATTAAGTATGATCTGTACATTATTGTGAAAATATTCTATTCCTCAACTTATTTCTGCCTATTCAGTAGAAATGAATTAGTACTTCCCATTGTCAACATTTAATTATTTGTTAATGCTGATATCACGAATCGATCTGAACCAGACAACCACTGATCACCTGGAAGCACTGGACAGCTGTTTCGTCCTAGTATGAAACTCCTCAGCAGTACGCATTCACGACCTTGATAGGGATCGATCCCAGGACTCTCTGGCTCCGTGACGAGCGCTTTACTGTTGGATCATTTAATTATTTACTAATAATCCTTGTTAGTGTATTCAATTATTATCTTTTTTAATTAAAATTCAATAACGTTTCTACATTATTCAGGTGATACAGGAAAGACAGAATTGGAACAAATCAAAAAAACACCAGAATATCAACAAGTCAGAGAGAAAGTGATAAATACACTAGCAGATAAAATTGATAAATATGTTTTGGATCAAATACGTAAAAAGAATCAATAATTATTGATTTCTGATAGGAACTAATATTAAAACTATGTAGCAACCTAATTACATAATGTTTCAATTTCATAAAATAAATTTGATTGCATTCTAATATGTTAGACAATAAAGTAATTTTTCAGTTTTGTTATTCTTTCTGTGGTCAATATGATAAAAGTAATCAGTTTTCATGATATAAAATGGAATAACTATAAGGTTAAGTTGTTTACAGAAAAAAAACTGGTATTTCTTTTTGACGGGCAACATATCAGTTGACACAGATATACAAAAAAACTTCTATTGATTATGTTTAAGTTGTTTTTGGACAATTATACCTTTATAATGTTACAGTTATTCATGTGTATATCGACTAGGGTATGGAAAACGGAGTATGGTCAGTTCAAAATCAAAAAGGATTTATTGAGTCGTCACTATGTGTTGTCAAGCTGATTTTAACATCATTATTTGACGATCTCCATTAGAATTTTTTCTAGTAATTAAACCGGTTTGTTGTATAGTATGTGCTAATTTTTGATGTCTGATCACAAATAATTTGACTTAAGCAAGCTCACAACTGTATGGAAATAAAAGGAGGGGAGATGGGGGTACTGATATTAAATTAAACGAACATGTTCAAATGAAGACCAGCCAACAGAATGCCTTTTCCACCTATAGCCAGTAAATGCCATTATTTCTATAAGTCTATGTTGTTGTTTGACAAGTCATATCCACATATACAATTACATACAGTCTATTGTAAAACCATACTCCTCATTTAGACTGACAGCCAAAATATTTACACCTGAAATGACATCAGGATTTTAGGAACAAACAAATTTACCCTTTGTTACTCAAATCCACTAGCCGATTGAGACGGGGGTTTCCAAAAGTACAGTGATAGACTGCAAACTGAACTTATCGAGCTAACGGCTTGAAGTAACAGTATAGCTTCTGTTAGACTCTTGAAATATTGGTCACCTTGATTTAATGTCACTTGCAACCATAAATCCACTTAGTGTCTGATGGAACTGTATCCACATAGAGTATGTTCTTGATAGCACAATTTGCCGAAAAATATCAAAAAACGTTGAAAGATTCATCAAGCAAATTACTAAAACTTGCACTCGGTAGATTGCTAACAGACAATTCGCTCAGGATGCTCATATGACAACAGAGACTGATTAATTTCAATCTATAACAAATCAATAGACAGATTCTAATACATTCTAACTGTATGCTGTATTCTAGAAGGCATGAAGTTTATATTCATTATATTTCTGTTGAATTGTATCCATTTGATAGTTCTTGTTTTCTGAACTAACCTCTATTTTCTGTTTTTTATTTTCTATACAAAACTGTTATTTTACTTTTATCTCGTAAATCAATGCTGCATTATGTAATGTGAAATTTAAAAAAAAAAGGTTGTAAAATAAATTTGTGCCTAAGTTACCGTTATATTTCTGTATAGAGAAGTATAAACAATGATGTTTTCGATTAAGTTAAATATTCAATATCATGGAATAGAATGTGCATACCAATAAACATTCGCTTAGAATAGTATCATTTAATTTGATTTGTTTGAAGTACTTGATCCAAGATTTCATCAAAGTTAATTGAACTCTATTGTTGTAAAGATAAGAGAGTCATACAGTAGATGGATTTCTTATTCTGATAGATACATGAAAACATTGTGACGTATGATATACTATTTCATAATGATAAAGAATCATGTCACTTCTTATATTTAAGTTGGATTGTGACTGGCAAGTGGAATCCAGGACGCGCCTTTCGTCCTATTTGGGACTCATCGGCTGGATGTATTCTGAATTTCATGTCACTTCTATTATTCTATACTGTATACGGAAACAGTTAATTGATTTACTCAGTATTAACAGTCATAGAATTAACATGATGTATATTATTTCATTTTGTTTGAAATGATACTATTTCTTCGATCAATCAGTGATTGATATCATTTCATTTTCAAGGTTTACTCTAAGTTGAGAATAAATAACTGAACATACTATTTGGTCAACTATTAAAATATCGAAAACGATAACAAACATCTGTAGGTTGTGAAGCTTATCATATTATGGGTAACTGACATTTACCAACAAGATTGATTTTATTAATTATAAGTTAAACTTTGTTTTGAACGATGATTACTTATTTAAGACAAAATGTGTCATCAAACCAGTCAAATTTATATGTTGCATAAACTTACTAAATTCATATCAAATATGAGAGGAACACCATAGCTTATGATGTTATCATATGATATTATCAAAATGTTATCATCAATTATTTACATATTTTTACTTCAAACCTCAATCTGGATAACAAGATAACAAGTGATTTGATTATTAGTGGATAACTTAGCAAACTGAAATATATACTTGTTAGGCCGAACCACAAAGAAGTGTAACAAACTTTCAGAACTGTGTTTTGAGAACACTATTTCATTAATTCTAACTGTCTGTAATGTAAATATTTTGTTTCTATTATTGTTACGTTCCTCTTACCCTATCCTCCCGTTTAGCATAATTACTGTTATTATATTGTCTCTTGTTATGGACTACAGTTAATTAGTTGTGTACAAGTTATTCCTATTCACTACCACTATTTCCCTCGTTCTGTATTCATGTTATTTTTCTAATTGGTCTGCTGTGTGGTCTGATTTTATGTATATATAAGGGAATGCTTGAAATATAATATGATTCTGTCTGGCTGATTTATTGGCTAGCATTCTTCTTATTTCGGCTTAGGGACTAAGTGGGCACAGGGCAGACTCGCAATTATCGACTAGGCACTAGTAATTTGGCACTCAGCCAACCAACGAACTACCCCCTATCTTTCTCGCATCATAACAATAATATAAGATACGGTTGATAGAAACTAAATAGACTGAAGCGATTGTTCATAATACACTTAGCTCAATATTAGTAGTTAAAACAATTACTTAAATATTTTTTGAGTTGGAATACGACTGATATATGGAATCCACAATGAGCGTTTCGTTTTATTTCGGACTCACTTGCTGGATGTACCTGCATTCCAATGTTAATAATCATACCGGAATTCGAACACAGTTTGTTTCGTGCCAAACTCCACCACGTTCAGTACTAGACTACTGCATTCAGACAGATACATTTGTGCAAACAGCACATAAATCGCGTGCTGGATGCCGCTTGCCAGCCATAATCCAACTCGAACAATCCACTCAGGATGCATATACGGTAACAGAGACTGACCAGTTTCAGTCCATGATAACTCAACGGGAGGATTCAAACACATTCAAATTATGCAAACATTCTACTCATATGAATTTAAGTATCATTTATTTAAATTCATTTTTCATCATTATTATGATTAATTTAAATGAAGTAAATAACTAGCGGATATTTTAATTAAAACATAAGACATTAAATATAATTTCTATTCATTTATAACTAATTTATTATTTATTACGAAATTGTTCTAGAACATATTTATCTATTCTATCCGCTAGTGTATTCAACACTTTTTCTTTGGCTTTTTGAAATTCCTGGTGTTTTCTTAAGTTTTTCAAATTCTTGTAATTCTTTCTCAGAAAGATGTGGTTTCTCTAAAGAAACATTTAGATTAAATGAAAAAGAAAATAAATGAAATTATTACAATAATTAGTGATAGAAAAGTGTAATCTTGAAGAAGGTATTCATTACAACTGTTTATGTTGAGTGAATATCAATTGATTGATTAATATACATTGTAGTTATTTATTTCAGTGATGTAACATTTATGGTGGTAAGTTTCTAAGGCCTTTTCGAATTTATGATTAACTAGTTGTATAGTTATAAGAATGAACTTAGATTCAGGTAAACATGAAATCACTAACCTGTCAGTAAGAATTTAGCAACTTCAAATGAATCAGATTATTTTCAAGATGATTATGCCTATTATGATTACATCATTACTATATCAACTTTAAATTACCGTGGTATTTACTAACTATACTATGAGTCTCACATCTAAATTTGATCTTGATTACAGTCTACGCATAGAATGTTTCACTCAATAAAGAAATAATCATTCATTAAATTGTATTTTATGCACCAAATACAAATAATTCATCATAGATGTTGTCTTCATATACAAGTTTACAAAACTCTGTTGAACTCTAACAGCATATTCAAAAATTTTCAACGAAAGACTTCACTAAGATATAACATACTTAGTGGTGTGATCTCATTTTTCAAGTCGTCTTGTCATCTATGATTGAACTTTTTTTTAAATATTTGTGGTCATGGAAAATTTCTGGTATTTAACTTTTAGCTATACACAATAAGATATTGTTGAGAAAGTTTGATTATTTGTATTGTTAATCACTGAAATGTAAGTATATGGAATTATAGTAGAATCAAACAGATGAAGAGGGTATATAAGTCATATCATTTATGTTTTGTATTAGAGAAAATGTATTACGATTTGATTAAAATAAAGAACACTTAATGCTTATATACTTCATTATATTGATTTCAAGTTATTTTGTTAGCAGTGTATATTATCTAGAAGACTCAAATATATCCATCAGTAATCATTTATCAATAACACTGCAAAGAACAAATCACTTACCTTCTGAATCATCAGAATAAATCATATTCATGGTTACCAAGCAAAGCAAAAGAAAACATTTGATCTGAAATGACAAGTAAGTAAGGAAAGTTTATTTGATTACTGTAACGGAATGTACATTAGTTGTAAAAATGATGAGTGATGTAGTAAGTTGTCTTCTCTCCATAATGAAACATCACATCATCACAATGATATAACTTTACATTAATGTATGTTGAATTAAAAGAACGGTAAAGCTTCTGTGTCTGAGAGAGGATGAGGATGAAGAAGTGTAGACAAGAAAGAAAACATCTTATTACTGTTAATTGTCATTTCAATTCGTTATTTAGTTAACCGTAAACTTACATGCATTGTGTAACTGTTGATTTGAATCTTGTTCTGTTAACATTTGCACTTCATTCACCTTATATACTTTAAGTAGTCCCATTTCTAACAATTTCCTCTTCATTGACTGTCCAATGACAATTAAATGCTTATGAAATAGTCAACTGAAATCTTAAATATTTCAATTTCAGTATTTTATAAAATTTTAATTATATTTAAGTGTCATTTAATCTGTCAATTATGTAAATAAGTGATTATACTACTTCTATATGCATTACTGTTTATAAGAACTCCTAACTGAATATTGAAACATAGTGATTAGTTTAAGATTTGCATTGAACAGTTGTTCTTCTGTCAATTATTGATTAAGATGACATTTAAACAATAATGAATTTGTTAATATTAGTTACTAGGACGTTTGTCGTGGACAAACTTATTGAGTTCTGTTTACTTTTAAATAATAATTCAATATCATTGACACTTAACGATATACTGAAATAAACATTTCAGTCAATTTGTGACTATGATTGTGTCATGGTTATTATTTAAAAAAAACTCCTACTATCTACTATATTAATACCTTACACTTTTAGATTGAATCCTTGATATTTATAGTAATTAATTTGTGTTTCTAAGGCATGTAGAGTCTTAGTAATTACATCAACTTGTAAAACATTGTTTATTGTAGTAAATAGTTTCAGATCAATGAAATGTTTCTAAGGCTGTTTTATTATTGAAATTACATTGGTGGACGTTTTACGTGTTTTTGATGTGATTAGCTATTTCGTTCACCAAACTGATACAATCGTTTCAACCTTAAGGTTAGTGATTATTCCAGGTTCAGTTTTATTGTTACTAACATATGAAAACTTGGTGAGTCAGAAATTAAATGTTATTAAGGAATATTTATCAAAACATTTTAAAAAGACGGTATTTCATCATTCTGTTGATGTAGTTTACTGTGAGGTAGGTTTCGTGTTTAAGAATTTTCCTTTTCACACTCCGTAATACAAAACATTTCTAACACTTGTTCTTAAGAGAATACAAAGATCTCTTTTATGTATTTCGAAATAGGTGAGTCTGTTAACTTAAAGAGAATGATTAATTGGTGTACAAGTGGAAAATCGGTTACATATGCAACATCATTACAATAACTCTTACTAAAGCTAATCACTAAATAGTAAAGTTGTATAGAATAACTTTTACATGTTGTACAGTTTAAATGTTTCATTAGTGTTCTATTACCTTTGGTGCAAAAATGATTATTATCTTCCTTGGGTAACTTAAATCTTTTATTATTCTTCTTCTGCTTCAGTTCTTCTTGTCGTGAATCGTTACTAGTATTAGAACATTTATTTAGTATATAGTGTAGTTATTGCCTCACTTTTTGTTTGTGACTTTCAGGTGACATTTAGAAAGTGAAGTATGCAATTTTAAAGCTGATCATAAGCAAGTCAAAGATATACCATGTATACACTAGACATAACATTACTTCTATTTTCATAAGCACCTTTTAAGATTGACTACTTATTTCCATAATCAGTCCCCTGATGATAAAACATAGTTTCTATATATATTACGAGATATTTGGGGGAGGGGGGGCGAAATCATAAGTGCGGCAAAAAGATTGGAATGGACTACTGCACTCATGGGTCATAGGGGTTTTGTAATAAAATGAATATGAGCCTCTGAATCGTAAAAGTGTTTGTACATTATTGACAAAAATTATATACATTAGATATCTGGATCCACACTAAAAAATCACAGTTATTCTATGCTGGTCTCAGGTTTTTTTCTCTAGTAAAAGTCAGAAACTTGTCTATTTACATAGGGCATCATTTAGTGAAACTACACTGAAATCACTTGGCCTGCATAAAGCAGATCGTGTTAATGTATGTATATCGGAATACTCCGTTTTCAGTCTCTGCATCAGAACTATACCCATGTTATTAGTGATCTTTATTCCAAATAGTAAGGAGTAGTTAATGCTAGTAGTCTTTGGTTCATATTAACTAATAGTTAGTTAGAAGGAATAGGAAACATATTAGCAACTTGTGACTGTACTCATTTCAACAAAGAGAGATATTAACCAGTGATTTGCATCTTCAGTCGAAATGATTTAGTAAAATTCTTTGGGCACTACCAGTTTATTAGATATTTTAGGAAAAGTCTAGAAATACTTTGAAAACCATTTAATTACGACTTCATAATGAAGTGAATTCATAATTAGATGAAAGTCAGGCTAAACATACTAAATGTTGGAAACTTCAAAATAATTCAGTAAAATTAGCTCTTCCATATGTAAAGTTTCATCGAAAAACTTATCGACCATCAACATAAATTATACTCTAAAATCTGCTGGGTAGATTATTTTTAATTGAAATTATCACTTACTTCATAATAATCAAATCGATGCTATGAAAGATCGTCAAATAAGGAATCCCTGTTTGATCTTCTTGTTAATCATGAATATTATGTCGAAAACTGGCTGACAAAATTACTGAATTCTATTCGATGAAGTATATGTAGGTATTCTTTGATGCAGTCTTTTGAGCTAGTCGATTATTTATGTGGTATTATATCAAAGTAAAGACAATGAATTCATTAGATGTAAATTCATTGTTTACTAATCCTCCTTTGAAAAAGACTATCGATAATTTTTCTGACTATATCTCGTCAAGTAATCTTTCACTGCCTATTACCATGATAACTTTTAAAGGCTTGTTATTGCTATGTACAGTTAAAGTTCAGTTCACCTTTGGGGATGAATATCTTCAGCAGTCTGATAGATTTCCTGTGGATAGTCTTTCAGGACCGTTACTTGCCTACATGCATATAGTAAATGTGGAAAACTCAGCTAGAAATCCAATAGAGAAGACGTGTCTTTACAGGTTGTATGTTGACGTTGATGGAAATAGTTTACTAAGTAGCCTGAATACTCTTCAAAACCATACAAATTTATCCTATGAAACGGAGGTAAATAACTAACTTCTTTTCTCAGTTATATTAATCAGTCAGAGGGAGGATGGCTCAATCAAACGTTCTATCTACAAAAATCTACATGTACACGTCAGTATATAAGTTCTCAAAGTAACTGTTTGGAGTAGTAATAAAAAAGCTTAATAAAATGCTCATTCAATAGGATGATTCATATTTGTACTAGCGATACTATTGTAGAAAATAAAAATCTGCTAACATTAACACGAATATTGAACGGATATCCAAAAATGTTTATAAATTGGTGTAAAGGTCGAGACATGATGAAACCTACTATATTCCCAGTACTTAAGAAACCAGTCTACATCACTTTACGCTTCATAAGTGATTCAAATAGCTTTTTATTAAAATAAAGGACTAGCTTAGCTATTATCAGGACATTTTATACAACGAAGATAATTGAAAGGTCTAGGTCATTGGTTTACAACAAACCTTAACAGTATGTAAACGCATTCGTTACATTCCACTGTGTTTATCAGCTTGCATGTGTGTGGATACACATATATAGGGAGGAGTAATCATAATCTGCATGCAAAGGTAGCTAAACAGGTATCTAAATGGCTTCAGAAACTGATGAACTAGAAGGAAAAAATAAGTGTGCAAGATAAACAACTTTCATCGTCTATTGCTAAACATTTAGTTGAGACAGGCCGCAATATTATTTAAGAGTGTCTAACGATGTACATTAAGGTTAGTTGAAGCTTTAGCTATAAGGGAGTTCAAATCCTTCATGTGTTTCCAAAAACAATTTGTACTTTCACTAAACCTATTCTGGTATGATGTGATTTACAATGTTCTTCTTATTCTCTTTGTTTTCTTATCAGTATACTCTAATTTATCTAGTTGACCCTTATTTTTCATATATAAATACCTTGACAAGTGTATATGAGATCAGATTATTCGGAATGTATTACACAAATAAATCACACAGCTGTGATAAACTTATCTTCCTGATACATAAAAGGGACTAATCGCTTTAAATCGTTATTCCGTTGATCATTTATGAGTTGCAGATAATTACATGAATACAAAACTGAATAGTGAATCGTAATAATTATTTGAGAAGTTCCTGAGTGACGTAGTGACTGCACCACAAACGTATGGGAAAATTACGATCATTTTATGAATATGATGAAAAAGTACTTTACAATTGATATGGTGATCAATAATTCATGAATTATATTTGACAAGTGTTGATGATTTTAATGAACTTTGATCCTATTTATTCTATGTATGCAATCACAGTGCTCTACTATGAAAGACGATTCATATTTATTGACAAGTGATTCTGTCTTTCGATATTCTTTTATTGCTTTCAGGTGGGGGGGGGTTGCGTCGATTAGTCAAATTTATGAGTAGTTATCACTCAATCGTGCTTAGTCAAGTATCTATGTATTTCATACAACTGTTCTCTTCCTATATAACAACAATATTATACTCTATTAGTATTATTAAGCACTTTTATTGATTCAAATGTTACCGATGTTTCCCGTTGAGCTCTGAAGAACAATTCATTTTTCATGTTGCATGAATTCCTTTTAGTTTACCAATTTATAATATCTTTAGGTGATAAGGTTTTTAAATTTTACTAAATTCTGTTTTGATGATAAATTCACTGATGAAATGATCATATAGACTTCTTGAATAGAATACTGTATATTGTTGATATTCATATAAGGTTTGTTTTGTTGTAGTGGTGATTATTATAACGAAATTAAATGTGCAGTAACGTATTCTGCATTCATTAGTTGTATATATTCACATTCAAACAACTAATAAAAACATTTACTTAATCCTTAATATAAAGCAGAGAAAGAATGAAGTAAATAAGATAAGTATTTACAACAATGAAACTGGAACAGGACAATACTTAAATTATAACAACTTTTGTCCTGCCAGTTACAAATGTGGTCAAGTAAGAAGGTTTATTAGTAAAGTCAAAATGCTATACTCAAATGAGTAGTAAATTGACGAAGAAGTGACATTAATTTAAAAGTGCTTTAAAAATAAGGAATACTCAAAGAAACTGACTAAGAAATAAAGAGAAACAGCATCATAAAATCGGACGAGCATCTGACTGTCGAAAATAATCCTCTTTTTAGACATTTTTCGTTTAAAAGAGATCAGATCTCTAGAAAAAGTAATTAATGAATAGGGATAGCAGTGAAAAAACCTTTTCTGTAGTTCACATAATTTCCGTTTACAATACGAGATGCCTGTTAAATCAATCACAGAGAGTTTACTACCATTCCAACTGTCAATTTCAAATGTACCAACGAATTCACATGTACTTATGGTAACAAGTATATCGAAGGACTGATTTATAGGCTTCTGCTAGGTATTCAAGGACGTTTCTAGGAACCTCTATGTGAAAGGCAGTAAAGTATTCACAAGTGCAATCTCTAGACAAGGTTTTGACAGTGGACATAATATAAATGTTTCGGAAGCTTTCAAAATTGTCAGCAGACAAACAATACTAATATTGCTACGTTTTAAAGAGGAAACTGATATTATACGTTTTAAACCTGACGTTTATGCACAGAAAGACAGTATGAAAAGTATTTTATTAGCCTGATGAGCATAATAATTTTCTCTTACACAATCACCCAAATACTCACAAACCACAAAATAACTCTTGGTCAACATTTATCTATTTCTTGTGTAATCATTTATTTCAACTTTCTTACAGTTATGTAATGCTTTCCTTCTTTAACTTGACAAAGATTACTTTATTAACTACATCTCCAGAACATGTACTCTTCATTTGTAGCATATAAGTACACGTTAAATTTAGCTACAATTATTAACATTGAATTGAGATGGTTTTTTGTGGAGAATGGTATTAAGTTTGGTTGAGTGAATGCGTCGCAGATTGGTGTCGGAAGAATACTGTCAAAAACCTTGGAGGCAGTTAACAGCTGTTTCCTTCTAGTGTGGAACTCCTTGGCAGTGCGCACCCCAGATACTGCCCAAGGGGCAATTGGTTGGTGAACACTTAACCCTCTGCGCCTCTGGACCGGCCATTGTCCAATGACAGAATTCCCACTTTCATCAATTTGTGATATATTACTCAACGACCATCCATCGTCATTGGTAGTAACTGTGTCACTCACGACAAGTTTGAACTCCACCAGTCATGACTTCTCTTACATTTCTATTCTAATAATTATAATTGATATTTTCATTTAGAACATTCATTTCAACTTCAAAATATAAAGTATATCAAATACATTAATTCTATATAACACCTTACAACTTCTAGGCTGTTTGTAGTTAATAAGAAGCCTTGAAATAAAATTAATTAATTCTATTCTGTAAGTCTTGTTCTTCTTGAATTATTCAAATATATGAAAGAATTTGATTGTATAGAACTTAATAGTAGTTTAAACATTCTGAAGTCATTAACTTGATTATTATGTCATTATTACTTAATCATCATATGTACCGATTATTATTGATGATTTAAAGTTGTTTTAAGAAAAGAAAACAAAATGAAGCTCAAACAATAATTATCATTTAAACATTACAGAAGGATTAACACTTTAGATTATTTTTTGTTTTTACGTAACTGATCCAAAACAAGTTGATCAATTTTATCTTCCAATTTTGCCATTATTTTAGCTTTGGTTGCTTTAAATTCTGGGGTCTTTTTAATTCTTTCTAATTCTTTAAGATCTTGATTTAAATAGCCAGAAATACAAACATTTAAATTGAAACAAAGAAAAGTAATCTGATTAGTGATAATCTCCTGCACTAATAATTAGATTAAATTAAATTGTAACTAATTATCAGCTCACTAATGACTAGCTCCTTGAGGTAATTCCTGGAGTTCTAGTAGTGAAGATGTGACCGGTGGAGTTCAGTCGTGTCGGGTGTGAGACAGTAACTCACCAATGACAATGGATGGGGTCGCGCAAACGTAACACGAATTGACTGAATTAGAAATATCAACCATTAGGAGCCGGCTCAGTGGTCCAGTGGTAAAGTGCTCGTCGCGGAGCCAGAGGGTCCTGGGTTCGATCCCCAACAAGGTCATGG
Source organism: Schistosoma japonicum (assembly GCA_025215515.1). Taxonomy (NCBI): domain Eukaryota; kingdom Metazoa; phylum Platyhelminthes; class Trematoda; order Strigeidida; family Schistosomatidae; genus Schistosoma; species Schistosoma japonicum. The sequence continues at coordinate 29,046,808 of CM046063.1, forward strand.
ATGCGCACTGCCAAGGAGTCCCATACTAGGGCGAAGCAGCTGTCCAGTGCTTCCAGGTGACCAATGGTTGTCTGGTTCAGATTAATTCGTGATATCAGCATTAACAGTATGAATTGTTTAGTGAATATCATTTATTGTTGAGGTTGATTACTAAATTTTAAGAGATATCTGTTAACATCAGCTGAAGATATAAAGTGACATTATTATTAGCTACAGTACGTCTAGTGAAAGAATTCTGTCGTCTAGATGATTTCTATGATACTATGTAAATTAAATCGATTAAATAAACTTCGTTTATTCTTCAGCTATGAGAGTAATGACAACTGTTGAAAAGAAGAATTTAATCGAAATTAATGTATTACAACAAAATATTTTTATAATTCTTCTGGCTAGAATTATTAGTATCTTGATTGTTAATACATGATTAAGGGGGACTATTTTACAGATACTGAAATTATCTTTGCTCAACTGTGATCGCATTTTATGATGATCGTCTTGTTAGGTGTCCACAGTCTCTTAAATTGACTAAAAGTATGATGCATTTTAATTCCTGTTCAACTATACGAAATTTTGAGTCTCAACAAATGAATTCATTATTTCCTAAAGTTAAAAACGTCATCTTATTGGTCTAACAATTAATTGTTCTCGCTGAAGCCTGAAGGTCTTGGAATGGTAGTACATCGATACTGCTAAGTAGTCCCATGCCGAGACGAAACGTTTCTCCAGTTTTCCTTGGTATTCCAGGGTTGTCTGACTTTTCCCAATTCGTGATATTAAAGTAAAAGTTGTTCTACTTCTTAACAATGTACTGTCAAACGTTGTCAACTATTCAAAGTCACATTTATAACACACCTTATTTGGAAATTAATACACGTTAATATCCTGCATTTCAAGACGTTGGCATCAATACTGGAAAAAAACATACTACCTAAATTAATCTTAGACATTTTAACTTCTCTGTTTATCAATATTATTGAGAACAACGGGTTACTTATTGTTACTCACCTGCTGCGTTATCTGCATAAATCACAGTCATGGTTACCAAGAAAAGTAAAAAGAAATACGTTATCTAAAATGAAATATGAATAACGAAAATTTAGACGATAACTCTCATAAAATAAGGATAAATTATTTAACTTCATACTGATGACATATACTGCTTATTTTAGTAATGAAACATTATTACGATGAAATAACTTCGTACTATTGAGCAGAACTGAATGTTGAATAAAGGAATTAAGTAAACCGTATAGTCTAAGACAAGAAATGCAAGAATAAGTATACGAGGTATATTATGTTAATCAAGTCGTTTTTCCGTTTTTTTGTATACATCATTAGTTGTGAACTTACATTCATTGTAGTTGTTCGATGGAATCTTATTCTATTGTCATTTAAAATTCTTTCACCTTATATAGTTTAGGTAGAATGACTAAATAGCAACTTCCTCTTTGGTGATTACCCAAAAGTATTCAAGCGTAAACATGTGTTTGATCTAATTTCGGTCATTAATATTTGAATGATTCGAATAATGATTATTAAGTAATATCACTTATCAGTGTAATCGAATATTTATGTGCTACCATGTGACATGATAGTGAGTTAATTTTAGCTTTACAAACCTTACACGTAACCACCTTAAAATGTCTTAGCACAGAGTTGAAATTTGGTTTAATTAGCTTTACTTGAAGTTGACTTTGAAACCTAATGTGCTATTTCAGAGGTAGTACCTGTACTTCAGATTCAAGTGAAATAACTATATTGAGTGGCATAGTTCATAGAGCCTAGACCCCCCTCCGGGTCGCTATGATATTGAAACCCTTTTAGAACCAATAGTTTAAAGTAACTTTATAGTTTTCGGATTGATATTCTTCAGCACTGATAGATATTTTAAACATTCAATTCATTCAGTCATTTTAGTTGTATAACTTTATTGTTCTATGCTTTTGGTCTTGAATCCATCCGTCATTAGGTTGAGAGTTGTATCAAATCTTAATAATTTCGATATGTGGGTTGAGTAGCCCACACTTCAAGTTTTCAATTATCTTTATATATTTAAGATAATTCCGTGTTCCACTTGTTCGATAATATGTCTTCATAAATAATTTACCCTCCAAATAGTTGCTAACGCACTAGATTCTGCACCTATTTGGGGTTTTTAAATGTTACTTATAATTAGTCTTTCTACAAATAATACTATACTCTACATATACAAATCTCTCGTTTTGATGTTCAGATTACAAAATCACTAAGTCACATTGTTAGAATCCTAAATCTGATATATGGTATTTGCTGAAAAATCAAATTAAATAATTATACCAAACGAGAGACTTCATATGATATACATCTCCAACTATTTAAAGTGTGGACTACCGATACTGAGGATATAATGGTAGTCGATGATTTCCGTATAACCATAGGTTTCGGTGAGAGTCGTCAGTTTTAGCAAAAAGGTCACATTCAGAGAAAAATATACAAATAACATTATTCATTCCAAGCTAAAATGCCGTGATTAAACATTAGTGGGCTCAAACTGCCAATCTTAAAATAGTCTGTAAAACACTGTTAAACGACAGAAGCTTTGATGAATTTACAAACAACAACACTAGTGTCTATGTATTAAACACTTGATATACATTAAGATTAATTAACGTCATAAAGCAACTAGAAGTACTTTCTATCAGAGTTTACCAAAATCCCACTGTTAACGCTGCCATTCTCATGTCAAACATCACCAGATCACTAAGTACTCATTTATTATCATTGATAAACTTGATAAGGTAAACTTTATGAATAGCAGCATAGTAAAACAGACATTCATAGGCAATAATGATAACAACAATAGTAGCAATTCATATCCACCATTATTCATAATGCCTCAAATATTTACGGTGATACTAAAAAGAGTAACAAAGTGAAGAAAAGAAGTCATTTAGCTAAATCGATAATACAGTGTAAATTGTATTTAATCCATTCAAATTATTATTTTACAAATATAATTATACTTTATTTTCTACACATTATGTAATTCTTTTTATTATTTCGTCAAGTTCCCCAGAATCATGAACAATTTTCATCCTATTATATGGATTGAATTGTAACTGACAGGTGAAATCCAGGATACGAGTTATGTCCTACCTGCGGCTTGTCAATTGAGTGTACCTAAAACAAAGACTGATCAGTTTTGATCCATGATAAATCAACTAGAAGATTCAAATACATTCAAATTATATAAATTCTTGTTAAATTACAGAATGTTCATTCCTTCTACTTCTTATAGTCAGAATTAAACCATGACACACTTTAATCAATGATTGTATATTACACTGTGTTATTTTGTACAAATCTATTTACTTCTATTAGGATGAATTTATATATTTCCATTGATTTGTTATAGACTGAATCTGGTCAGTCTCTGTTGCTATATGTGCATCCTGAGCGGATTACCTCAATATAGCAATTATTCACAAGTATTATTTAATTTGGATTGTGACTAGAAAGTGGAATACAGGACGCGCGCTTCATCTTACTTGGGATTCGTCGGCTGGATGTACCTGGAATATACTTGGAATATACAAATTCATTCTAATACGAATGTGCCCAGTGCATAAATGTGACTGTCTGGACTCAGTAGTTCAGTGGTTAACACAGTGGCGTTTGACACGAAACGGACTGGGTTCAGATTCCATTGTGAACATCAACACTGGGATCCAGGTACACCCAGCCGACGAGTCCCAAACAGGACGAAACGCGCCTCCTGGATTCCATTAGCCAGTCATAATCCAACTTAAATATTTATTTCCACGTTATTTTAAATGAATATGACTATGTATACAATAATCTTAAGTTTCTTCTACTGACATTTACATAGGTGTAGTACATTATTTTTCAGATACTTACAACTATATTTTATTATTAGTAACCAACAGATACTGATAAGTCCCTGTCAGATTACTGCATATTTTGATTGATCGTTACAGATTGATGTTAGCAGGATACCATTGAAAACAATGTACCTTGATTGTTTTCAAATTAGGTCTATTCGTTTACTATGTTCCGATCTCAAGTTAAAAAATGCGTAAGCATTCCAAAATATGAAGAATGATTTCATCTAATTATCGTCGTGCTTATTTCAAACTGTCAGAATTATTTGCTCTGGTTATGATGATGCTTTCGATAATGTTTTATGATAATTAAGGACGGAGTGGTGAAACCTTAGTTTATGACTTGCAACACACAAAAACATGACTCATGATGATTATCAAATGGACATTATCGCTAACCAGTAGAACAAATACCAATGCAATGAAACGCTATTCATGCAAAATACATGGATATAATATGTAGTAAAATGAAACTATCTGGATAGTGCTTTTTACACGTAAACTTCCTGAGTAAGGTAATAATGAGGAGGAAATACAACAGTCGTTCTGATGCTGTATGTATCGAAATCATTATTTTCCCGATATTTCGGTACATAGTATACAAACATTTTTGAACTAGAAGATTAATTATAAGGAAGGGGGATGATTTGGACGTCAGATTTATTCGTAACTTTGGATTTGCTGCTTATATGAACCTACTCTAAACGAAAATAAACGTATAGCCTCGATTGAGAACAATAAATCTCGCGAAGTAATCTCTCTGGACTTCTGTAAAGCAGTTGATTACAACTGGCTGCTGTCGAAGACTAGAAGCTTAAGAATTTCTGGAAACTTACCCGGTGGATAGGGAACTTACTGGTATGTTTTAGACAGAATGTAGAGATCAGTCCTCAAGTTTCATTTAAGAAAACAGCATTAAACGAGGAACAATAAGACTTGACAGTAGGCCCTAAACTAGATGACCGCGTATACTCAAGATAATTCTGTTTAAAGGGTCAGTTTGATCTCCTATAAAGACTACAAGCGACCTACACTTTCCCATTGCCTGGAGTCACGTTGTCCTATTCCACGACACACCACTCATAATCTCAGACAAATACACTCTCTCTTACTACACATTACAAGGTGATTTAGTCATCATACACAGCATACTACGAAATCTCTTTAATAATGATATTTCTACACTCATTCCTTCTTTTTCTTCTGCTTCTTCTTCGAATCTGATTCACAACATTTCAGGCGACATAGTGCGTGAGCTTGACAATCGAGAACAAATAAATGTTAGCGACAGCAGAAGCATTTCCTTCAAAGTAATCAATTACTTGAACGTTTGTGCTCTGAATTGATTTGAATCGAAAGACGATTAGGACACATAAAAGCTTCCCACCAGAGCTCTAAGACAGTCCACCGCTGTTCTGTTCATTAAAATAGAAATCTGAATCTGAAATAATTATGTTAAGTATCATTCGCTAGATTGCAGTGAAATCGCTGTCCTGTTTAATGAAAATCATGGAAATATATTCCTCGTTGGATGTTACAACCAATTCTTCAATGTGTATTAAAACCCTATCATTATTGATTTCGATTCCAGATAGTCAGAAGTAAATTCATGTTTGCTCATTTAGTAATAGAAAAGTTATTTTACTATGAATGATTACATCATAATTACACTTCCCTATAAATGATATTAAGAAAGGACGAAAGGAGCAAAGAAATTTCTTTCTCAATTAGTTTTTCATCAAGACTCTACACTAATATCTATAAGAAATTGCAATAGTTTTAAAATCATTACCTAATTATTGATGGTGTGTTAAATAATAATTTCGCAATTTCAAAGTTATTTCTAAAATAATGGCTACTAAGTAATAAAGTAAGTAACTCTGCTTGCAGTCCCTACCCCCAATTATTACTACCGGTCAGGCTTGTTAAGAATGAACAATACTTGGGAAGAACTGGAAAGGAAGTTCAAGGATAATGTTGGTTGGAGAATACTGGTCGACCGCCTGTACTTCACGTTGGGTAACAGGCATTGATATATATATATATATATATATATATATATATATATATATATATTAGTATAGAGCTGTGATGAAAAACTAAATGAGAGTAAATTCTTTTGCTCCTTTCATCCATTTTTCATGCTTAAATAGAAACGTTTTAAGTCATTTATGATTGATTTTAATCATATTACTAATCACTTCTGTTTGATTGCAAGTTTTAATTGTTCTCCAATGAAATTCAAAGAAGTTAAATTTAATGAATATCTTCTAGTTTATTAATTGCTATCTTCTTGGAATGATAGCTTAATTGGATTTCATTATTTACACATACTTTGTATAAAGTATATTCCTGAATCCTCTGAAGATCTAAGAAAACTTAGATATAAGTCGGCAACAGCATTACATTCAATAGAAGTATGGCAAAGTATCAATTTTGACAGAATTTAAACCATTAAAAAGGTTTTAATTTTTACAAAGAAATGTTAACATCTGAAGTCTTACACATAAGGGCAAATCTTAACAATATAAATCGACGAGATGGAGTACTGTTAGCTGCATCATGGCAACTAATTAGCAAAAAATGAATTCAAACATTATCTATTACTTCGATTTCTAACGTTATTTATTTATTTATCTGTTCTGAATCATTTAGTCTAATTACATGGGTCAATGTGTCGCTATTTGTAAGCATACACCCATCCTTTGATTACTTAATTATCATCATATCCATTTACCCCCAATCATATTTGTATGATTGGATAAAGCAATCTTCAGATTGTCTAATCCTTTCGTGATTGTACATCAGAACAATATATATGCACAAATCATTGCATATGAAACTTCATACGCAATACACACCTTTCTTCATTCAGAACAATTCAACATTGGTTTACTCTCAATGATTCATGTACCAGCTTTATACTTTGTATACGCTAACTGGATATTCGTAACTAAAATTTTACCTCATATTTACATTTGTTTTCGATATTTTTTTTAATTTTGGTTATTTCACTGAGGAAGCTCGGACCAGCTTACCGAGCGAAACGTTGGCATTTTCATTAATTTCATTCGCTGAGATTATTTACAAATATACACTATTCATTATCATTATTACTATGTTTCGAAGATTACTTCAACAATGAAATGATCATTCTCTGTTTACATATATAAACTTTTTGAATAGGCTCCTGTCTATTGTTGACATTTAAATCATATTTTATTTTATCATAATGATGATTGTTTTAAGTAGTACATTAAATATGCATAGATATAAACAGTATTCGTCTACCAGTTATATATCCATTTCAAAATAGCTACTAGTTTTTTTCTTATGAATGTACTCAGAACTACTTGTCATTATCAAAGTGACTGATGAATTATTATAGCCATACTCTTTTCAACGTATATTAAGTACACTAATATAATGGTTTTGATTTATTGTAATTTTTTAAGCAATGAAAAAAAACGAAGTAATTTGAGAAAACATTTATCAGAAAAACTATTACATATTGATTAAAGTTTTACTTCACTTTGCAGTGGATTGTTCATCTTTCTGGAATTGTTCAATCAAAAATTTATCAATTCTCTCGTCTAATGCAATTATAGCTTTATCTCTGATGGCTTTATATGCTGGCGTCTTTTTAAACGCATCTAGCCGTTTTTTGTATTTTTCTGGTACACCTAGAAGAAAAAAAGTGTATAAATGTTGACAGTGAATTGTGAATAAATAAACTATTGAGAATATGCACAAAGTGTTCTAATCAATACTTAGATTATTTTCATTAATTAGTGATATAACTAATTGTATTTTGTAGGTTATCATGAAAATCTATAACCATTTTATTGAGTTTATATTATGTAATCTATCAGTTTTAATAATAGTTCTGAATAGCAGCATGTCTTTAAAGTTGTAAGTTGATGGAAGATCTCTGTGATAGTGGTGATTGTTTTAATAAATTGTCTGGTTTCTCATCAAACTTAACAGAGTATTGTATCTATGAGAAAAACCTAAGCTTTCTACTAATAAAAATAATAGTGAATGAATAAACTGATAGATCATTAGACTGTGCATAGAATTTTCTCTAACTCATAGGAAAGAAGTTATCTCATTTGTTTGCCATGAGATGATTAACGCATAACTTAAGGACATAGACGAACCTTTGATATTTCTATTGTTAAACTAATTAGCATGGCCAAAAATTAAAATAGAAAATTATTAAATTTTTAATTAAAATATGGTTATATTAAGGTACTAATTAGGTTTCAATCACTTATTACTCTAAACTCATCTACGTGGTTGAAAGCACATTACATACAAACAGGTACAACAATGAGTAATTCAAAATGTCCACTATCCAAACTACTTCCATACATTCTTATCTATTCTGTTTATCAGTGTTACTAAGATCAATGGATTATTTATTGTTACTTACTTTTTTTGTCATCTGCATTAATCATACTCATGGCTACCAAGCCGAATAAAAATAAATACGTGATCTAAAATGAAATGTGAATAAGGCAAATTTATAGTATGACTGTAATAGAATGAAGTGTAGTTGTAATAATGATAGGTGATGTAATAGGTTGTCTTTTTCACTAATGAATATATCATATAATCATAATGATGTAACCCTACACTAATGTATGAGATATCATATTGAATTAGGCGAATTTCTCTATCAAAAGACGAGAGGGAGATGAAGAAGTGTAAACAGCAGAAATGTATCTTATCACTGTTATTCGTCATTTGATTTCGTTATTTAACTAGTTGTGAACTTACATGCATTGTGTAACTGTTGATTTGATTCTTGTTCTGTTAACACTTGCACTTCATTCTCCTTATATAGTTTAAGTAGTCACATTGGTAACCTTTACGTCTTCTATAGTTCCCCAATAATATTTTAATATAAATGTGTGCTAGATCTAGTTTTGATCATTTATGTTTGAATGATCAAGTTTAATGATTTTTGACTAATATGACATATGAACTACATATTTTTTTTACTGGGTGTCAGAATTATTGAAATAACTTCATGTTTTGCCTATTTTATATATAACCAAATTAAAAAAACTTAGTACAAGTAGGCACGTCATAAAAATGTCAAAGTAGGCTTGACTCGTTCAAAACTCAATTAAATTTGAAATAAACAGGGCTTGTGCTTATAAATTAAAATAATTAGATTGACACTTACTCCATAATAGTTGAGTTGTATTAGGTTTCAAGTGTTAGTGATTAGTTTTAGTGTAAACAATTGAGTTTAAGGTGGAAAGATTTAATCAGTCAACAAAAGTCGTGTATTGTTATCTGACTAGTCGAAAATCAGTTAGATGATTTCAAATTACATTAGATGCAGAAAATAACTTTATTAATGCAATTGTTATTTCTTTTGCAAGTAGAATGAGTGTTAACAGCCGGTTGTAGGGATACTTTTGTATATTTAATAAATAAAACAAGTTTTCGCAATAGTAACTAAGTCTCAATTAAAAAGATAGATTGTTCCTATTTAATTGTGATAACAGATAGTAGAATTAATGAAAATTAGTAACCACGTCGACGTGTAATTGACAGTTTTAAGTATCAATCAATCAATGCCTGTCACCCCACGTTGATCATAGGCTGCCGACCACCATTCTTCAACCAACTCTGTCCTGGGCTTTCTTATCAAGTTCTTCTTAAGTGCTCTTTATTCTCTTCATGTCTGTCTCCAATTCCCGATGCAATGTGTTCTTCGGTCTTCCTCTTGTCTTTTGGCCTCTAGGATTACGTGTTAATCCTCGTCTTGTCAGGCATTTTATCGATTTCCTCAATGTGTGTCCTATCTACCTCTCCTTCAGTGTCTTTTCCGAATTTCTTCCTCGGCTGGAGGCTGGTTGATTTGTTCTCTGCCATAGAAGGTTGTTGCTGGTGATACCTAGTCAACGGATCCAAAGTATATTGTGTAGACAACTGCCTATAAATACTTGTATCATTTAAAGGATGCTTTTCGTACTTTTCCAAGTTTCAGCTCCTTACAATAGAACTGTCTTCACATTTGCATTGAAAAATTGACTTTAATGTTGGCTGACAGTTGGTTTGAATTCCAGTTGTTTTTTTGTTGCTAATCCGTGCTATCATATATGCATCATATCCTCCTTGTTTATCAATTATGCTACACAAGTAAGTAATAGTTTCTACATCTTCTAGAATTTCTCCGTCAAGTGTAATTGGGTTGGTGTTCGTTGTTTTGTATCTAAGGCTCTTACTTTTTCATTTGTGTTTGTTGAGGCCTACTGCTTTCGAGGCTGCTGATACACTATTCGAATTCACATGCATTTTGTTGCTGTGTGTGGGATAGAAGAGTTAGGTCATCCTGCAAAATCCAAGACACCTAGTTGCATCCATGTTGCCCTCTGTATTCTGAGATTGCCTTGAAATGCTGCAGCTTTCTTGATTCAGTTAACCACCAGCAGGAATGAGTAAGTAATTTATAAGTGGTAAGACTGAGCATATGATTTTAAGTTGATAAATAATTGTAATGAAAGTAGATTGATAGTCACTAATAATAGGCTGAATACTACGTGAAATATTTAATATAAATAGTATATGGCAAAATGTCGTTCTAAGTGACAACAATGGAAAGTTCACGAAGAAAAATGTAAGGTATAGATATTGTGTGTGAAAGATAAGAAGGTAATTAAAAGAAAGCACTGTAGAACCAACCTGAGGTGATAAAAAGAACAACGTGCCAATATATGGGTGACGGTAATTTATACAATATCTACCACTTTGCATATTTTCACGAAATAAACTATCCATTTCGACTAATTTATCGTCCTTCACCATAGTAATATGACAAACTGGAATAGACACTGGTTCATTCTTAACATGGCGAGTAGTTGGCGTAGACGTCAGGTGAAGATTATTTTATAGGTACCCTTTTTTACCCAAAGTGTATTTTCATCCAATGTTACCGCTAAGTACTAATAACTAAAGTAATTTTGATCATGAAACTAAAATTATGACTAAGCATGGTTGAATTTTCTAACAATATTTTGGATAGGAATAACAATTAAAAAGTTAATATTGTATTAATTTTTATGTGAGAATGAAATGTGATGTTTCCATGTAACAAACACGTAGTTACTAATTGTCATGATGACGTAATTATTTGGTAAATTAAAATAGTCTCGTTTTTACATCACTCAGATTTGGATATATGTCTTGAAAACAGATGAGCATTTGACTGTCTTAGTGCTTTGCTAGTAAGCTTTCGTAAGTATCCATTCGTCTTTCGATCAAATCAATTCATAGTAGAAACAACACTTCTTCACGTAGTAAGTTCAACCAGCCGATTATCTTGAAAGAATGTTTCTATATCACTGACATTTTATTTGTTCTCGATTGTCAAACTCACCCATTATGTTACCTGAAATGTTGTGACTCAGTTTGAAAAAGAAGCAGAAGAAAAATAAGAAGGAATGGAGAAATATCATTGTTAAAGTGATTTCGTGATATTCTGTGTATTATTATTAAGTTACCTTTTAATGTGTAGTAAGTAGAAAGTGTATTTGTCTGACATTATGAGTAGTGTGTCGTGGAATGGACAACGTGACTCCAGCAATGAGAAAGTGTAGGTCGTCTGTAGCCTTTGTAGGAGATCAGGTAGTCTCTTAAAACACCATATCTTTTACGTTTTTTAATGCATATGGTAAGATTGTAGATTTGATAATTGTATGAAGTTGTCGATATATAAGATAAACAGTAGGGAATTTAGTTGAATTTAACTGTGCATCGAGAAAAAATTCGCCAGTGAAGACATCACCAAAATAATTAGCCTATGGCTTCTGCCTTGTCTTCTTCTTAAACCATTAGATACTCGTTATCTCCAGTATTGAAGTCAGAAATCAACTTTTGTGTCCTTGTACCGCAATTAATATACGAGAATAATCACTTGGGCTACGTGATTGCAATATTTACAAGCTGATTTTCGTACTTCCATTGAGAGACCTGGATTTCAGTGACACATTAATCTCAAATAGATTTGTAGAGCGCTATTGACTCTGACCTACCAAGATTGGTATCGACGTCCCAGCTTCTTTTCTTCTGTCTCAGAAAGAGTTGGATATCATGTTTAATCCGGGGATGGTCACTTATGTTTTTTAGAATATCCAAGGAATAAATGGTTGGGGAACTGTTAATTTCATTTAATCTTACAAATATTCATAATTCTTACTCTCTCACCACCCCCATCGCAATATTATTTACCTTAATTGATTTAATCTTATTTTTATGTTTGTCTGAACTTACCTGTTCTCATAATTCGGTTTATCACACTGATTACAATTCATTTTACAAATACTATCTTAACAATTAACCCAACTTAGTTACAGATCATCTTATCTAGTTTCGATGACATTCATTCTCCAACTTCAATTGCAGCTTCTTTTACTGGTAGTAAATTTACGTACATTTCTTCTTGTCATCATGTTAAACTAACTATAATTATAGTATTAGAATCATGTTTAAGTACGTGCAATTGTACAGCTTTAAAAATGAAATGGCTGAAATAAAATTTCTTCTCTGAAACAATTGTCGTTTATTAAGATTTCAATAGGCATTTCTAGTCGACTAAAATTCTAGTTAGGTAATATTTAAGTTGAATTGTAACTGGCAAGTGAAATCAAGGAGACGCTCTTAGTCCTATTTGTGACCCACTGGCTGGATGTAACTGCATCCTAATGTTGATGTTCACACTGGGATTCGAACTCAGTCCACTTCGTACCAAACGCCACCGAGTTCACCGCTAGAGTACTGAGTCCGGACAGTCTCCTTTGTGCAACGGGTACATATGCACTATACATGCACTATAGGTACAAGCATTGCGGTTTGTTGTTGTGTGGTAGTAGATGACGTACGGCCTGGTATGACACCAGTGGTGCTGATTGGTCTGTGATAATGCAACAACTGATACAAGCTTATTCCAGTTAGGTAAATCTATTTTCATTTGAAAACATAAAAAATTTAATGAGAGTCTACAAGTTGATCTTTATTTAATACTCACTATTAATAGTCGATTATTAAAAAATGGTCGGTAAACAGCTCACATTAGATTTCACGGCTTTTCAAATACAAATAAAATTACTTGTATGTATATACTACTTACTTATAAGTAGCATAAATTACATTCAGAAGTTATTGAGTTTTTTGTGAGTAAATACCTGTAGCCATAGTACGGCTGATTTGTAATTCGTAACGGTGAGAAATTGTTATGTTGGGGGATTAAAGAAGAGTAACTAACTTTCAGAACTATGTCTTAGAAGACTATTTCAGTTGCTTTAGTTTTGTGTAGACTGAACACCTAATTTCGCATCATTATTATGTCCTTTATACCGTATCCTCCCATGTAGCATATTTACGGTTAGTATATCATCTCTCATTTATGATCTGTAATTAACTGATTGTATACATGTCATCTCACTTCACTACCGCTGTCTCCCTTGTTTTGTATTGATGTTAAGTTCCTAACTAGCTGGTTATGTGGTCTAGTTTACGTATGTATAAAGGAAAACTTGAAAAATAATAGGATTCGTCTGGTTGATTATTCGGGATGTGTTCTTTCTGTTTCCGGCCTGGGACTGGGAGACATACAGGGACAGACTGGGAACTCTCATTGGCATTTGGTATTGTAACTTCGTGACCATAAGGTCATATCGATTGACTAGTCATACGCGTTGATTGTAACAGCTATTTCGACGTCATAGCAAATATACGATTGCATTATAGAATTGAGTTGGTTATTTTTGTGAAGATTATTATTTTAATCAATTGAATACGTCACAGACTAATGTTGAAAGAGTACCATTGAAAACCAGAGAGCACTTGACAGCTGTATAATTTTAGTATGGAACTCCTCAGATGAAATTTAAGATGATTAATGTGATTCACTTTACTGATGAAGAAGTGTTTTCATCCAATAAATTGTGTGAATGCATGAAATCAACCATTTATATTAGTTCATTAGTGTTTTTGGAGCATCAGAATCGATTTAAATCTTTTATGGCGTTTTGCATCACATCTGTTGTGTCGAAGATCAGTGTCTGTGTAAAGTTAGAAAGTTAATGATCTACTAACAACCTTACTTTAAATCGTGCTTCATTCTTTTCGAAAAGCATTACAAATCTACCGCTTTACATCACATTTCGTCATAAGTTGATTTTTGACTAAATGCACTACTCAATGCTTTGACGTTAAGTTATATATTTTTTTAGGAGTAACTTTGAGGTATTTCTCTGAATATATTGTAGAATGAATTTATTCAAACTTCTGAATCTGTTAGCACTTACAAGTTGCTTATCTTAATAAATTAATGTAACACAATACTAGTGTATTGATATCTTCGTAAGTCATCCATTGGACATATCTAATTCCATAAAACAAACGAATTTTCTACTGACACATGTAATTGTTATTCCTTTTTTACGTCATCGGAGTGTTATTTACTTAACCTTTTAGTTATTATAGTCATTTTTCTGGTAATTAGCATAATAGTATAATGTATAGTATAGTATATATGTTTGACCTTATTTTCCTAAGATCGCATAATACATGTTCATTCAGTTCTGATGATGTATGCAATCAATATAACAGACATTCACCCATCACATTAATTAAACGATTAACAGTTATAGTACTTATGTGTTTAAAGCGACTTGCAATTAGTTTTAAAATCTTTTTATAGACAAAGAAGTTTAAAGAAGTTAAATTCAGGATAAAATCGGAGCATTATGGTTAATTGTTTGCAGTTATTATAGATTGATTTGGGTTGGGTACTACTGAGAACTAGAAGACACGGGAAATCTGTTTCGTTCGATTAAATGACTCCTCGATAGTACACATTCTCGAGTCTACTAAGAGATCAAATATGTGGCCTTCAGGTCACAAGATGAGCGCATAAAAAGTAGTCAAAAATTCACTTTACAATTTAACGTAAATTCATACATCAGTAATCATAATGAAATATGAACTTTTTTTAAATTTACTGACTGTAAATACTATTAAGAGTGGGTTGTGACTTGTATGTGGAATCTATAAAGCTAATTTCTTCTTGTATGGAACTCGTCGCTTGTATGTACTTGCATCTGATTGTCATTGTTAATACAGTAACCTAAACGTAATTGGTTCGTGTCAACGGTTGCAAATACTATAACTTCCAAATTGTCTTATTATCAATTCATTCATATAAAACATTAAGTTGAACCAATGTTATGAACAGAACATCATAATTTTATTGATTTTTTTAAAATAAATTTAGAAAAACAAATTAATTTGTTTGTCGTAATTGTTCCAAAACATAATTATCAATTTTATCTGATAGAACAGATAGAACTTTTTCTTTAGCCAATTGAAATTCAGATGTTCCTTTAAGTTTCTCTAATTGTTTCTTATCTTCATCTGATAAAATTGAACTTTCTACAAAATTCACAACATTTAAACAATAAATAAACAACTAGAAAAACAAATAAGAATATTCATAATGATCCCTTAAATTACAGAATTTTGTAAATTCAACAATTTAATAATTATTTCGTTGGTTTCAAGATAATAGAATAACTTATGAGATTGTAAAAAGAAAAATTATGGTTTCATCAATACTTCAGATACTGATGTACTTCGTGGATAATAGGAAAGTAATTAGGAACAGAAACATTTAGCAAACAATTTTAAAATATTAACTTATTTATTTAATCACTTATTTATATAATGAAACGAATGAAACAGTAGATGATAGTAATAACCTGATCCAATCCAATACAATACAACACTTTAAGTAGGCTATTCTATGAATTCTTGTCAAGAATATTTGATCAAGAATCCTCACATTATAGATTTATTCATTTGCTAATCAAATAGTGTAAAACATTTAAGAAATTTCAATAGTTAGTAAAAAGAATAGAAACTGTCGATTCGTCATAGGATTAAAGCATCTAAATAACGTTCTGCTTTAACAATCAATTATAATAATTTTAAGTATTTAAAGGTAAAAAGTTAGAAATTTCTATAAAAGGCATTTTTGTAATCTGAATTTACCAGATATAATAATAATCTGTAAGAAGCATACTCATTGTTGAAACTTTTATACATAATATGTAATTTACCAATCAATAACAGTCAGAATGATAAAATACTCATTGTTAATCACCTTCTGAATTTTCTGAACAAATTACATTTACAATTAGCAGTAAGAATGGAAATAGGAATTTGATCTAAAATGAATTATAAATGAAGGTAAGTAGTATAATGTTAATTTCATAAGTGTAATGATAAATCGTAGGTAGCATTGTGCAATGGTTAATAAAGAACATGGAAAAACTATGGCAACCGAACAAGGTTAAAAGTATCTCACTTCATTGTAATGGGTTGCAGTCAACTGCAACTTATTGTAACAATTAGTTTTGTTCTGATGTAGAGATAATTGTATTGTACTCTTTCAATTCATCAAAATGTTTAATTCATTCAATTATACTTATCAGTAGTTTTCAACTTACATGCATTGTGACTGTCGATTGAAATTTTCTTATGTAAATTTTGTTTTTTATAGCCTAAGAATTTTACCGCACATGTACCTCATGGTTGGTTGTTAGATGTCATTTGACTGTCATGAAAGATTTTACTCAAGTCGGTAACATTTCCAGTAATGGTCTTTTGTAAAATAGTTAAGTGACACGTGTATACTCGCAATACTTCTGGTCATCTGTGTGTATATCATGTATAGTGTTTACTAAATAATAAGCATATTTAAAGATCATACTCTGTATTGAATGACACTTTTGTCAATTTCTGACAACTGAACAGTTTAACCTCTGGTAAATTATATATAGACATTTAATTCTGAAGATGTGTATCATTCATTTTAAAGTAAGAAAATTTAGGGTAATCAATTGTTTTCCATTACTTCCTGTTCATGTGCCATAGTTAAAAATACAAAACCTCGATATCGTAACATATAATGAGATCAATTAAATAAATGTTAATTAAATCAGTCAGAGTTGTGATATAGTTATGAGAAGTGCTAATTTACTGCCTGAATTTAAACAACCAAAAAATAGTTATACAAATTAAACTATAATTGCTGTATGGACATCAATAAACCGATGGTTTATATGAACACTGTCTACTTGGAATAGAAGTAGAACTCAATTCAAATAGTTTTTCCTCATTTTGACCAGCACTACAAGGCATACATTAATTTCAGTATACAGTAGAGCTAAAACAATTAGGTAAAGAGCATAACTTCAAGGAATGGAGCAAACAGTAATGATGAGACGTAGATTTATTTTATTCAAAGTCTATAACAAAAATTAGTCATTAATTAACCTTGTTGTTGATAATGACTTGTTTCAGAATAAGGAGTGGCAAAGACACGTTGATAATGTATACTTCGCGGTGCTGATCAAATTGGGAAAACACCTTCTGACTACCAATGAGTTCTGCTTATACGCCAGGTGAAGTGTGTTCATATAAATCACAGGTTTATTGATATCTTAACTGTAATGTTATATTTATAACTATTTTATGACTGTTTAAATTTGTTAACACACACCAGAACGGTGAACAATTAAATTATCTCAACAAACTTATACATCCTAAAGACCACCAAAATTAGTATTCCTTACTAGTGGATAATAGCAGAATAACAACCAAGACCAAATTATAAATGTTTGTACTTGAACAAACTAATGGTAGTGTTAATTGTTATTAAAGCTAATGAAATGTGATCCAAATGAATTTGAAGATAAACAACTCTTCAAATTAATCATTTAATTTGTATTGTGACTGGCAAGTGGAATCCAGGACGCGCGTTTCGTCCTATTTGGGACTCATCGGTTGGATGTACCTGCATCCCACGCGTCCCGGATTCCACTTGCCAGTCACAATACAAATTAAATGATAACTATGAATAATCGCTATATCGAGGCGATCCGCACAGGATGCACATATAGCAACAGTGACTGACCAGCTTCAGTCTATAACAAATCAATGGGAATATACAAATTCATTCTACAACTCTTCAAATTAATGTAAGGAAATGCAATATGCTTATGTTTTCCCCTTAGTGTTTTCACGTCGTATGCACATAGTTCTATGTGGTACTTCATCAACGCAGGTATTGATATCCAGCTAACCATTGCAATATTAATTCGATGAATATCAACCCAAAGAACATCATGAGAACAAAACATAAGACCTTGAATGCGGGTAAACATGTCAGTGCAAGCTACGTGTTGTGTGTTAAAAAGTAGTTTGCGCTTCAATCACATGTTTAATACTACTGTTGCTTCATATAAACATCATACAGCTAAAAGCATATCTCATCCCCCCACCTTAATTCTTATCAATCAGTTTGAGTCATGCGCAGAATATGTACTACTTTTACATCGTACGGCATGATATATTGAATGTTTCGTCCTGTGTGCTATTCCACTTGGCCTGTAGTTTAGTTGATGTTATTCGTATTTCTAATCACGTTTATGAGAGTATTTATAAGGTGTTAATATAATTTAATTTATTGTAATCAAGAATGAAATTATCCTATATTTTCATCATAGTTCAAAGGTGGTAGTTAGTTCTACAACAAAACTTTCGAGATATGAATCTAACAAAAAGTTAACTTAATGTCTTCTAGGCTTTGTGTATTTTATCATTAGTTGTTGTGAAACTGTTGTGATAACTGAAAATGGTCCAGTTTCTGGACTTTATTGTTTTCGCTTAACTATATACTCCTAAGTTATCAACAGTCGAACTCTACAGTAGTAAACATATTTGGTCTCTTGACTTGTGTAAGTCGTTGCAGTGTATTTTCCAGAAAAAATTCAGTTTCTTTCTGAAAGTGCTTAACTGTAAGACTGATACAACCAGTTACTCTCGTGCATGCCATTAGTTGGACTCTTTATGATAAAAATGGAATACCAGCCAGATTTTGTTCAGTTCCACCTTGCTAACCATTTTGTGATGTAATCTTAGTTGATTAGTTCAACAAGGAATAAAAGAAAAGTAATAACAATAATTATTTGGGATATGAAATGTCAATGTGAGATCACCTCCTGTTCTACGACAAAAGAAAAATGTTTAAAAGCTTGAATAATTCTTCGTATGGTATTTTATTAGCCGAATATCTAGTACCATAAAATGAGAAATGGTTGCTGCTCGAATAAAGTATTCAAGATGAGGTTTAATGGACGCAAGATATAAAATCCGAAATATAGCTTCATTAAAACATTTAACTAAAGTGTGGTGTCAACAACAATCAAAACAATTTAGTATTCTCACCGTTACAGTATGAAGTGATTTTAACCTAAACATATAATTATTCCCAAGTCATTATGTTTTCTTTTTTAGATATATGAAATGTTGAAGAAAACTTTGCGCCTAGACTTTGTAGTCTGTCAAGAAATAGGAAGCTGTCCATTATATAACGAGGTGTTGAAAATACTTTGGAATCGTCTAAATTATATTCATTTGACAAAATTTTTCAGGTGTATAAGCCGGAAACAGCGTTCTACTTGTTTTCTTTTGTAAAGCATTCACATTTTTAGGATATGTAATTTATCTGTGTTGTCGTGTTATATCGACAGACATTTTATATTCAAAAATGTAAATTAGCGGCTTAAACAATAAGCATTGTTTTTTTTGTTTTTCCGGCATATTTTTGAATACTATATACGTTTTAACTGTGAACTCTCACTGTTTTTTGTTTCCACGTAAATAAACATATTCACTATTTTATGTTTTGACTTTTCTTATACATTGATCGCTGATGGCATATTGTGGGTGTGCTAGCTAATTGCATTAAAAAAGCAGATTAAGTGGAATATATATCAATCGATCAGGCATCCACATACTAACATGAATAATATCACACTGACTGACATTTGTAGTAGCATTTATTTCAAGAGTTAAGGAGAGATATTCGATTATAAAATCATCTGGACTGCAATAAAGAAAATATTACGTCGATAACTTTTTTTCTGGTAGAACTGGGTCAAAAACCACAATAAAAGCCTAGCATAAGAGAAAATATGATACAAAGACAACGGATTTCTTGCTTAAACGTTCCTGGTCATGTATGTTATTACAGAAACAATAAGAGAAATGATTAGTTGAAGTGAGTATTGTTTTAAGGTGACTGAACTTATTTCCTCGAGATCTACAAGGGAAAATCAAATTTTCATGTAAAAATGGCTGCAGATGGCATGAAACGACATAGCTGAAACAATGTTTAATTCGGAAAAATAGGGCTAATAAGGCTATTGGCACAAGCTGCGAGTCATTCAAGTTCGATTTCCCTCAATGTGACATTGTTATGATTTTAAGTGGATAGATTCGTGGCGTTGATTTTACATTTACAGCTAAGCAGACTGGTTGTTTCTTATTGGCTGTCACAAATTTAAACAGCATTCATATTTGCTTGGGAATATTACTAACAATAGATGAGCCTTCAGCTTTTATTGGTGAAAGTTATTTGGCCTGTTTATAACGAGAAACAACCATTGACCTGAAAGCAACCTTTGTAAGTATTGTGCCTGGTCAACAATCTTCTAGTTGGGAAGATTGGGTTCCAGCTGTCAGTAATCATATGGAACAACTTAATATGCGTGTGTAGTTAAAATATCAAAGGTACGTGGTGCGAATTTCAACAGTAACTGATTACTGATGATTCCTGTTATGACACAATAACTGAATGCAATCTCATGGAAACACCTAAGATAACGGATAATCACTCTCAGGCTACCTAAATTATGCATTCAAAAAACATCCTAATTAAGATTATCTATTGAGTGTGCTAAGAAGAGGAGAAACTAATTATTTTTCATGTGATTTTGCTATTTTTTATTTAATTGTAAAGTGAGCGGAAACCGGTACTGCTTTTCATTTCCTCCGCTGGACCTTGTTAATTGTGATTGGTTGTAATGTCATTTTAGTATGCTAATTACTCTGTTTTTCCCAAGGTCGTTTTTGTATCTATATATACAGACTTGAATTGTAATAGAATTGAATCTTCCTGGTGCTTCTTTGGTGTTCTTGATTTTGTTTTGGGGTGAGTAATCAGTATCGAGTCGTTGGTCACGGTTGCTAGTATCAGTTGGCGCAGATAAGTTTCCGGTTAGAGTTGCGGTTAGTTCCTGCATAGCAGTAGGCGTTATTATTATTTATAATATTCCGACATATCAATTGGCGACGGGTGATGGTGACTGTGGATCCTACTAAAATGGATTCGTTGTTGGATGAACAACTCAAACTAATGAAGCTTTTTACGAGCCTGAAATCTAATCTTGAATCATCCTCGAATGTTCCAGTCCCCAACTCTGCATTTTCAATTGATGGAATTATTAATAGTATTGCTGAATTTAATTATGATCCAGAAGCTAATGTTACTTTTGATACCTGGTTCCGGAGATATGAAGATTTGTTCACGTATGATTTAGCTTCACAGGACGATGCATGGAAAGTTCGCCTACTTCTCAGAAAGCTTGGTGCAGCAGAACTTGACAAATACTGCAACCTAATTTTACCTCAGAATCCTCGAGATAGAACATTCTCTGAAACCTGTTCAACTCTCAGCCAACACTTTGGTGACAATTCTTCTCTATTCAATATTAGATATCGTTGCCTAAAGTTAAAAATGAATGAATCAGATGATTTCTTAACTCATGTTGGAGTTGTAAACAGAGAATGTGAACGGTTTAAATTAAAAGACCTATCGGAGAACCAATTTAAATCGTTAATACTCATCTGCAGCCTACAGTCAGAAAAATTCGCTGATATTCGAACGCGATTGCTTCACCGTCTTGACCAAGAACCAACATTGTCTCTAAATGACATTGCCGCAGAATATCAACGACTGACCAATTTAAAGCATGATACTGCACTTGTCCAGTCTGGTTGTAATGGTGACACTGAAGTTCATGCTGTTCGTCGAAAACCTATTTCTCATCAAGTCACTCCAGCAACCGCCTCAACTTATTGTGATAAAGCAGCCGAAAAGAAGAATATTACTCCCCCATCCAGATGCTGGAACTGTGGTGGATGGCATTTCGCCAAGTTTTGTCCATTTAAGAACTATCGTTGCAGAAAGTGTAACAGACTGGGACACAAAGAAACTTTGTGCAGGCAGAAAGACATACGCACTCGATCACGTTCCAAAAGAAGATTCCATTCACCGAATAAGCCGGCTGAGTCACTTTCAGTATCCACCCTGAATCACGCTCATTAAAGACCAGCCAGAAAGTACGTTTCTGTCCGGATAAATGGTCATACGGTAAGCCTCCAACTTGATACAGCATCTGATATTACTATTATTTCTAGAAAAACATGGATTAAAATTGGGAAACCTGTGCTACACCCTACAGAACAACTCGCCATAAGTGCATCAGGCGATCGTTTGGTGATCATTGGCAAAATTGTATGCTCAGTGTCATTCAACGAAATAACCACGGATGGAGTATGTTATGTGGTTAACAACAATCTTAACTTGTTGGGGTTAGATTGGATTACAGACCTGAAACTAGATGCTGTTCCACTAAGCACCTATCCTACGAAGAGTGAAGAGTCGGTGATTGCCACCATCGATACGAGAGATTACGCTAAAGAAAGTTTCATGCATGCTGTGAGAGCACTTCCTGTTACCACACAGCAAGTTACTGAATTCCCAAGAAGAGACAAAATGATTCAACGAGCATCGAAAAACCCACCGAAGGCGGAACCAGTAAGCTGGCCTGTTCCTGCGGGTCCATGGAGCAGAGTACATTTAGATTTTGCCGGACCCATGTCAGGAGTCTACTACTTGGTGTTAGTAGACGCATATTCGAAATGGCCAGAGATCCATCCTGTAGTTCCTCCGACCACGCAGAAAACCCTGGAAACATTGAGGAAGATATTCGCGTGTCATGGGTTTCCAGAGACACTAGTCACTGATAACGGGTCCCAGTTTACGTCACAGATTTTCAGTGAATTCTGTCGAGAAAACGCTATCACACATATTCGCTCCCCACCGTACCATCCGCAATCAAATGGACAAGTGGAGAGATTTGTGGATACCTTCAAAAGAGCTGTACTGAAGGCAAAGGGGGAGGGAAGCCTAGCAGAAATTATTCAGCGTTTTCTACTTGTATATAGAAGTACCCCAAACAACAGTGCTCCAGAACAGAAATCACCAGCAGAAGCACTCATGGGTCGGAAACTGAGAACGATGAATGAGGTAATGAGGCCGGCAAAAGTAAAAAGCGACGATGATGATATCTATAGAAACGGCACGCAGGTGTACGTAAGGAACTACAGACCAGGAAGCGAGAAATGGAAAAACGGAGTAATTAAAGGTAAAAGAGGAAAGGTGATGTATGAAGTAGCAGTGGGAGGACAAATATGGATCCGACATCGCAACCAGCTGCGAAAAAGGTTTGGCGAGCGAAAAGCAGATGAACCGAACCTAGCGCTTGAACTTCTTCTTGACACTTTCAAGCTCCCCACGGAGAAACCAACATTAATTGCAGCAAACAACAAGAAAAGAGCATCCGAAGAACAACAGCCAATAAGACGGAGTGAAAGAAAACGAAGAGCCACAGTGAGGTTCCAAGAAAGCGAACTTTTCTCAAAAAGGGGAGGTGCTAAGAAGAGGAGAAACTAATTATTTTTCATGTGATTTTGCTATTTTTTATTTAATTGTAAGGTGAGCGGAAACCGGTACTGCTTTTCATTTCCTCCGCTGGACCTTGTTAATTGTGATTGGTTGTAATGTCATTTTAGTATGCTAATTACTCTGTTTTTCCCAAGGTCGTTTTTGTATCTATACATACAGACTTGAATTGTAATAGAATTGAATCTTCCTGGTGCTTCTTTGGTGTTCTTGATTTTGTTTTGGGGTGAGTAATCAGTATCGAGTCGTTGGTCACGGTTGCTAGTATCAGTTGGCGCAGATAAGTTTCCGGTTAGAGTTGCGGTTAGTTCCTGCATAGCAGTAGGCGTTATTATTATTTATAATATTCCGACATATCAGAGTGAAAACAACAAATTCAGTGTGATTCGTTTACATTCCTACTTTCTAGGTATCTAAGCAACAGGCAATGTGGGAACATCGTCGTATAACTAATCCATGTTCAAAATATATAATTAATAATTTGCATAAAATAAAGTAATGTGGTAAAAACTTCATATTTTTGTATGTACATAAGAAATATAAGTAGCGAGATGCATTTAAATTCACATAATCTCAAAGAAGTGAAAGATTATTTAAGAGTCCGAAGGACCGATAGCATCGCTAGAGTAAGTTCAGAATTAAAAACACTATCGATTGAATATAAGTCATGAATTTTAGACAATCACACTCTGTAAAGGGGAATTTAAAAATGGAGCATCGTGTAGCATGAAGTTTCAGGGACACAGCTCATACTATGATGGCAGACGAACCAAGGGCTCTACAAATAAAGTGGCTTTAGTTTTCGTATTAAAATACCAATAAAAGACCAAAACACTCAATACTTGAAAAATATTTTGTTGTCTTAACAAACAAAATGTAAGAGACTTTGGTCTTTTGTCACAAATAATCTTTCTTATTTAAGTGAGTTAAAAGTGCAGACTGTGTTACGTTCCAAAGTCAGTAACAGTAAGTATTGCCTGTTTTATGTGAGATTTCAGGCTGCTTCTGGCATCTGAATCTATTGCTATTACTCCTCAGTTACCCTAAAGTGATTGAAAGAAAAAGAGACAGAAGTTCAGAGCGAAAATCATTTCTCCTTATTCTGTGGATCATAAATTACCCACTTCCAAATTTTTAGTAAACGGAAGGTGAAGCGGTTCATCTTTATAAAACGAGGATAACAACTAGGATTTCGATTGGTGATAGCAGACACCTTAATATAACATGTCAGAGAGAGTGGATACGTTACATCTTGATTCTGGTACATATTTCTTAGACCTCATTCTAACCTATCATTAAGTGGGTGTCAAAGGCATCACTTACATCCCTCCGCTAGGCAAAAGTGGTCACATATTATTAGTTTTCACTCTTTCTAGTACTACGAATAATGATGCGCCATTTTCCCCACCCCAGCCAGACCAAATACATGGGACGCAATTATGAAGCCAATTATGTGAGAAGTACCGTCAGTTGAATAGATGATCACTTCAGGGTCTTCTGTGGTGACGATTTGAGAGGCCTTTTTTGAGCAACACATCGACATTACTACACATTGTATACAAGAGGTGGCACCCAACCAAGTAGTCATTCATCTTAGTTTAATAAAGAAGTGTATACCCTTATCGCAGAAGGAAGGAACTTGGGATAAGTCTAAATCACTTAAAACAGCCGGAATTAATTCAGAATTCAAAAGAATCAGAAACTCCTGTTCCTCTACAGGTAGAAAGGCTAGAATAATCTTCTAGAGGTTTATCGAAAATCCCATTGATGGTTCAAATTTTTGTCTCCTCATGTTAACCAAAGACCGGATAGAAAAGCTAAATACCAATTTTATCTGGAAAGAGTATTTCAACCCTAGTAGAAGGTGGTTTTTAAAAAGCGTAATTGCCCACTGACTACTCCGACAACACGTACACAATAGAGGCACTTATCTACGAACCACCACATGGAATCAATTGACATACAAGCACCTAATGTTTTCAAATTGGTAAGTAAATTCGACGTACGGGAGTCTATGCAGTTTGGGTCACTGAATAAACTAGCGATTCTCATCT
This sequence comes from Schistosoma japonicum, assembly GCA_025215515.1. Taxonomy (NCBI): domain Eukaryota; kingdom Metazoa; phylum Platyhelminthes; class Trematoda; order Strigeidida; family Schistosomatidae; genus Schistosoma; species Schistosoma japonicum. Next base: position 29,072,415 of record CM046063.1, read on the forward strand.
GCCTACACCGTAAAGCAGGTTGCTTATCAACTAGGAAAACGCTACAGCCAGTTTTACCTTCAAAATAGTTATGCGACATACATTTTAAAAGCATCTTCCAGTAAGCTTAACTAGCGCACTTATTCAGATTCCGAGGAAGATCATTCGAAATGTAATATTTTGGTTTTTACATGAGAATCTATTGCTCAGGGAAAAGCAACTTCGTTGTAGAACAGGCTATTTATGCCTCACAAACCTATTAGTAGCACGAGTGAGCTAGTGTGCTTTAAAATATCAAAGGATTTCTAAAGCTGTAGCCAACATTGATTTTGGCAAGGCTTTCAATAATGCCACTTACTCTGCGCTGCAATTAATGTTACGCTTTATTGGAATCAGGGATAATGTACTCCTGTAGATAAATGAGTTCCTTTTTCAATCTAGAAGAAATGGCACTAGTTATTTCAATGTTGTTTAGCTTAGTGAATTACCTCATGGTGCAATCGTGGGTCCGGTGTTATTCTTCCAGCAGACAAATGACCTTCCTAATCTGTTATCATCATCTGTCTTGTTACAGGCTGATAACATTAAGGTATGCAGAGATAAAAATACAGATCAAGGCCCTTTGAGATTTCAAATACATCTTCAGAAATCGGAATAGTGGAATGGAATTTAATTACCTCTAGATGAGTTATGATGCATATTTGACACCAAAGTGCGAATATACACAGATAAAATAACGTCATTTTCCCTGTCTTCCAGGTGCATTTGTAGCTGGGGATCATCACCAACGAGAATTTAAAGACTTCTGTGCATTACTAAGCTATAAGTAATCCTAGCTTTTAAACTATTTGGACAGTACGTAGAGCCCTCAAATATGCTGCTGCTAAGACATTTTCAGCTTTGTACACAATATTTACAAAACCGGGACTTGAATACGGTATGAAACTAGCTAGCCTTTGTCTTAAGAAAATACTGGGTTATTGTAAAAGATTAAAAAAGCCTCAACTAGACGGATTTACGAAATTTTGAAGCTTTAGTACAGCGAAAGACTGGTTAACTTAACATTCTCTGATTGTCATACAAAAGAACTAGTGGCGACCCAATAATTGTCTTAAAGATTTTTAATGATAAATTTGGTATTGGATTCTCTTTGGTTTTTCATTCCATCATAGAAAATTTACGAAAACCTTTTGAAAAGGTTCATAAACCCAAAATCAGTTATGTGCCATCTGATTACTGACTATCACACAGAAAAGTAAACTTGTAGAGCTGACTTTATCAAAACATAGCTACGTCTCTATCCATCTATATATTCAGAAATAAGTTGAATAAGCTAAATGATTTCGATCATCAAAACCAAAGCATGTAGTTCAGCCATCTGTCCTAATCGAATTGATACTGAACAGGTAGCAGTTCGTAAGACAATACCACTCCTAGTTTTGCTTTATATTAATGAATTACCACGTCACCTGAAATAATCGTCACTTATCTGCTGATGACGTGGATATTTGGAAAACTGTATGCAGTAATACTGAACAGCCTGATCTTCAATGTGACTTAAACGAATTGGTTCGACGGTCCCTAATTTCAGGGTTAGAAACTAATTGCGGTAAGATGCATTGATGCACATTAGTCGGGGTAACGGCGACCAAGACACCACTTTCACAAGCAAAAGAATTTAAGGACTCGGGAGTGATTATAAGTCATGACTTGAAAACCATTGCATACTGCAAGGCAGCAGCAACTAAAGGGTTTCGAGTGTTATGGTTACTTCGCAGAGCATTCAAATGCTTCGATTAAGATAGGTTCCGAATTCTATATCTCATGTACGTAAGACGTCATCTTGAATATTACACCCAAGCGGCAAGCCCTTATCTTATTTAGAATGTCAAGACGCTTGAGCAGGTTCGAAAGATAAGTGCTGAGCTAGTAAGAGGCCTTAGAAACCTCCATTACGATATGTATCTGAAACGCCTAGATCTTTTCGCATTATCTTATCGTGGAACACGAGCTGATTTTATATTGACACTCAGCATATTAAATAATGACTTAGGTGTTAAGTTGTCCTACTTTTCTGCTCCCTCTAAAATTACTCAACTCAGAGACCACCTTGAAAAAGTTCGATAACGGTGATAGAGAATCCGTTTCTCACATCCACTGGTCAATGACTAGAATGCGCTACCTGAAGGGGTGGTGTCAGCTACATCGGTAAACTGTTTTAAAAATAAAGCTATATTTACATTAAAAATGCGCTGCGAGGATTAATACAAGTCACCAGACCTACTATCTTTATCACTGAAGATTTTATACTGAAAAGAATGAAAATTATTATAAAATTATTAAAGACGAATATTACTAGAGAAAATTTCACAAATATCACACTAAAGTAAACAAGGTCGAGCATTACAAAAGCATAAAAATCAGATTATCTTTATGCAATGTTTTTTAGACTGAACATTGGACTGTTGTTTAAATGACAGCTTTCAAAATACGTATTTTTCAAAAACAATGTCGCGTGACGGGAAGTATGTTGTGTTTTAAATTTTAATACTGTTCTCAGGACAGCAGTTCGCCTTATGCGACCAGGTGTTGTGGTCTTGGTATTGGCAGGACGCTATGCAGGCAGGAAAGCTATCGTCATCAAGAGCTATGATGAGGGTTCCGGTGATAAACCTTATGGCCATGCATTAGTTGTCGGTATTGATAGATATCCACGCCGCATTCTCAAGAGAATGGGGAAGAAACGAATGGAAAGTCGATGTAAAATCAAGCCATTTGTGAAGGTCGTAAACTATAACCATCTGATGCCTACCAGACACTCTGTGAATATTGTTTTCGACACGAAAGTTATCAATAAAAATGCTTTGGGTGACAAGTCTTTACGAAAGAAAGCCAAGTTGGAGGCGAAGCTAAAGTTGCAACAGAGGTAATTTTTTTATCAGTCTTTTTTCACTACCTATAGGTACAAATCCAACGAAAACCCTTGGTTTTTCCATAAACTTCGGTTCTAATAAAAGCATATTTGTGAACAGAAGTCCCTGTACAATAAAATAAGTGCTTAAATAATTACTCTGGTAACTCAATTTTTGATTTTTGTTCGTTAGAAAATCTCGCATTAGTCTAATTGCATCACACAGTTTTGTTAAACCTCTGGTTTCAAGGCCTAATTGAACTAAGCATAATAGATTTCTGTTCAATATAAATTTGTTTAGTTTGTCCCTACGGTTATATTTATAGCAACATTAAGTGTTGTTATGATTATTGTAGGCTGTGGTACACGCGTATCCAGTCATCATAGCGTTAATGACAATCTAATACTCAGTGTTTCTCGTATGTCAATCAATGCGGATTGATACTGTCAGTTATTGTAAGCCTAATTGTTATGTAGAATGACTTACAGTTGTAATTGCTGTCTTTACTCCCTAACGTTCCATGAAGCTTCTATGTGATCAGCAAATTATCATTTAATGGGAAATAGCCGTCTTGTAATAATATGTTGGCAACCATTAAGAATGTTTCTTGTGTTATCACATACATTTTAGTTGTTCATTGTGCTTGTTCTAAAAATTCGTGTGCCGGGGTCTCTTTTACCTTTTGATTTCATCACGACTCTCCACACTGCATGAGTCCACTGATTTCGGTTTTTACTGTCTGGTCTCATATTCACGGCTTAAAGTACGTCGAAGTGGAGTTTCGTTTGTGCAGTCGTTAAGTAACCCTGTCTAACTGATGAGGGGCACATCTCAGCAACGAGAGTCTGACATGCTAGCAGTCCATCAACATATACATTCCAACACGGATCGAGAACACTAGAAACAGAATTCTGAAATCTCGGGAGATTTATGCGACTAAGCATGCATCAAACCGTGCATACATGACAGTGTTTTTATTCGAGGTCCTTAGAAATGATCATTTCGATTAATACTAAAATATCCAATAATATCGAATTAGTCCTAGAAATATCAATGTATATCAGTAATACTCTTTGATTTCTGTATTGCAAATTAGTCATGAATTCGCCGTGTAGTCACTTTGATTTTTTATCTTCACAAGTTACTCTGGGTGTTTTACGTAAATCGCTAATATCAGTTGTAGATTATACAGTGCATTGATTTATGGATTTGCTTTATACTCACTATTTTTATTCTGAAAACCGTTTTCTACCAAACATTGCGTAATGTTAGTCGATTTTGAACATTCTGCAATTGACGCAGTAATTACATTCTCGATTTGAACACTAGGTCATAATTCTGTCATATAGTACCAGTGACACTGGAAATGTGGCGTAGGTTGATTATATATAACTATACATCGTACTGCTCTCCGTAAACTGCTGGATGCTTCGACTCAGTTAAATTAGTTCAATTGAACTTTAAATTTTCTTTTCATTTTCTGTACTCATTTTGTGAAAAACGCAAAACTGTTTTCTTTGGCTCAGTAATTACAGATAATGAGGGGGGGGAGTTAAGTTTGTCGAATAATGATTCTTCTTTTGCATAGCAAACATTTAGTACAAAAGATCTCTACAGGAATCGTCCAGAAGTTCTAAAATACTAAGTTCATTCGAATTTCTGAAAAGCTAGGTAAAACAAGACTTAAATTATAATTGACAGCTTGAAAGTTGCTCTGGATACAACCAAGTTCCATTTGTTGTTTTTCCAGAATACCTCTTACGATTAAACCTACAGACTATAAGTGAAGATAATGAATGAAAGAAGAATATTCATTCCTGGGACTTGAGCAGGTTTACGTGTGTGCTGACTATGTAGAGGGAGAGGATTGCTTCCCATTTCATGGTGTATTGTGACTTGGTGGTGGTAGTACGTTACCGAGTATCTTTAGCCAATAGCGTTCACTTTAACAAACATGGTCAATATCATTGTTGATTGTCTTTGTTACTTTTTGTGAGGAATTGTTTACGGTCACCATCGTTTAGAGTAAAACTCACCTGGACCGATAAGTAAGGAAAGAAATCGTTATAATAAAATTATGCTTGTACGTAAAAAAACTACTAATTATTTGTCGTTTCGTTTATTTCGAGTAGGCGATTTTGCAGGGATAAACCATGCGTAAAAGATTCTAAAACAATGTGATTTTGACACTGACCCCTTTTTCAGAATGCGACTTCTCGTTTTTACCTGTTTGACATCGAAGTTTTAAATGTTATACAACGGAACTTTTCTTCCAAAACCTTTTAGCGTTACGCTTCGCATAGTATAAATTATTTAGGAAATTGGTTTCTGCGACGAACACCTTCCATATTGTCTTCCAAGTAATGCGACTTGTGCAACACACATTATTCGTCACTTAGAGAGAATTTTTCTAGCTATTTAATATGAACACGAATTTGATTTTTGTGGGCCAATTTACGATCGCCGCATACATTGAGAAAGCAAATTCATGTATTTTTTTCGAGAATTTATTACATAATAACTAGTCTTAACAAGTCAAATTGTTGAAGGGTTGTTTTCATCGATAGTTCTTGAAGAGTATATGGAGGTTGTGAGTGTTATGGAAGTAAGGAAAACGGCAACTGGAAAATCGATATTCTAACGCGGTAATAATTCATGCCATTTATGGCTATAAAGCAATTCTGATATACTCAGTTTGACCGTATGAAGTTAACCATTAATTATTGTACAGACGTTTGAAAAATGATGAAAGTTGTTGCAACCACTTAAGCTCATAGATTACAATTAGAAGTGATATGCGGCTTTGAAGTAAGTATCACTGGATAACAACCGATTAGTGCTATATTTTCGTAATCAAATTAAATACCGAATGACTATCAGGAAGAAGGCAATTTGTTACAAGCTCACGTCATGATATCGATGTGAATTGTCTTCAGCGTTGGGGTTGGAATGATAATATCAACTTCATTTTTCAGGAGGTTCTCTTGACTATTTAAGCTGGCGGTTCGCAGTGGACAATCGTGTCACCGGACCACCGGTTAACTTGATAAGATGGTCGGCTGTTAAATGCATATTCCCGATATATACGGGAAAATCATTGGTGGCTGTCAGTTGTTGTCATTTGGAAACATTTGTCAGAAAATGTATGCATCCTGATTTGTTGACATGGTTCCGCCTAAGTTTACGATTCGAAAATCGTAAAAGCGCTATATGATGGCGTTAAAAAACCACTATAGACAAGCATACTTGATAAGCCTTCAGGGAGTAAAAACTATGCAGTCTTTATATGCCTAGAACTGTTGACAAATTTATGTTTGCTTATTTTTTTATAGTGACGGTATCTCCGTACTTTGAAAGTGGTTTTTACCATGTGTAATTCCCATCTGTATTAAATGAAGTAGTGTTTACGTGACTACTGCGTACGCAGATAAAATCTACAGTGAGGTTAGTAGACATGTGGATACTATGTAAGTATGTACTAAAGAGCAGCAAAATTGAACAAGCATACTGTACGAAAAATCCAATTGTAGGCAAAAATGTCAGTAGAAAATTTCGAATAGCGAACTTTCAGTGTCAACTCTAAGTACGTGACTGCATTTTGGAGAACATCGGAAACAACGTGGTTTTCTATGAGACTGGATATTACTTCGACAAGTAGCTTTTACTAATATATTGCGAACCGTAATAACAAAAACGCAGTATCAGCGTAAGATTTAAGTTGAGAGGCAGTACAGATGTATCACATACTAATACTAGCTTGCCTGCTTGATATATTATGCCAGCATATTTCGACTACCAAGTGACGCATCTGTTAAACAATATGAATTGGTGTATAATGGACAGTAAAAATAAATTATCAAATATATCTGTAAAACTTCTGGATGATTCTTATATGTTGTACGTCAAGTTTGAAGATGTGATCTGTCGTTTTGGTTTCCGAAAAGAGCCCAGACTAGAGGAAACTTAGAAGAAATGTGAATCTGTAGAAACTTCACTGTTGAAACACCGTAACTCTGTGGTGTACTTATGCTTTTTCTAAGTGATGTGGTGGAGCTTATCATTTGTAAATTAAGCGAAGAGTTTCAAGTAGGAAATGTTGTAAACACAGTAAAGAAGCAAGGAAATGAGTTAAGAAAAATTCACCAAACCCTGCATTCAGCACCGGTGTATGTTTGCATCGGCTAGGTCCATAATATAACAAAGGCATATCACTAGTGTTCACAAACTACTACTCATGGTTGATAAAACCTCACCTTATTATAGAGAATCCGATAAAGCTGGCTAAGATTGAGGATTAGAATTGTAACTAGACTACTAACCAACTAATGCATGAAAAATCGAAGGAAATACAATAAAATAACTAGTAGTTGAGTTATCATAGCATGTCTCAGCAGTGTAGATGTTGGACCGACGTCGATTAATAGTTCACCTCTACCCGATCTGATCGGGATGGTCTAACTACCTAGCTTACGTGGATATACGCTGAGACTATACTGTCCAACGACTCAGTAAGTTGGACCACCCTAACAGCGATGAAAAAGCACCTTATTTCCCTAATGCGCGCTATATAAGAGAGCTTCTTATAGAGCAAGAATAAGTTGAAGATAGTAGGGAAAATTCGTAGATAGCTTATGACCTACGCTCTGAGTCTATCCAGTATATATAATGGTGTTCATCAATGAATTTTGATATTTCTGCCCAAAATATTCAGGTTATCTATTTCCTACTGAAATGTTCACAGTCCTTGACGACAATTAAAAAGACGTAGATTTATGTCCGAACTTCCCATAAGGTTTAGGACATGTGACGATGCCTTGGTGTTGGCTAACGTTTATTTCCGACTTCTAGGTTTCCTAAAGACCAATTAATATCAATTTTCGTTCTTCTTCGAAAGGTGAATCATCTAACCTTTTCATCCAAACTTAAGATGTGATGCATATGCAACGGGTTCCTTAGACCCCATCACCAAATGTTCCAATAATATTTATGATCTACAATTACTCATGCATTGTACCTTGTTTTTTTTTAATTCAAATCTTCGAGTTCTAAAAGGATTGTCGACATTTCGTATATTTGTAAGATTTGCCTACTATTTATTTCATTTAACGATTTTGGTGATAAGCTATCGAGACCCAAAGGTAAGCAAGAACCTATGAATTCTTCCATAAACTGCACTTTGAATACAATTAGCCTTGTTCGTTGAATAATATAGCGAAATATTAGTATAAGCAAACAGAAGTCACTTAATTTTTGATAAATAGACGACTCTTGGTCACACAATTCGAAGTTAGAGTGTCAGAGTACAGGCAGCAGGAACGAAACAGAGATTAGGCAACGGACTTTGGTTTACTAGATTTGTCAGCAATATATTCAGATTACACAGAAGATAGACATTTAAATGTATATGCCTATTCGAATAAAGTTACCGAAACGGTGATGTAAGTTCTATGGACAAGGAAATTTATTCTGTTTTCGAGATTTTTTGACTATGGATTACCTTGGTACAATCAGAAAATGCTTGGCAACAAGTCATTATTGGTTTAACTCCCGAATGATATGCTATAAATTACTATGCATCAACTGAATGACCACTTTTCTAATTTTCGCTTACCATAAACACAGTGTTGTAACGAACAACAGGCAATTATTTTTAACTATGTCGTTCTTAGTTGCATTCCCATCACTGAATGCACTTAGTAATAAAATGAATGAGTTTTAAAGTGGCATTTTGCTAATCTACGCTTCGTGATTCCAATTTCCATCAAAATCGAAACTTATTTAACAAATCTCAGTGCTGGAGAGATGGCTGATGACTTTTTAATTCAGATCATAGTCACCTCAAAAGGAGGAAGTAAGTTGTTTCTGTTGATTGACTGCTATTATTGACGGCACCATCGAAATGTGGATTCTCTTTGAAAAGAAGATAAATTGTTATCAAAGTTTTGGACAAAAATTTGCAGCATTACAATGAATGCAATCACTGTTATACAACAACAATACGTGAATGAGACAGTTACCAGTCGTACCACTGCTCAATTCAAGTTCTGTGGATTTTCATTTCATACTTCACCCATTCTACACTTCGTAATAGCCTACAATCTCAGGATTTGTTCAATATGCGTTGTAAGATATTTTGTCTGTTCAACGTTCGTGGTAGTTACTTAGTTGAAAACTAACTTGCTATCTACAAGCATTACGTTTACGGATTAGGTAACTTTATTGAAGTACATTGTAGCTATAATAATCAAGTGGTTATTCCTTAAAAAAACAGTATCGTTAAACTGAAACAATCAACGGTGTAAAGTGAATAAACTCCTAACATTCCAGACTAGTTAAAGATACATTAATACTAAAACAACGACTACTGCATATTGCTTTATTGGCAAAATTTTAACGGCTTTCATGATAGTATGTATGAACATAATGGACATTCTTGCTACTCAAAATTTCCGAGTAGTATAAATTATATGATACAAAACTCTTGTCTACTTCTTTGCTCCCTACACCCACCGCTCTTTGATGCAGTTGGCATTATCAGCTTTTTGGTTTGGATTTCCAGTTCTTTGTTACGGATATTAGTTTAATGGTTATTAGTTACTGTGGTCATTATTAAACTCTTGTTATCACCAATCGTGAGCTCTTTTAATATCCTACGACAAAACAGTAAACCTTAGCAAATAGTATAAAATATAAAAAACCCTTAACATATATTTGTTTTGGTCTCTGAAAGTGTGGTCAAGATCTAGCTACATAGAACGGACTCTTTAAATCAATGTCAAAAAATTGGTGTTATTTCACTGAAGACAAATGATTATGAAAGTATCACTAATTGACCGTAATAAAATTCCCTATGGAAAACAACCTGAGGACATCTGTTTAGTAATAGATTACTAATGCTACGCATGTACCTATTTCATCAGTATGCTTTTTGCTGCCTCTTTTGAATATCCTTGTTTACGTGTCAAAATAATAGTTCACTGTACTTTATCCTTGCCTTTGTACGTTCTGCTTATGTGCTCGTCAGTTGCTTAATAAACTGATAGTGCTAGCTTTATATTCTTCATCTGATTATAATTGAGAAATCAATAATAAATAGCTGTCATTCAATGCTACTGTTCTATTCATAAAATTATCTGATTCGCTTATCAGCTACTGTATTCTGCGACTAACAAATCCTGATTATAATTATTTGGTCTTCTCATTGTCGGTATACGTTTTGGAGTCTCGTCACATTATAGGAAACCACATTAACTAATATATTGTATAGTAGTGGTTGATATTTGGATACAAACGTCTAAGTCTAGGTTACATCCTTCCAAGTAAATCAACCTTATTATTGGCTTTTTTTCTGTATTTATTAATGACTATCAATATGTATATATATTTAGTTCATACTTTAATTTTTGATTAAAAATACCCGTGTAACAATGTGTTCATTTTAGTCACCACAGATTTTGTTCATCTTAACCATTTATTGGTGGATAGATTTCAATAAACCATACAAATGAAGTAGTTAATGATGACAACAAATAAACATATACAAACTCGAAGGTTGAATTATTTAATGAAGATACGCAGAGGAAGAAAATGTAGTGATATATTTCATTTCGGCTAGTCAGTATGCCTCCCATACAACACTGTGATTCCAATGCATATTTATGCTGACTGGTTGTATCTATCCGTAAAAGTTACAACAAATTTTCAATGTTATTATATGTCGTTTATTATTAGGGAGGAATACTGATAAGTAATTTTAGTAAAGACTAGAAATGTGGTAACAACTTTCGTCGATGCTATATGAGCTTGTCATCAGTTAATACTGACCACTAACAGAGAGACTATTGATAATCAATGACTAATGAATTTCGTTTCTCGCATTGATTCGTGAATTACTGGAATTCTCTACTATAACACTTATTATCATCACTTTCTGTGGGTACGTTCAAAGCGTGAGTGAATGCCCACATCATTGCATTTTGTGAGGATTAACAAGATTTGTCGACACTGCATTCCTATCTTTAAAGACTGATGATGATGATAAATGTGAGAGGAATAAACAATAACGAAGGGCTGTGATTATAGTTAGCTGACTTCAAAAGGAGCCATTGCTAAGTGTAGTATATTTTTAACACTACAGATAACCTTTCAAGCAATTTACGCATAACTGTCGACACAGGGTCAGTGCTTAACCATAGTTAAATCAGTGAAAGCTTGACATAAACCTATATCTGTTTCTAAAAAGTAAGTTAGCACAATTAGTACAAAGACATAATCAATATAGTCAGTGAAAAAAAGAATGGAAAAAACATACCAAGCAGTGATGGGGAATGCGTCGAATAAGCGATCGTAATTATTAGTCATGTTCATAAAAACAATACGGTTTTGTGATTGATTATTAAACGAAAATAGTCTATACAATCAAACTGAGTTCAAGTGGTGGGCGTTTAAATAGACGTCATTGATCGGGTTAATTATGAACTTAATCAACACTGTGTCATCCAAAAATAGCACACAGATTACTTACTTAATGAGTCAGTATTTGGTATTCTTATTTTATTTTAATCACACACAACCTATTTAAGATAAGTGTTGTGAAGACACTATTTTGGGTATCACCAAAGATGTATACGTATACAATGATTGGAATGGGTTTACATAGAGAGTGAAAAATGAGAATAAGATGACAATATACCCTATTATGTGTTTGTACTATGTACTGTGTACTAAGAGGGAAATTGTGTTGGTGGAAGATAGAAAAATTTGAACAAAAATGTATGTGCATAATTATACATCTGATATTAAAAATCTTTAAGCATTTATAACATACATACAGTATGAATAGGTTTTTAAGACAGCTAATATTCCTACAATCATTAAAAGGTCAAACAATGAGTGTCAACGAAGTTGCTAATGGTCGTATAAGTGATGGTAGAGGATGGAAAACACCTGATTGGTTTGCTAATAATTATTACTGGTCATGTAGAGAAATAGCTGAGGTGCAGGATATTTGAGCAGTTTAGATAGAGGTGCAACCTTATGGATATTTATTTATAGATAGTTAATGAGATCACCTAAGCCATTTTCTGACAGGTGGTTATTAAGTAGTCATTTGGGTTTGTTTAAGGATTCGCGTCAACTAATTTCTTCGCTAAGTTTATCTCACATTGTCCGGAATTTAACAATAAGGCGGTCTTAACGCAAATATGTATGACATCGCGGGATAATGCTAGTGTTTTCTTTGTCACACAGGTTGTGTGAGAGAGAGATATAAAAAGTAAGCGATTAGGCAGTTAAAATAATTCAAAGAAAATTAAGTGTTAGATATTGTGAACCAACCGATCAACAAAATCTCGCGTACAGTGATGTCATCAATAAAAGTCTGTAAATCAGCAATCGAAGTGAGGATTTGAAAGTTTTGATAGATTCGTAATAAAAAATATCTCCGCAACTGACTAATATACACGCCATGTTCCAGGTACACTAGGAAATCCTAACTCTGATTACCTTTAAGCATAGAAACGTCTACACCGTATATATCCCTGCAGGAAACTTGTTCAAAATGTAATAAAACGACTTCCCTTTATCTGGGTCTCTAAAAGTTTGTTACCAGTTGGATTTAGTTGGTCCTACATATACTTCAGTTTTATTCGTCATGTGTAGTCCTTATTTCACATGCGTCCGGTTAATGTATGTATGAGTGTAGTCAAGTTTCAAACGAGGATTATTCGCACAAAGGAACATACATTTAACTAAACCCGATACAACTACACTCTAGCATAAACAGATCCAGTGACTAGATGGTTTATTCGGATTGTCAACAGCAATAATTGCATGTATTTTCATGAGGTAATCATTAAATTGACTATTTTCAATGTGTAAACATTATATTGATATCAAAACAATTAAATATTGTTTGACCATTCCATTAAATACCTTGATATGAAAGTCCAGCCTTTTAACTTTCAATGCACATTCGTTAGTTGTTCCGATAATAAACCCTGCATTAGCTCTTTGTTATGACTGCTGAAGTAAGTTGATTATTGGCTATATTCTATCATTGTTAGTCACTTGGACAATCATGCATATAGTATTTAATATATCATTCAGATTAGACAGTCTATTCACTTAAGCTGTATCCATAACCCAGTCGCTCTATTCATGTTAGTACGAGCAATTTAGTTAGATTTGCATCCATACACGTGCTCCCCGATAATATTGAAATCAGTCTCGTCTTTCGCATTTAACACAACCTTGTTTTGGTCCTGAACACACCATTTTTAAACCCTGCATTTTTAATGTGCAGGTTCAATTTGTGATTTAATTCTTCTTTTTACTCAGGGCTGCTTAAACCTTGGTCGTTTGTTGGATAAGTCCAGTACCATATTACATACCGACCTAATTCTTCGTATCAACTTCTTTATTATATGCGTCGGATCAAACACATATGTGAGTGAAGTAAATTGATATGATATAAAAAGCAAGAAGAAACAGGTTAGCCTAGCTACCACAAGTAGGGTAATTCAGGTTATTGAGTTATTTGATGGACAGCACTTGCCCAAGTCCACTTAAGTTAGTCATCTATACCATCTTACTGCAAACAAGTACGGTTGGACTACTAGTCAACGTCAGTCAAGCAGCTGGACACTAACCATCCGACCTAACCTTAATCCTAAACGGTAACCCAAATCGATTTTGAACTCCAATCACTAACCCTGACCCTAACACAGACTACTAAATGTTAACCTAAACGCAAACCACGATCTTTTGCAGAAATAAAATTACTCCAAATTAGTGAGATTTTTTTAAAAACAAAAGCACTCCTGCTATCTAGATGTGGATTCCAAGGAAGGAAAGTTTGCTAAATTTGTTAGGCTAATTCGAAATTGGAACAATCGAGTGTAAAGCATCACTTTGAACAACTTCCACTCTTAGTTAAATCATCAACAATTCCTTTGAGACGGGTGAATCGTCTACGACTGAAAACACTTTCGACGTTTGTTGCATGAAACTAAAAACTATCTTAACCGTACCTACTCAATTACACAGGCTGGCCATGTCCGGAGTATCAAGGGGCTCGATCCCCTGGTCACTGCTGTTCCTAATTCTCATTATGTATTTCCCACTAAATGTCCGCTCATCCACTCTTATATATGCGGATGACGTGAAACCGTAGAGAGTCACATGAGAAAACAAGGACAAGAAACTTTTGCAACAGGACCTGGTTAATTTAGAAAATTGGACAGTTGACAACAGTCTGACTCTTGATATGCAAAAAAGCCATGTAGTGTATTATTGCACCCTAGACGGTAATCAGCCTGTCTATAAACTAGGCGGGAAACGATTAAATGGCACATCCCAGGAGCGAGTACTAGGTGTGACCTTCTCCGACTGGTTGGGGACTAGGGAAAACCATCATATGGATGTTACGAAAGCATATACCACGTCGCACCGAGTCCGTAGGTAAATGGACATACTGACACCGGACCTGTTCCATTACAATATTTAGAACAAACACAAGACCGTTTTCAGAAAACGATAACACCATCGCACCCATAAACCTTGAAATGGATACTGAACTTCTTGAGATACGCCAGAAGCCAGCAACAAAATGTGTAACCGGACTTCGGAACAAACAATACTCTGACCGGCTACGACAGTTGGGGATGCTCATTCTTGGCTACAGACGGTTGGAGGAAGACCTAATCAATTTATACAACATATTATGTCCTACTGGATATTCAAATTAAAGCATACTGGCAGCTGTATATGTTCATACATTTCAAAGAAACCCACAAATTACTGCTCATCACAGAGGATAAATTACTTGTCATTGAGTTCACACCACTCGGAAAGCGCTACCAGATAAAATAAACTCAGTCTCCACCTTGGCTCGTTTAAAAAATTGATGACTATGTGTACCATTATGGTGTACTCAGAGCCTCCTAGTACAATGGCTAAATGACAGTTTGAAATTAGTTCAAAACCGTGAACATTAACACTCTCAAACTTCATATATTCTCCGGTATTCTTTTAAGTTTTACTTACACTCCAGACTACCAAAGATGGAATGAAGGGACAGAGACTAGCGCATTACAAGGATTTTAGAAAAATAAGGGGAAAGAGTAGAAAAAGAAGGAAAAAATAAAAATATAGTAATAACCAGCTAAAGCTGCCAGGTCAGGGCGTCCGTGTAGCCAGCTAACTTCAGTTAGAAGCCAAAGACTAGGAATCGAAGCCGTGACACTCAAGACACAAACGCAAAGAAACCAATCGATTTAGAAATATTACGCCATACAGATATTGGATATTGGGTTAAACATAGTGGAAAGTTTAAATGGGGTGTAACATATGACCCCTACAAGGATGTTATGCTAATTTGATAATATTCTGAGATTCCAGGCAAATTATATCAATTGTTGACCAAGTAAGTAAACTTCAAAGTTTAAGTGCCAATAATGAAAGATTATCACTACTAGATAGTTGCTCTATAGTATAGAGCGATATTCCCAGGACATTTAAAGGCCCATATATGTCACGTCAGTTGTCTGAAGAATAGTGAAAAAAATCTGTGCAGTGTTGAATATCAGACTATCTTACCGAAAAGCACGTTTTTGATTCCAGCTATATTATATTATTATTACTAAATGTGGTTTTCTAAATCCGATTTTAATGTAATAGTTTAGTCCGTAGTGTTTCTGGAAAATGCGCAAGTGCTTTTGACAGTTGGCGTCATTTTACGTTTTATCACCTTTATTTCTTATTGCCATTCCGTTCTGTTTTCGTTCACTAACGGTCGCAATTTCTTATGGGTACTTTTGTCTGTTAGCTTATTACATAACATTGTCTGTAGATTGGTCTAGTATTAAGTGCATTTGTTTGGATGTAGATTCTACAGTTTGTGTAGGTGAAGGACTAGATGAACTTGGTAATTATCTGGGAGTTGGTGAAACAATTAAAAAGCTGTAAGGAATAAATATCTCTTTTAATTTAAAGTTCCATTAGTACTGAAAAGGCTATGAGTGGAGAATTAGACTTTACTGAGGCTCTGGAGGCTCGTTTGTTAGCAATGGATATAAATGAACAAAAGCTTAATGACTTTATTGATACTTATTCCGTTAGTCTGACACCGGGTATTGAGTAAGTTTGTTTCACCCTCGTTTCTAATAATGTATTGATTTTTGTCACTACCTCGTGGATAGCCTTTTCTCTTATCTTTTTTCAGTTGCTTGTTATGTTGTCAGCTTCGAAACTTGTCGTTGTTTGCATTGTATCGAGTTTTTAAATATTTTTCACTCATTGTTTTTCTTTAGTCATACTTTCAGTCGATTTTAGTGATACTTTTGCCCGACTTCCAACGGGTAGCTTTTTTTCATAACCGTCGAGTTCTGTTTAGTGAATACAGTAATGAGTTGTATAGCATCTAAATAATGAAAATCATTTCTCAATGACTACAGTAACTAATTCACTGTCACAAACTGTGATATAAATGTGATCTTGATAGTCAGCTTTAATGGTTTCAAGATGGAAGTTATACGTAATGTTGATTGAATAGATTATTAAACCATATGATAGTGCAGTTCACTTTGTTATTAGTTTCTATACACATTGAGTTAGTAATGATTAACTGTACTTTTATGTTTTAATCTCCAGTTTTCATTATTTATAGGTACCAATTTCGTTAGATTTATCTGAAATCTGTCGAAAGGCACAAATGTTAAAAGTAACTAGGATGTACTTTAGTAAAGCATATTGCAAAGTTACTTTCAGTATAGTTATATAGCAACATAATTCACAGATGTAAGTCGTTTTGCGTACTAACACAGTTGGACAATCGTTTTAACTTTCGGGAATCAACTTTTGTGATACTGCAATATTTCCTTTAGCAGCAAAATATTACCAATGGTATTCATCATATGATAAATCTAAATTAAAACTATAGGATCAATCTCTTTCAGTGTAGTGTCTTTTCACAAAAAAGTTTGTGTCTACAGCTATGTTTTTACATTTTCACTTATGTTATGAAGTCAGTGGTCAGTATTAATTTCTGGATAATTGTTGTCCTATTATTATTTACTTATTATATTTATTTGGTTTTGTTTGATTTAAATGAAACTATTGAGTTGATTTAGCCCTATTGCCACGACAATATTGTGTATTAATCCTGTTTAGTATTCTACGGTTCGACAACGACAGCCACTTGATCCCAAAGAGTTGAAGGTGGGATTTGGCTTCGAACAAGATGATCTCGTGTGCTGTTAGAGGTATGAGGGCGGTTTTCACTTCCTGGCTGCCCACACCATGGAAGGGTGTTTCTTGAGAAACCTGAAAAAGAAGGTAGATAAGTGTTGGTCTTACAGACCTGAGAGCGTGACCGCAGAGCCCAAGGGACAACTGCTTGAGGCCTGTCACGCACGGCCTTTTCATGAAAAGTTTTTTGATTATTAGCTCTGCACTTAAAAGCCCTTAGTGGGCACCCTTACCGCCGGAGACGGAAATCCGTGAGGTAGGGTGAAGGGAGGAATTCAAGTGGTGTCCGTCAGGGATGTCCACTTTCCCCATTCTTGTTTAATTTT
This sequence comes from Schistosoma japonicum, assembly GCA_025215515.1. NCBI lineage: Eukaryota > Metazoa > Platyhelminthes > Trematoda > Strigeidida > Schistosomatidae > Schistosoma > Schistosoma japonicum. The sequence continues at coordinate 29,089,879 of CM046063.1, forward strand.
GTCATAGACATGCTCCTAGATATAACCTTATCTTCGTCTGACTTTTCAGGAGTTGACTTTCTACCAGGAACCTCGCTTACTGACTTAGAGTATGCTGATGACATAGTCCTATTTGGTGAAGACGCTGACAAAATGCAGAGTCTTCTGACTACCCTGAGCAACAATGCAAGCATGTTCGGGATGCGGTTTTCCCCCTCGAAATGCAAAATGTTGCTTCAGGATTGGGTTGCATCGGCACCTGAACTAGTGATAGGGAGTGAAGTAGTCGAGCGTGTAGACTGCTTCACGTATCTGGGGAGTCTCATTAGTGCTGATGGCCTGGTAACCGACGAAATCTCAGCACGGATACAGAAAGCTCGATTGGCTTTTGCCAAGTTGCGTCACTTATGGCGCAGGCGAGATATCCGCTTGCTAACCAAAGGACGAGTGTACCGTGCAGCAGTTCGCTCTGTCCTACTATACGGGAGCGAAACATGGCCGTTAAGAGTAGAGGACATTCGTAGGTTACTGGTCTTCGATCATAGGTGTCTCCGAAACATTGCTCGAGTATCGTGGGACAACCGAGTGAGCAATGCTGTCGTTAGGAAACGGGTTCTAGGAAAGGAGGGCAAATCAATAGATGAGGTATTGAAACTTCATCAGTTGAGGTGGTTGGGACATGTGTTACGCATGTCTAACTACCGACTGCCTCGACGAGCTATGTTTTGCGGCGTAGGAATAGGTTGGAAGAAAGCTAGAGGCGGCCAAACCAAAACATGGCAGAAATCGATGAAGTCACTGACAATTGGATTAAGTCATGTTGGTAGATGTAGGCTGCATGGTTGGAGTCCACGAGACGAAAGTCACTAATGGGTAGAGACCTTGAACGATATGGCTCAGAATCGTTTGTAATGGCGCAGGTGCATCCATTCTTTGTGTTCTCTCAAATCTAACCTTCTGAATTCTCTATCTTTCTCCTTTCAAATTTATCTCACTGAATTATACTTTTCGAATCATATCTTCGCTAACTAATTTTCTGCATTACTGCTAATACTTCTACTATCGCTATCGCTCTTGGATTTGAACTAACAGTTACGTCTCTGTGCTATTGTGATATGGCAACCAGAACTGATGTACGTACGTACGAAGTTCTGCGTTGTATCTGTCTGTCTGTCTGCCCAATAATTCCCTTCTGAAATTGAGTTACCTATATTTGACAGATTATAAAATGACCCGTTAGATGTAATAGTGCAGCTGATTTATGCATGTATTTTTCTTTGTTGTTTTGGACAGAAATCTTATTCAGCGATTTAAAGAAAATGGAATTGATCTTTATTTAGTAAGCGGGGGGTTATATCCAATAGTTAATCGTGTGGCCAAACAATTGAATATTCCCGAAGAAAAAATTTACGCGAACAAACTTATTTTTAACAATGAAGGTAATATTGATCAGTAGAGTTCTTTTCCTCTCGCATTGGTGCAAACATATACGGAGTCACCTCTTGATAGTTAAGGTTACTAATTGCTTTTTTTGTTTAGTTTTATTGCACAAATACGAACTATCTTCATTTAAACGGATTTCACTTTCGAAATAATGTGCACCAATACAATATTCGTCCTTTCATGGATATTTCCGTATCAGCAATTACTTTTTAGCTTTATAGAAGGCATTCACTCTAATATAACAGATTTTAAAAATCAGAAGTCACATCTGTTTCGTTTAGTGTCTAGTTTAGTTCATTCCATTTTGTAAAGCTACAAACCCAGCAATCCCCACAACCCCATGTACTAACAACATTTTATTAATTAACATATCGTTATCTGTAGCGAACTTTGATTTACAGCTTTCATACTAGTCTTATTGGTTACTTGTAATTTTTATGATTACGATTCGTTTGAAGACTGCGTTTGTTCAATTTCATACCCTTCGTTGTTCCTATTTATATGTTGACTGTTTGTTAGAGATATCGGCATCTATCACACTATACAAGTTATAATTTTTGCTTGCTAAAAACCAGTGGTATTCAAATTAACAGTAAATATCAATCATGTACAGTATTTAATATTTTATTTTGGCATAAAACCAGCAAATGGTCGATTACTTTGAACTAGTCTCGTTTAGATTATGACTCATCTGTGGTTATTTCAAAAATATATGTCACTGTGTTAATTAGTTATTTAGGGTTATTAAGGAGAGTAATTTGATGAGGAATGTAGTCAATAAAGAAACTGCTGTTTAATAAAACAAGTTGCTGATGACTTTATATAACCTACAACTCTCTAGTTACTTGAAAGCCAGCTACAAGTAGAATATAAGAATGACGTTAGCCGTGGAACTTTTACCTGTATTGGGAAGTCTTCTACGCAGATCTTTATTTTGAAACTTATGCATTTGGTTATGCCAGTGCTATTACCACACTATGTATGTATTGAGTAGAGGTTTCCGTACTTCGAATATTATGGGACTTTTCTTTCTATTCCTACTGTTATTAAGCGTTTCTTATTTTTTATAGGTGTCTATGTCGGATTGGATCATAGTTTACCAACTAGTTGTTCTAACGGTAAAGCTTTAATTGTTAGTGAGTTGATGGAAAAATTGCACACTTCGGTTATGATCATAGGTGATGGAATGACGGATGCAAAAGCCTGCCCACCAGCTGATGTTTTTATTGGTTTCGGTATCAATGTGATACGTCCTGAAGTTAAGAATATGTGCCATTATTTCTGCACATCTGTGGATGAATTAATTAATTTGTTGGAAGATCATAAAATTCTAAAGTGAAATTATGTATATTGTGTTTATGATTTCACTTTTAATAAATTAACTTTCTCACTTTTGACTGAGCATGCACTATCGTTATACTAACTTAACAGTTCTGCTCACTGTACTTACTTTATGTAATGTTTTACAGCATTTCGATATCATATTTTTGTATCGTTTGTTCTATATTTTGCAAAATATACTCACTAGATTTTAATTATTTACTTACGTAATGCAGATCCACATACTCAGCTTTCAGCCACACTGTTTGTGTTAGTGCCAGCGATAACATCTAGCTGCCCAAACCGAAGGAAGTAAAAAGGGGTTTAAACTTGCGGCTGGTCATTTAGAAGCCGATTCCTTTGCTCGCTAGGCTATCCTCCCACTTACTGGTAAATGATTTCTTCAAGTTAGCAATATATGATTAAGTTATTATTTAAAAAATGAGTTAAAAGGAATCACAAACGAGATCAATAAAAGAAATCATTGTATGTGATTCACGTTGACATATTGCACAGTACAATAAGTTGAAAATTGTATCGAAGCAACAACATTCTAAAGCGGTCATAAAAGCTACATTATATGATTCTCATCTTGTGGTCAGTTAACGTAACTAGTAAGATAATAAATTATTATATGCCATACAATACCAACACAAGACTACGTCAATTCTGCAGACTGCATATCTGCAATAGACTGGGTAATTTAATAATACATTAAATATAGGTTGTATAGGTGAAAGTGACCTAATCTTGTCGTTTGAGATCATCCGCAATTTATCTGACAGTATTTTTGTATTCAGCGTTTTGTTAGTAAATGCACTCTGGATATTAGAGTGTACTTTCCACCAAAGCTACAACTTTCAATATTTTTTTCGTTTTTCATCAGGCATGTTGGACTGTACTGTGCTGACATGTTTATATTAGTCAGTTGTAGATAACTCCAAATGCTTGGAATGAAATGTGTACTAAAAATTACACTTTAATGTTCAAAATCAACTCACTATGTGGACGTAAAAATGGCCTGGATACAAGATATTTAATGGACACCGGAAATGTAGTATTTCTTGTTCACAATCTAACTGCGTTCTAAACGAAGAAAAAGCTTCAGGTATCTAAATAAGGCTACATTTTACTATGATCAACATGTGAATGTTAAGACTAAACATAAACAAAATGATTAGAACATTATTTACGTAACGTAGATTTACAGAGTCATTGACTTTGTTCATACTTTGGATTATAAACTCTCCCACTGCATATAAGTTTCTCATAAGTTACATGTTTACTTTTGTTGATATTGTGTATATGTAGTCCACTGATTAAAGGTATACTGTATGATAAATTAGTGATTTAATCGAATTTACATTAACATGTAACCGTACTTGTGTGTGAACGTGGTTGAATGCATCATATCTATGCGTAAACATTCGAATTTTCATTGTTACAATACATTGGATCATGTAATCGGCCATCGAAAAATCTTATATAATTTATTAATTAATTGTTTAAATGTGATGAAAAATATTTCCATATTGTATTCATACAAATAAATGCCAGTAATAATAAATCACTTAATTACACTAAATTTAACCCACACATGTTAGATGTCATTAAGTAACGTGTGTAGGATAATGTAATTGTCATACTAAAAATGAATACAATTGATTACCCTTTTATGCTAATTTTACATTAAACGACTGTAACTGATTAAATAGCTAAAGGGAGACGTTTATGCAGAGATATTTCAATTTGAAGTTAGTTTAGATTATGGATAGGTGTTTCATCTTGGAAGTCTGATTAGTCTCGATGGGTCAGTGTCTGACAAAATCTCGACACGGTTTTAAAAGCTCGTTTGGCTTTCACCTATAGTGTAGGCATGATGCGCGTCTGCTAAATAAAAAATATGTGGACCACACAGCAGTCTGTTCTATTTCACTGCATGAATGTGGAATGTGACCATTGCAGGTAGGTGACATTTCTAGGTTATTAGTAAATGACTGCCAGTATCTTCGTAACATCGCTGCTGTTAGTCGGAACCATCGGCTAGGTAATAATGAAGTTAGACGCAGAGTTTTAGGTTGATGAGGTTGTAAATCTTTATCAACTGAGGTGGTTATTACATGTGTTTGTTAGGGATTCATAATCCCTAACAATACAATGGTTGACTAATTAGATGAAAGAAGTTGTATTGATTTTTTGTAAGACTGATTTGTAGACTTTCATCAATTATTTTTATTTCAATGTGAGTTCTACTCTTAAATACAGTTTGACAGTATTTCATTGTATTAATTAAATGTTAATGATTTCACTTGATAAATAATCATTGTAAATTGATTGATATAAAAATCGATGTATTATGAAAATACAATTCGCTGGTTCACTAGTCTCGTCTCAGTTTTGCTCCATAATACAATCTTCCTACAAGCCTAGTCTTTTGTAATAGCTGTGGGCTAGAAAGGGAACAAGTTGCGGTATACGTCTGAGGTACAAGTATCAGTGATAGCGTTCGCTCACGCGATCCTCAAAATTCTAGCGTCACAACAGTGTTATTTATACCTAAGTACTGTTTACCTTGACATGCGGTGGTGACGCGTAGGTGTCGGTCAAACCAAAACATGGTATCAGAACATGAAGTCATTGACTGTAAACTACGTGGTTAGAGTGTGTGTAACTGTTGTAGCGATTGATTGATGACTCTAACAGGCACTTGTCCGTCATTCTACTTTGCATATGACTAACAAAGTGGTATCAGCTGATAAATCGTTTACGGCTAAGAAATCCTTAATAGTTAGTATGTTTTAGTTTAGAATTTCATAGAAGTATGCATTTATAACTTTACATGGAATAGAACACAAGGGCTTCTTAAGAAGCGCGATAAATTTTTAAGGATTGCCCAGATGATTCTAACACGTAATAAAAAACTGACAATAATGAACAATATATAGTATGCCACTATCTTAGCAATAATCACTGATGACCAGCTGTAAAAGGAATTTCGGAAGTTTATGATAGAGGCTATGACTAACAAGATTCGAATGTATTACATATAATGAAACTAGTAGACTTTGTATGGACTTTGTGATACAGTTTCTAAGTATCCAACTGTTTGTCATTAATTTTATGTGAAATAATGTTGAACTAAAGGCATACTAATTATCCTACTTAGACTATCAACAATGTAGAAAGGAGATCACCATGGAAACTTCGACACTACGGCATACCCGAGAAACTCATTAGCATCATCCGGAATTCTATCGACGGACTACAGTGCAATATCGTGCATGAAGGACAGCTGATAGATGCGTTTCCAGTGAGGATTGAAGTCAGACAAGGCTGCCTACTCTCGCCTTTCCTCTTCCTTCTAGTAGTTGATTGCATCATGAAAACCTCCACGTCTGAGGGGAAGCCCGAAATTCAATGGACAAGTGGGATGCGACTCGACGATTTGTATTTCACGGATGATCTAGCCTGTACACAACAACAAATTCAAGTGAAAACAACCAACGTAGCAGCAATCTCAGCATCAGTAGGCCTGAACATACATAAGGGAAAGAGCAAGATCTTCAAATTCAACACAGAGAGCACCGACCCAATTAAACTTGATGGAGAAACTCTGGAAGAAGTGGATACCTTCACGTACCTGGGAAGCATCATCTATGAACAAGGAGGATCCGATGCAGATGTAAAGGCAAGGATTGGCAAAACAGGGGCAGCATCCCTACAGTTGAAGAACATATGGGAGTTGAAACAATTGTCAACCAACCTCAAAGTCAGACTCTTCAATTCGAACGTTGAGACGGTTTTACTGTATGGAGCTGAAACGTGGAGAACTACTTCAAACATTCTCAGGAGGGTACAAGTATTTATAAACAACTGTCTACGCATGATACTGAATGTCCGTTGGCCGGAAACCATCATCAACAGCCTACTATGGAAGAAAACAAACCAACTTCCAACCGAAGAGGAAATCAGAAAACGACGTTGAAAATGAATAGGATATACATTGCAGAAATCATCAGACTGCATCATGAGATAAGCACTAACTTGGAACCCTGTTGGTAAACCGAGAAGAGGAAGGCCAAAGAACAAACTGCATCGAGAATCGGAATTAGATATTAAAAGGATGAACAGCAACTGGAAACAGCTGGAAAGGATTGCTGAGGACAGAGTCTAATGGAGAATACTGGTGAGCGGCCTATGCTCCTTTTTGAGGAGTAATGTGCGTAAGTAGGTAAGTAATTACGAATAAAAAATGAGTTGCAAGTAAGAAAAATTCGATTAGCTTTGTAATATATGTGAGTTCATTTATTAGTCGATTGATTCAGTCACAATAATAAACTAGATTTTAAAGATATCTTATTGTTGACAAGGGCCACTTCTAATGCGATCTCATATAATAACTGTTGGGTTTGAAACTATTTCTCACTGTTCCACGTCATAAATCTATGTGAAGGAAACTATCCGTTTCTTATAAATTGGTATTTAGAAATATTAGTCTTTGATAGTGTCTAAAAAACAGCGAAGCTGATCAATACAGAAACAATGGGGAACAAGATATTTTGCGTCTATAATTTGTCAGTTTGTAACGGGATTATTGTTCCTCGGACCAGAAACTTTTCAGAAATCATTTGCAGGTAAAAAAGAAAATATGAATTTAAACTAGTGTTAAAGGTACCTCTTTGTAACGACTGCTTATTTCATCAAGTAATGGTTATTGCGAAGTAGAATACATCTAGAAAGAATGACCTGTTAAGTTTCGATTGTTTTATGATACTGTTTTATTCTCTTTACTGTTTAGGTAAGCAATGAATAAAAAAGGAACTGATGTAGCACTTATTTTAAAAACTACAGACTCGTTGAGTTTAAAGCATCCAAGGTTCACTACATGAAGCTATAAGTTGAGTCCCTAGATTACGTTTTTCCTCATCTGTGACTCGTCACTTGGATTTATCCATATAGTTATGCTTATACGGACTCGTTCCTAGTACCTCTATTGCTTACGGTCAACATGCTACTAATCAAGCTGAAGAACTTAAACAATCACAAGTTTAAAAACAATAAGCATTATATTCGAATCTCATTGTGAACATTAGCAATTGGGTAAAGATACGTTTAGTGAAAGATCCGAACTAGAAAGAAGTACATACTCTAGGTTTTCCTTCTTGATGTATTCAAAGTATAATCATTTTATGACCACAGACAATATTAAAACATCTATTTAGTGAATTTGTAGAAACTATAATTACCCCTAACCATAACAAATTTGGGAATGTGCATTTCTATCTTGACATGTATATCTAACATGTGATTGGATACAAATAAAAATTTGGCTGCTTACTTAGTTTTCAATTGCTTGTGCATTCGAATCAGTTTCAAAATACATCCCTATCTGAATCGTCATCACTGATTTCTCATTATATATGTAATATACCTTTTGCTTAAGTGTATGGTGTTAGAGGATATACGAGAATTTAGATGCTCTCTTTGGGTGTGTAAGTAACTGAACGTAGGTTGGTGCCTCCACTAAGTCATTTATTACTCAACAGAAATGAATCAAATTCAATTCAACTCTATTTTGAAAATATGAAAAATAAACTTTTTCGGAAAACATCCCTACATTTTTTTTAATGGAGATTATTACACTCTCATGTAAGGATTATGAAATCAACTCCTTTTGTTACGTCATTTAGAGTCTTTTTCATTGATGGAGATTCATGGTGAAACCATTTGTAGTTTAAGCAAAAAAAAAAGAAATTAGTGATACGTCAGTGATGGCGAACAATTGATGAAAGTTATTACTACTTATCATTCCATACTTAATTAGTTTGTTATCGTCAATTTAATTGAATGAAAATATCAAACTAAACATAGACACTAGGTTCAGTGTATAATTTTAAAATATTTGCCAGCTTCGTTTGTTTAATCATCTTAGCAATCACGTCCTCATCAGCTTCTGTCTATAGTTTATGCTGTTCTACACAGAACAGTAATGTTTCATTATGACAAATATCGACTAAGTGTACATAAAAAATATGTATTGAGAGCTCGGTATAATTGATGTTAGATACGTATTCACAATCAACAGTGAAAATAAAGCTTAAACTTTTATTTTTATTTTCGACTTATGAAACTGAGAGAAATCCGGGAACAGAACCTGTTTTCATATTTCTCCATAATTATTATTCTCTTGATTTGAAATTCTCTCCTTTAAAACATCATTGAAAGTTTTAGTAATTGATCTTATACAAAAATAAAACAACCTGTCTAAAGTATCGAAGGGAAATTTTTGGTTTGAATACTAGTGATGATATAAGTTTCCTTTAATTGATTTATATTGATTTTCAGAGTCATATGACTTCATTTCAGTGAACATTAATTTTAAGTTTTTAATGACTGAAGAAGTCAACAGTAAATACCACTATTACTTCATTACACCTTCTAACTAACTACAGATTATTTAATTCATGAATAGATAAATGGAACTTAAAATAAATTTATTTGTTAAATTTAGGCTGCTTAAATGAGACTTACTTTATACTCGATATTTATTTAGGAAAGTAAACAGTATTTAATTAAATACATAGAAAATTTCCATTATGGACCAAAACCAGCTCTACTAGATAGCGGTCATAAGATGTGTAGGCTCACAAATCACATTCATAACCTACAGCAAGCATATTACTTTTGGACATATAAATCAAAATATAGTGGTTGACATTTTTAACCTCAGTCAGTTTGTGACAACTATCCATTGCTATCTATAATAATTGCCACTAGAGAACAGGTTGACATCTATCGGTCATGACTTATCACTAAAACACATGTAAATCTTCAAAGCTAACGTTGATTATAGTAATTACTACTCATATCCTTAATACTGGAACAAATTATATTAACTGAAATACGTGAACAGTTTTTTCTGTGCACCATAACGATTAGAACGCTGATTTCTCCAAGTTCATTCTGGCTGAATCTCATGATGCGATTAGTACTTTTAAATATATAGAAACATTAGGGAAGGATGAAAGAAAAACACTACGTAAATTTATAAATCTTGTTTATTATGAAAATATCAGGTACACTAATCATACTGACTGATAATTAACATAAATAAAAACGTACTACAAATAATTTCAAGTAGCAACTGATTCAATGTTCAATTGATCAATACTACATCATGATTACATAGTATTATTATTGCTTAAGAGTTCGTATTCTATGAATATCATCGATTTGCATTGAGTGTTTGTAAACATTCAAAATGGAAAACTGTCATATCTTGAATGCCATGAATTACGTGTTGGTTTACGATACGGTCTCCTTGGTTGTCGTCGATGAAAATCATAATCATCTCTTTCTGACCATGATAACAGTGGGAAGAAATCATTATCATCTATAAACACATCATTCTCATCACCATGACTATCGAATTCAATCTGACCAACACCATCACCATCATCACTGTGTATAGTGTATGTGAATACTGCGCCACCACCTACACATGGTGATTGATCATCTGATTGATCGTCCACTGCATTATCGTCTCTATCCATTTCCACTGTAGGTCCTTCTGTTGTCGTCATCATTGATGATGTCGTGTCAGTAGGTTGTCTGTCCTCCATTGAATCATCTTGAAACATCCGTCTTATCTCTTCATAGGAAGTGAGTTGATTACTTTCTGTATCCTCATGATAGTTTCCAGATATGTGAAATGGTTTAGCTTCCACATTTATCCAATTCACACCGATAATGTACATGATGAACAGTGAGTAGATAAATGTGTTCATTTTCGATTGTGTATAATGTGTGTATAGTGTTCAAATATAAATCGAATTCCACTCGACTTGTATCTCAACACGATTATTACAGTTTTGCCTATTTATACTGGTCAAAGTTTTCAATAGAATTCAATGTTTATTTCAACAAAGTTCATGTGAACGTGTGGGTGACTGTGTCTACATATTTATGTTTCTCAGTTATTATATGTCACAATAAACTACAATGTACATCATTGAATCAATGATAAAGTCAATCACTTGTATATTCAAATTATTATTGGTAGATTGTCACCATGATATTCGTAAAACATATAACATTATATTACTTTATTGACTATTTGTAATTGACTGAATCATTTGGTTAAAGTGGTTTTATCAGAAATGTATGGTTGTTATAATGATTTGCATTGTTCAAATTGAAACACAGCATATGCAAATAATACGGTGAGGTAGAATAATGAGACAATGTGAATTGGAAAGTCAATACACATAGTGTTTGAGAAATTATTTCTCCAATTTGAAGTCGGTACCTACATAATTGAGAAATAGTTATATTCCAGAAATGATTTTTATTTTATTATGTAACTGCGGTGAATGGATAAGTAGATATGTACACAGGTTTCATTAATGACGATATTTTTATCTTACGTTAGACTAGTCGTAATAATTCTGACTTCTACATTCAGCTACACAGTTTCTATTCACTTGGTGAATACTAACTACCTCTGCACTGTGGATAAATCATGTACGCGTGCATTGCTTGGCACAAAACTACACTTGAGGCCTTCTTTTTGATTTATTTTTATTATCGATAAAAATCAGGATTTGCTATTTTGTAGTTAGATAGAAAAATAAGAAAATGCCTCAAGTGCTACAGTATTGGTGGTTTGTATCAAATGGATACTCTTATTGTTTCCGAATTACTGATGGTAAACTATGTAAGATTAGTCGAAAAATTAAACTAGAGCATCTAATTTATTTTATTGTATAAACTGGGAAAATATCATCTTTTCAAAAACAACAATGTTTTTGGTTTCATCGTTATATTTGATACTTACAAACTGCACCTACTGCAGGTTACCTATCACTTTTACTAAAGAACTGATATAAAGTAATCATGAACAAGATTACTGATTTATTTATTATACTGATTGCCCAGTTTAACATTTGATAAGATTCCTAATGTTATTTTGGGTAGGCTACTCTATCACATTCTGATAATTTCTGTTATATAATTGTTTAACTTTGATAGTTGTTCAGTAAGAAATTCATACTTATTTCAACTTATTTAAATGCAAACAATGGTACCTGAAAAAAGAATCTAACACAACAAGTGATATTCTTTCATAATATACTTCTGGGATAATTTTAAGATACACACCGTTTTCTTTTTGTCTTTAAAATAGCTGAAGGTCAGTTTTAAAATACTGACGGGAGGAACGCAGGAATAGCATTGAGGCGTGAATCACTATATTCCTGTAACTGCATAGCAGTGAAGAGTCATAACCGCTGTCTCGTAGTTCAAACTACCCTTGCAATAAAGAAGAAAATAGTTGCGGAGGCTACATATAAAGAATGTCGACTGATAAAGATTTTGAGTAAACTTTTCCACAACAGATGAAGTTAGTGAAAGCTACAACGAATGTCTATGTACCACAATATTGCATTAGCCTTTTGCAGCAAGCACTATTCAATCAATAAAATAAAGTAATAGTAATATTTTGTGATTCTGCATTGATCTTGATGTTAATATTTATTGACTCCATATTCTAACCATACGGAATGAATTTGTTAACCAATGTAATGGATAGGAATCAAGACTATTGATACGAAAACTTGGCTCCATATAAGTCACTTTAAATGCAGATTACCATAACAATAGGGCTACTATGGTTTAAACAAACAGTAATGACATTTTCCAAGGTTTTCGTAGTTCAACTTTCACTTTTCTTTCAAATATGATCATCGCATGAAGCTGATCACATGAGTGATTGATGATTTTTTCATAAATAAAGGTATTTTCGGTAGAGTTTATGAACTCTAAATTAGGGCTGACTGCATATGACCATTTTAAATATCCTTTCTTGGCCATGCCGTACTTATATTCACAAACTACTGCTACGCAAAACTGAAAAGGCTTCCTAATATTGACACAAACAATTGTTGTGGAATGTTATAACCATAATTTATTCAAATATGCATCATAACTGAAAATAAAATACACAAATAAAGAGTGGTATATTTATATGAAATAAGTTCTTTAAATCAAATGGGTAATAATTCTCTTCCTAGTAGTTATGGAAGGAGGAAGAGGAGACTTAATGAAAATCATCATAAGTATGGAATGTATTGCTAAAGAGTAATTTTCTGCATATACCACTTGTGTCTTGTATCACTGCTGAGTCATTATATTTTGAATTGAGTAGTATACATCAAGTTATGTGTAGAACATTTATTTAACAAAACAAAATTAACAGTTTGTACTGTTTTATTCCATAATTTCTAAGTTCGAATACATCTTGAATATACTAATAAGTAGTTAGTAGAATTTTTAATATTACAGATATATTGATTGTTCCGGTTGAGAGTTAAAAACTTATTAAACTTTTTTATAATAATCAGTGTAATTTGACAATTGTGACGCATACAAGTATAGAACACCCAGTTATTTTCAACAGAAGGATATCACCTGAGTTCTTTTACTGTTTATATGAGTACACAACATTTGATTGATGCTGAACTACTTTGACTAGTGATAAACATTTATAAAAAATCTGTTTCTATCAAATCTAGTTATTCAAGTATCAAAAAAGTACAATTCTAAAGAAAAACAATGTTTGACAGATGTAGTAACTTTAAACTTTGAATTTCTATGATCATAAGTTGGTAACTTAAAACATATTTTCTATGAATCATTTGATGTCTTTCATATCCAACTCATAAGTTCAAATATTAAATTATCATAGATTCATGTTCATAAATTGTTTATCATTGTCAGTTGCTCTTGCAATAAGTGGAAGTGTATGTTATGTGATTACTGATTATTTATTTCGCATTCATTGTTTTAGCCATTCCTTTCGTTAGTATCAAGATACCTCCTGTATAAATTCAAATTACCTAAAAATTAGTGATCAGATCATTATTTGATGAAATTAATTAACTAATTAAACATAGTAGCGTTACGAAAAATTGAAAACATTAAATAATCTTAAATTATTCTACTGAAATGGATGCATTAGGTAATTAGAATATATTTAGTACATCTAGCTGACGAGTCCCAAATGGGACGAAACACTCGTCTTTGATTCTGCTTGCCAGCTACCATCCAACTCAAGCATGCATTAATTAGTTATTAACACTGGTTACTACTTTAAGAAGAATAAATAAGGCAAGTTATTAATGTGAAATATCAAATTCGATAAATTCGACAACACCCCATAATAATGAACATGTGTCTACTACTAACTTACATAAGGATATAATCTTGTAGTTTTATCTTAAAGACGTTCTCAGGAGCGGAGTGGAGGAGTACAAACATGCTAGTTATGGAGTAGTTACCAATTAATCACAGATGTAATCAGCACTGTTTTATCATGAACTGATGTCAGAAACATAAACCGCTGAGTGCCATGAACCCTGTAGGTTCTAAGCTTGATCTCTGATAGGGTCATTGAAGCACACTACTGAAGAGCTAAATACAAAGTGTTGATTACACTGGTTGTCTTACTAATGTTAGTTCATAATATGATTCTTCGAAAAACCTATTTAAAGCAGAGTATTTTGAATAATGGGAACAACTGTTAAGACATCATTTAGTTTGATACATGTATTAGTTTAGTAAATACTCAAGAGTAGAATGATGCAATTGAACTTATTCATAAGAAACATAACTTCTTATTATACACACTAATACAGAGTATAATATGGGAATGCTTTTCGCTCTATTTGAAACTGAATAGTAAACCACCATTATGAAAATGATTTACCAGATACCTCAATGTTGTATACTTCAATGTATTTACTTAAAATACATGACAATTTTATCGAATCTCTGAATCTTCATTATTACTACAAAAGGATAGAAATTTCTAAACTTCAGATTTTAGCTTTTTCCACATTTATTGTAACTCACTTTCAATGTAGCTTAATAGGGAACTGAAGAAATGTAAAGGAATGAAAACTTCAACAACAACAACATCAACAGCAACAATAATGTAAAAGAATGGAGTACTTAAGCTGGAAAAGAAATGAGAATTGAATCACAATATTGCATAAAAACAGAGTCAAAAAGATTGATGATTTGAATAGATGGAAACAATAAAAATGAGGGTGGGACAAGTTAAGAACTAGACAACAATGAGAAGAGATTTTTTTAAAATCATAAGAAGGTCATAATGACGACAACATTACGGAAGTCCATTCAACTGCATTATAAGAAAAGGTCATGATAGATACAATAACAGATCATGATATAAGCTAGTTTATACACATAAAACTTAAACAAATAAAATTACTCCTTTGGTCTGAAACAAAGAACATCATTCCATTTCTATTCCCTCCACCACTTTTCTTCATAACAAATGAATTACATTACATATTTAAAAAGGAAATCAACGAATTTGAATTATTTCTACATGCATCTATTTCTTCACAGTATTATCATTCAATCAGGTTATATTGTAATCAAAAACAATGAATGCAAGTCACTTCATCACTACACATCACTGACGAGAATACTTACAACCAAATAAATGTGGAAATCTGTACAACATTCACTATTTACAGTTAGATAATACAAATGTTAATTGAAATACCTATTAATGATAATCCCACAAACAGAACGTACCATTTACAGTACAGTTGTTGATTATGATAGTATTTCAGAGAGTGAATGATACTGTAGTTTGACTGTACATTTCATTTGAGTGTTGAAAAATCTGATGTGATTCATGAATACGGATGATTCACATGAAATGTATGAAATTCCTGTTTGATAAAAATAGGATGATTAATGAGTTGGTTAATTTATAAAATAAGTTCAATTAACTACTAACCTGTTACTCAAATCTACATCTTAAATATCCAAATCATGACCTTATGTTTATATAGTTTTTGTCTTACATTATATTTACACAACCATTTAAGGCATTGAGTCTAGATGAACACAAATAACGCTTTAGGTTAAATTGATGCTATCTGAATACTGATTGATAGTTTGGAGATGAGCAAAATTTGGATGTGCTGATAGATGTATTGTGTATGTAGTAACTGTATCAATGAACTCGTTGTATAAGTGAATGTAAATGAAACTGTTTAGATCGCAATTCACCCTAAAATATGTAGTAATATATTTTGATTGATAAAACGAATTTTTCATGTGGGAATCAGATATATTTTTTAGGGGTTAGGGTGGACAAAGGTATTTGAATTGTTGATATTTTGGACTGATCAATATATAAAATCGATTTATGTCAATAAAATCAATTTCAAGTTTAATATCTGACCTCTCATTAGAAAAAAATGTAAGCCAATCGATAGTTATGCTAACATCGGTGCACCTCATTAGAAACTATTTACGTATGTGTTAATCAAAAGTGACAGTATGGATGCTGTTCCTAAAAATCGCACAATTAGGTCACAGTAACAAAAATTCTGTTACCTACTTTCCAACACTTCATACTACCTGACTACCAATACTCCATTAACTGACAATCAAACCACTACGGTTGACCTTATGAGTATCAATCTGTTCATTTACCTGTTTCTTTTATAATTCTGATGAATTCACCCAGCAACTTATTTTATCCTGATGGTTATATTTATTTATTACTAAGATCATAATTTCGCTGGTGTTATACCTTTAATTAATTTATATAAATACGCAGTTGTTCCCTGTTTGGAAATGAAATTATAAGAAGGAAAATTTTTATAACTGAGATCTTATGTTATAGTGAAGATTAGGATCGTATGTATTTATGATGTATGTATAGACATTAGGATGGAATGATTTTATTAATGAAGCATTTTAATACAGTTAAGTCTTCACAA
This sequence comes from Schistosoma japonicum, assembly GCA_025215515.1. NCBI lineage: Eukaryota > Metazoa > Platyhelminthes > Trematoda > Strigeidida > Schistosomatidae > Schistosoma > Schistosoma japonicum. The sequence continues at coordinate 29,106,447 of CM046063.1, forward strand.
AATGCAAAGATTCATATACCCAGCAAACTTAACATACATATTATCCAATACAGTATGAAGTAAGACTTGTTGGTAGTGAGACAGTAATCACCGATGATAATCGATAGTTCGTCGTACAATATTATAAATTAACGGAAGTGAGAATTCTTCCATTGGATACCTTTCCGGTGATGCAAAAGGTTCGGCGTTTGCCTCCCTGTAGTCCTTGGGGCGGAATCTAGAGTGAGCACTGCCAAGGTGAGAGTCCGAAACTAGGACAAAACTGGTATCCACTGCTCCCTGATTTTCAGTGGTACCCTATCAACATTAATCTATGACGAATTTAGTCAACTAAAATTAATAGCAATCACCACAAACGGCCTCAGTACGTTTACAACAATAAGTTTGTTGAAAAGGTATTTTGTTGCTGAAAGTTGTGTTTCCTTTAAACATCCTCTATTGAATATCCTGTCAGAAGTTGAGTATTATTCGAGTAGTCAACAACTAACATCGGTTATTTATATGCAATTTAAGTTTTAAATAAAATTTTGTTGTATATTAATGGTCTTAGAAAAGAAACTACTTTCCAAAGAAAATCATAACTATCAAATGCTCCACAGTATATACATATACAAACAGTAGAACAGACTTTATGAATTATTCAGATTCGTTTGCTTATACACGTTAAGTAAAGTGTTTAAGACATCCAGGGATAGTAAATTATGCAAATCAATGTTAGGTTAGGGTAATTGATGTAATTTCAATTATTAAGAGAATTCCATATCATATACAACATGTTCGACTTAAGTCTATAAAAGATGGAAATAAATAATAATGTTTACATATTTCTAAGTTAAAGTTTTCTTTTTATTCCGGAAATCTGTTATTCATAAATTTATTGAAAGGAAGATGAATTTTATTGAATTTCAGCTGAAAGACTTTTCAATGAAAATTATAACAAAAACATCTTGAAATCAGATATATACTCTACTCTGCCATTGTAATGGATTAAAATTTTAATAACTATTTTTATTCAAAAGACTATGAAAACAATATACATGATAATTTCATTCAATTTTACATAGTTATGTAAATATAAGTCTATATTACATACATTACAGGAAATAAAATTGAAAAAAACAAAGATATACATGTCATAAATAGTGATCTATGAATGCATCATTTCGTTTGAATGTGTACTTGTACAGGCATAGATATGTGTACTCAATAAGGCGTTTCGTAATAACTTTAACGAATCAAATTTCTGGTGAACAATGGTTTCGAGGGTATATATATATATATATATATTATAAGAAAAGTATTTAATTCTCTTTACTGCTTTCTATCTCTACTGATTTCGAAAGTTTATTATAGCCGTAAATGATCGTAAAGTCAACATTTGTTTAAAAAGATGTTCGATATTGATAATATGACTTCAGTCCTTCAAGGCCTTTAATAAATTAACTGATGTCATTATTTCATTATATATGAATTTCATACATGTCTTACTGTACATTACAAGCTTCCCTACAATAATTTGCTTTATAAAATCTATATGAGTATGAGTGATCCAGTTTACCTAACTGTAAAGAATACACTGGATGAAAAGATTACTTTACAGGAATCAAACGACGACAGTGTGAATGCTACTTTGGATAAGACTAATATTAGAATAATGATATTATGAATAGTAATAGCACTAATAATACTGACATTATTAACAATGACCATATTACTCACAGTAATTTTAGTAGTAATGTTTCTATGAATAATCAGAAACTAATTCAGAAAACATTGTCGTTCAATAAAAAGTCCAAAAAATTTAAATTGAAGAATTTAAAACAATTTAAATTGAGTAACCAATCTACTATTGAACATAATCATCATATGAAGGAATTTGATGAAGAAAAAAGTACTAATGGTGGTGTTAATATTACTGTAGGTAAACAACGTGATAAATGGAATAAGAAAATGGATTTTCTATTATCTGTTATTGGATTCGCTGTTGATTTAGCAAATGTTTGGAGATTTCCTTATTTATGCTATAAAAATGGAGGTGGTAAGTGAAACATCTAGTTATGCATTTCATTAACATTTATTGAGTCTCTAGAAATGTGACAATTTTTATCTCTGTCTACAATTCTATCAATGGTTAACATGTTCATTATGTCACATATATATGGGTAATTGATATGGTGTAATATTATTTACTGACTGCTTACTATTCTATTTATGCTAAAACTTTACTAGATGAAATAAAGTAGTCACTTGGATCACAAAAATTTGATTTCTTAGTGAGCATATGTAGTCTTGTTCATAGGACCTACAAATGCAAAAGAGTTATTTATAATTAAAGCAGTGACACGAAATTATTTTATTTTGGATAGTAATTATATGTTTATGTACCCACAGACTATCACCATAGATAACGTTGGAGAACATTGGCTGGTGAACAGATTAGCTAGATTCTATGAAGTAATTTCTATGTGCACTGGTTTATCAATTAGGGTAATATTTACTGTTCCAACAAGAGAAAATTATACATCATTTATTAGTCAATAGAATGAATTGAATAAGAATTGGAATTCACTATTTTAATTTATCAATCGAATATCTAAATTTTATTTTACGCCCATATTTACTATTCTACGTATTCTACGTAGTCACTTCTCGCTTAAATTAATGAATGGTACAAAATCGTGTTTCATTGTTAAAAGGCTTGTCACTATGTAATGCCACACATTTATTCATGATAAACTTCTTGATCTTATAATTTGATTGGTAGATGATAATTTATATAATAAAATTATTGTATTACTAGGCTATATGTTATCCAAAAACTATACAATCTTTTAATATGAATAAGGAAATTTATAGTAAATTAGAAGGATTATCGAAGTATTGTATTCTGTTGGTTAAAGAGTTTATTCGTGAAGCTTTCACTGTTTTCCAGACTATATCAGCCATGGGATCAAATGTATAGAATCGATATATTAAACACATTTTCAGAATTCCTTTAATTTCTTCATACTTACAATTTGGATTAATTAGATTTAGCAACTTGTTAAAATTTAATGCACAAATAGTGTATACTGAATTTTCTATGGACGAAAATACAGATAACCTAAAATTTCCCACTTGCCAACTGATAACATATTAAGTAGAACTTTCCAATAACAGTTTCACTGCATTTTTACACTAATGAATAAAAGCAAAAATTTCCCTTTATTTTCCAAGTTAATGTATACTAAGATAATCAGTGCAAAGGTTTTATAGATAAAACTAGGTGAATGGTAAGATAATATACTGAAGCTTCATAAACCAATGCCTTTGGGACACTTAGTAGGAGTACTTGAACAAGCTCCACCTTGATAAAAGATGATGGTTTGAGTAGTAGTGAGCTGCAAGAAAACTTGGAATGAACAAACTGAGACAGTATCAGTTCATGAAATCATTGATTATTGGTGTGCATCATGTTGAAAGATGCAGATTAACTAGTTGGTATCAGTGCGATATATGTGATCAGTCATTTTTTACGTTTTGGTGATGGGATTCAAAAGTAATCAAAATGGTGTATATGAATTCCCTCTTAATGTTTCATTAATCAAGAGTTTGGGAATATTTTGGTTTTTATTGCTATAATCTAATCTTTCTTCTGGAATGATGTTACTTATATAAAATGTTTACCACTATTTGTACTAATATACTATTCGACCTGGTAATTTTATCAAGTTTTGTTGACCTAATGCGTTACTTTGAACTAATGAGAATATTTGACTGGTCTCAATCCGACTTATAACTACGTACAATTTAAATACAAATTATTAATGATAAGTGAACTAATTAATTGAATAAAATGTAGATACGCTGACTTTGTTGATATACTTGGTATTTTATTGATTAGTCGTTGATTCGTAATTAATCTCATGTTTGTTAAATACTTCGTGCTGATAAATTTCCGTTAATCATGTTGTAATGTAGTTACCAATCAGGGCGTTCTAACGTAGTGTGCTGTATGTTTGGCATAAATGAATGTATTTGACAAACGCTTAGTTACAACAAGCCAAATGCTACGGCGTAGATTATGATAACATCATAAACTGAAATCTCGACTATCATCAACTAGAATCTGAGAGTGATTTTCCAAGGTTGATTTTTTGTTTTTGTTCCTCACAAAGCACTTACGACTTGATCCTAATAAGAACCAAACAGTACTGGACAGCTGTTTTATCTTCTGATGAGGCCACCTAAATACGCACGTAGTAAGATAGTTATCACCAATGGTACTGGATGATCGTCGAATCACATTACAAACTAATTAAATTGTAAACCACTGGATGGCGACCAGACAACTAGTAGTTGAACGTATGCGAATATACACAGTGATCTTAGGTTTAATACCAAGTGGATTCATTGATGACGAGTAATAAAAATTTCGAGGGTAGAACGGAACAGATGTCCGGTACTTGCTGGTTTTCATCAATACTTTCCCAAACTGAATCTGTGACGGTTACGAGCAATATATTTTTTATTCTCAGTCAATGTATCACATCATTTATTATCACTTCGTTTCTAAATTTACATCATATTACGAAATACGCAAGGTAGCGCTAATTGTATCCAATCGACAGACAAAAACATTCATAACCAGATTCACATTTTACCTGACTAAACTTTAAAATGTCTCCTTTTTATTTTTATTTCACTAAATAATAGTATTTATTTACCTAGAAGAAACTAAATTATAGTTTTGGAGAAATTGGTGTTCGATTATCGAAGAACTGAACAGAATATGAACTTATGAGAAAACCACTAAAATATTACTTAACATAGTTCCTTTTAACATATATAGCTAATATTATGCTTTATTTTAATTTATACAGTCATTTTATTCCGTGTGACATTGTAGCAAATGAATTATTACATATTTAGCTGAATGGATTTATTATTGAAACGTAAATCGGTCATTAAAGTCCGATAAATATGCGGACGCCGATGGTGTCTAAGTCACAGCATTCTAGTATTAAACATTACAAATGGTTATGACTTATCCTAATATTTACTAGGTACAAATGTTATTAGTTATACTAATACAGAATGCTAATTTAACAGTGATTTATATCAAAATCTATACTAATGATGTAGATTGAATTAGTTGAGGGAGTTCAAAGCTCATCCCACTAGTTCTGAACACCTCGGTCAATTGGTCTCTTGATACTTCTCGAATCAAGTCGATCGCGGCGTAGATGAGAGGTCTGTTTACTTAGAAAGATGTGAACACGTATCACAACTGTTTTCTCTGTTTTAATTCACAACTACGAATAATGAATTCAAGGGTATTTGATATTTACAGCTTACCAGTATTTGGTTACAGATATGGTCGAATTTCGAGATAAGCGAGTAAACAATGGTTAAACTGCACGAAGAGTATAAGAAGAAATTGGGATATTAGTTACAAATCTTAACTGAGTAGAGTAATTTGAATGTGTATATATGTAGTTATATTAGCGATTGTCTATTCTAACTGTTAATGTTGATCGGCATTACAATAGGATGGAAGAGTACTAGGAACTGCCAGATAAATGTGTAGCATCACTCCATGAAGTTGCTCACTATTAGCTTCGAACACTTTTCCAAGCGCAGATTATTTAATTGCGGTCTGTGAGATAACCGTAATTAGTGGAACACTGATTGGAATCGGTGGCAATTGTGCAGATGAATTCACCATTTGCCTTTTATGCAAAAATTGCAATTATGACGATTTTGTGAATTAAGCACTTCTTCTAGAATGGTATTTTACGCAAATGTTTCTTCCCACCATTATCCCCGATAAATTTTGATCACTACAACATTCATAATTTAATGTCCCTGTGTCAACGTTACATGGCAACTTCGATAAGTGGATACATTTGACAGATTTTAACACTTTTGTGATTGATTAAATAGAAAGTAAAACATATTCTACTTGAGGTTAAATCTTTGGCGAATAATAAATTACTGAACTGAATGTAGCTTACCACGTCGATAGAGTAGATTTCTCAATTACAGATCATTTTATAGTAGTCAGCATCATATTTAATGAGTTCTAAATGCTAATACAATTCAATTGGGCAGTTGTGATGTGGTTACTAGTCTCAGTGATTCAACTCTGGGTAATTGTATAATAAGTGGCTAATGGCACTCAGTAAGAAAACATAGTTGTATGGCCGAGTAAGTGAGGAAAGTTCAGTCACTATTTCAATAATTGTGATATTAGAAGAATGACATGAATTTGTTTTTCATGCTTAGAGCGTATATTTAATTAATGATGGTGTATTGAATGAATAATCATGTTTATATTCGATTTTTTATGAAAGGGGCTTTTCTAATTCCATATGGTCTAATGCTAATATTTGGAGGAATTCCTTTATTCTATATGGAATTGGCTTTAGGACAATTTATTCGTAAAGGTGCTATTACGGCATGGGGAAGAGTATGTCCTCTATTGAAAGGTTAGTTGAAATGCTAAAGAAATCATATTGTATTTATTTACTTTAAGTTTGCTACCTAAAACACGTATTAACAATTAGCAAATTTAGATTTATATGTAAATAAGCATATAATTGGTTACAGTTTTTATATCTAAGTTATCTTCGTAGATTTTAAGCTGAATATTAAATCTTAGCACAATACAGTGAAATTGACACTAACATAATGTTTGCATAAAGATATTACGTCATTTGACCTTACTAAATATACTTACATGAACTTTATAACTGTCGTTAAATAACTAAAACAATAAGTACAATGGGAATGAATTGACGTATCATAACTTTTCGTATCATTTTAATCACAAATGAAATAACTGCTGACCAATTGTTAAGTAATTGTTAACATTGATAAACACAGTGATTATGTTAAACAGTTGACCCGACTATATATAGTTCTGGTTACAATGTACTTCACTGGACACAACCACTTCAAGAAAGATTAAATGTTTTAGAAAATCGGTTGAAAACCACATACATCGTGAATGAAAATAATAAATTACATCATATTTCAAAGATATTTTTATTTTGATAACTATCAGTTTAGCATAATAACCAAGTGAATAAGTAGTTAATTGTTTGAAAATTCCCATGTTAATCGAAACAAAGATATTTGAATGTTGAAACATCTTCGTTCAAATAAGTTAATTTACAATAAAGACTAAAAAAAGAGTTACATAATCGATTTTATTGCGTTAACGTCGGAAATAGTAACCCATGAGTGAGCAAATTTTTGTGTTTAATAAATACTAAAAGTACTTATTTAACTTATTTTACCAATTTCAATAAAAATTGATTCGTTTTTTTGTTTGAATTAGTAAAAATTATATTCGTTTGCCTGAAAGATGCAAATAGATCACTAAGTTCACAAATTGTTACTAAATAAGAATACAGTCTATCTAACACAGAAAATATTCTATAGGAATTATTGTCCTAAGAAGAACGAATATATTTACAAAACTTGAGCACCGAGTGAGTGTATGACACATGAATAGGATTTATTTGTAAATAATCTCAAAGAGTAAAATTAAAAAAAATTCCAACGTTTCGTTCGGGAAGCTGGTCCTAGCTTCTTCAGGGAATAACCAAAATATAAAAAAAATTATAGAATATGATTATAAATAAAAGGTTAAATGTCACTAGGAATGCTCGTTTGTATACATAAGTTATTAAAAGTGAAGAAATGTTTTTCTTTTTGATTATGACGTTGACATTGGTTGTTCAAATATAAATTGTAGAAGAATTTCACCAATTACAGTCTATCATAAAATAGATGTATTACATCACGAAAATTGCCCTCTTAAGAAATTTCCTTATATACATATAATTGCACAGGTAAAGTAAATAACATAATGAAATATGAAATTTTTCTCTTTGAGTATTTTGTATTCTTTTTTCATTGATGAAATGGATTTCTTTAAATTGTTATTAAAAAATCATGATTTTAATTTAATTATTAGTTGTTAACGGTTCATCGACTCTTTATAACACAATTACTAGAATGTGACTGGAATCTTAAAATAATTATGTAATGAAAGTCGTTAGTTAAGTGAAATGGATGTCTAGTAGCTGTGTCTATTCAAGTGGCTATGCTTATAGACTTTGTATAATTTAAAAACAAGATTTTACTAACCTATCAGATTGCAACATGCAGTACTGTTTGATTGTAATGACTTTATTAAAATAAACATTGTTGTGCTATTCCCTGCGTCAGTAAGAAACTGTTATGCCGGAATAGAAAGAAGCGTAACAAACTTTCAGAATTGTGTTCGCGAACATTATCTCATTTATTTGAACTTTCTATAATGTAAACATTTTGTTTCTATTATTGTTACGCTCCGCTTGCCCTGTCCTCCCGTTTAGCATAATCGCTGTTATTAAACTGTTTCTTATTATGGACTACAGTTAATTAGTTGTGTACATGTTGTGCCTATTCACTACCACTATTTCCCTCGTTCTGTAATCATGTTAATTTTCTAATTGGTTTGTTGTGTGGTCTGAATTTGTCTATATATAAAAGAATGCTTGAAATATAGTATGATTTTGTCTGGCTGATCTATTGGCTCGTGTTCTTCTTATTTCGGATTAGGACTGAGAGGGCACAGGGCAGACGCGCTATAACCAACTAGGCACAAGTCATTTGCACTCGGCCATCCAATCACCCCCCATCTTCTTTCGTCATAACAGAAACGATTGATGATTATTTTACTGTATTAATTGTTCTTAATGAATAAAAAACCATATATTAATTTGTTACTACACAATCAATTCTACGGAATAAAACTGTTGACTTGATTATCTCAGTGGTAATGGATTAGACTGAATCTTACGGTGAGGTAGTAGATATTACTGTTAAGTATCAAACACAATAAACACTTACTAAAGTAAGATTTCATGTCGATCATCATTAATTATCTCATATCAGATGATAACTATGATTTGCATGAAACGATGCATGAATAGTAATTTTACATTGTAAACTATGCATGACCTCTAAGAGGATATCTCTGAATATTGACGTATATAGTTTCCTATCATATATCGATTGATATGTTATTATAAAAGTCGAAAAGGATCTCAAAAGTGTATAAACGTGAAGTTCTTCATCCACTTAGTAAGTTAAGAAATGGTATCGAATACATATTTTCGAAAAAGTGGCATTGCATTTTATATATTGGGGATAACTGTTTCATTAGGCGAAATGATTCAATAGCTTGCTATTCATAAATGAAAATAATTTACGAAACATTCAAGATTTACTCCTAGTTAAGTAATTTAAGAAAGTAGTTTATTAGGATTGTCAAAATAAATAAAAGTTGAGGATTTAGACTGAAAGATGAAATTTTTAGGATTTGTCTCCAAAAAACAAGCGCCATAATAATCGATAACAGTAAGAATCGTGTTCCCATGGTTTCTAATTGATTATTTTTTTATTCGTAATTTATTTCAAATAATTAATGTTTTCTTTAAATAATTTGTACATTATAGGTGTTGGTTACAGCGTAGTACTTGTGGCATTCTACACTGATTGGTTTTATAATATGATTATAGCATGGTCGTTATATTATTTTGGAGCATCATTTACATTCAATCTACCATGGATGTCATGTGGTAATGCATGGAATACAGAGACCTGTGTAGATTTTCATTTGATAAATAATGATTCTGATTTGACGTGGGGAAATGTTTCAATGCAAAACAACTATTCTTTTGTGGGAAATAAAACATTTCCTGTTGAAGAATTTTTCAGGTCTTTTCATTCAGTATAATTTATAAAATAATTTTTTCATAACTACTGTCATTCGACTTTATGTATGTACAGATCCTCTGTGAAAATAAAATGTATAGTGAGGCCATTGTATTCAGTCAGTTACAAGCATGAATATGGTGTACACACACACAAACGTTATAGTGTACTAATAAGAATATAAACCAGTGACTTTTCAATTAGAGGCATACATATCACAAATACCCGTTATCTGAACCGAAGTGACACTTACTACTATGTTTCACCTGATATTTAACTTTCAGTTGATATGTGCGGTAAGAAACGAACATGATGAAAATCCTGATCTACAAAAGTATGCATTATTCAGCGTTATTCCTGTTCAACATAGTCGAGTAAAATGCAACAAGAATTCAATCTGTCGGAGATTTGTAAAAGTATCTAATCAGTAGTTTGTATCTACCAACAAAAATAATGAATAAATGACGATGATTCTTGCCTAAAGCAAAATGTCTAATACTGATTTTTTGTGAAAGGACAAAAAAAAACTAGTTGAAAAGACTATTTTCTATTTTTAGGGATATTTATGTGGTCACTTGTGAGATATTACCTTCTAAATAGGTATACACCAAAGAGAACTTTTCGATGTGCATTATCTTTTCAGCACTGAAAAAGAAAACATTATTAATTTATATACTTACCACTTCTTAAAGCTTATACCATGATTGATATTTATGTAATGATAAATACTTAGGAGATACTTGGTCTTTTTAAGGTGTTTCTTATTTTAAATTACAGCAATCAAGTTTTAGGTCGTACTAAAGATACAAATGTAGAAAATCCTGGTAAAATTCAATGGCAAGTACTCATGTGTTTTGTAGCAGTTATGATTATCTGTTACTTTAGTTTGTGGAAAGGAATACACACATCAGGCAAAGTAAGTTATTTTAAATTAGATGGAGATAATCATGAATTCTTAAGTTATCTTTATTCAATTGAATCAGTAATTTCAAGAGAAGTAGTCACATTACAGAATTGGCTGGTTAAGTTTTATACTAACTCAGTTCACCTCTTAGACAATTTCCTGAAGTTATGTTTGACATTTTAAGTTTTAAAACAGTATAATGTTGAAGATAAATAACTAATACATTTATTCGTTCGGATAGGATGATTCAACTGGGCTTTCATGTACACTTGAAATGTTATAATACCGAAAGTCTTCGAACATAGCTCTTAGATGTATAAGTTTGTCAAAATGAACACGCTTTACATAGTAACACATTAAATGTAATGTATACCTTATGCACCTAGAATAAGTCTTGAAATATAGTAAACAGCTAACTGGCTTAATTCTTTTTTATAGTCTTTATTCCAAACTCGTTTGCTTAAGGAGTTATCTGAATTAAGCATACGTGCAACTGGAGCTATCAGTTGTTTTTGATCAAATTCTTAGATGCTTTATTCTGTGTTAGCAAATCATAACTTCTAATGCTAAGTAGTTATTCTTCACATCAAAGTTCACTGCATTCAGTCATTCAAAAAGATTGATTTTTTCCTATTCATATTGTTATGCTTGTTGTGAATACTTGTAAATATAACATATGTATAACTGTATGCTAAAATCTGTTGTGGAAGACAGAATGAAGGATCTTAAAAGTATGATTATATGAAAGGGAATATCTGTGAATTACCAGGTTGGGGCCGGTAAATAGTCGGATCATGAAGTTATTTTAAACTTTCAATTTACTTGGTGCAGCATCCGTAATTTGGTAGTGAGACACTGTCAACTCGAGTTTCTGCCGTTTATTATATTCAAACCACTGACGTAATGCATACAACTAATGCTAACAGGATTTTGACGAAAGAAAAACAGTAAAGGCAATTTTTACAAAACAAGAATGATTGTTTTGCGCTGCAAGCAGAAAGAAAGCAGTTTTAATATACTTACTTTGATAACATAAACTTTCAGGAGAATATTACATGACTTCAGTGTTCTGAAAACATATCCGTTATGTAGTCACAACAAGAATTAATAATTTCTAGTAATTTTACAAAGTACTCTTTATAAAGAAAACAAATTATCTAGACAAGTAATTGTTTGACAAAAAAGAAGCGCTTCAATTGTAAACTATATCTATTGAGGCAGTCTGCTAATGATGCACATATGGCAACAGAGGGTAACCAGTTTAAGTCCATAACAAATCATTAGGAAGACACAAGCTTACTCTAATAATACATGTATCTGTTGCACAAGCGTGACTGTCTGGACACCGTAGACTAGTGGTGAACGCGGTGGCATTTGGCACGAAGTGGAGTGAGTTCGAATCCCTGTGTAAGTATCAACATTGGGATTCAGGAATATCCAGCCAGGGGGTCCCGAAAAGGACCAAACGCGAGTCTTGGATTCCGCTTCTAGTCACAATCCAACATGAACATCAGTAATAGGCTTATTGAATACATATCATAGAGATATACAATGCTTTACTAAAAAATCTACACTAATACACAATTACTCAAAGCTTCCTAAACAAGTAATTTAATCAGTCTTGCAAACTGTTTATTTTATTTATAATTTTAAAAGTGCACATCGTCTTTTTCCTTCATTTTTGTTCGTCACTTCTTTAGGTTGTTTGGTTTACCGCATTATTTCCTTATGTTGTATTAATGATGTTTCTATTTCGTGGGATCACATTACCTGGATCTACAAATGGCATATATCATTATATTTGGCCAAATATTGAAAAGTTGAAATATGCTGAACCATGGGTAGATGCTGCAACACAGATATTCTTTTCACTTGGACCTGGATTCGGTGTACTTATGGCATATGCATCTTATAATGAATTTCATAATAATGTATACAGGTAAACAGTTACAATGACAATTAGTAAACATTATGATTTCTTGTCGAACTTAATATTTTCGAATTAATTCATTTAATTTGTTGTGTAAATGATCGCATTTCTTTATGAGTTAGCTGAAGCACAACTTCATAACATATCAGTAACAATATAAATTTATGTTGCTGTTTAGAAACCTACAGAAAGCAGCATTATCTATTGGTAACTATAAGGATGATGAAAACTTGTTATACTTAACTTATTTTTTACAATCGGAAACTTTAATCTAACTGTGGAAGATAAAGATGATCCTATAAAGATAACATATTATTTAAAGATATGAGTTACAACTGCATTTTTATATAATTAGGATGTATTTAGATCTTCCTGTTAATTGCTCATAGAGTGAAACTGATCAGTCTCGCACGAGTCCCGAATAGGACGAAACCCGCGTCCTAGATTCCAGTTATCAATCACAATCCAACTCAAACAATGCACGAATTCATAGTTATTTATTCAGGTCATATCAACGAATATTCACCAATCACTTATTTTTAAAATGAGTGCAACATATGGTAGGGGGGAGGCTTGACATGCAGGCTATTTAGTAAAGTACCTATCTGAATTATTTCCTTGGTTATCACCAACAGAATGTAAACATTATTAATCACTTCTTACTGTACCAGAAAACTAAATTATTTATACAGTCAAATAGACTAGAAAAAAATTAAAAATTAGAAAGTGATACATTTTATGGTATTTAGTATCTCACTAATTGGAGTCTGAACTTGATGTTTATAATAAGTTTGTTCAATCTCTCCTTCTGTAATTGGTCCAATCCTCTTTTTTAGCATTTCATTTATACGTTGTTTGAACCTACAAATTATTCTTCCTTTCTGTCAGAAAGTGTATTATCACTTAATCGGTTGTTAATAATTTTCAATAATTGTAAATGTTATTGATGAGTTTTTATCGGAGATATCGCTAGGTATATCACTTCATGTATGTTTGCATAAAACCATTTTTGAAAGTACAAACAAACAATAGTTTATAATTGTATTATTAGGGATAATCTTCTATTAGGGAAAGGATAAGTCATATGGTTATTTACGTACACTATAATGCCATATCTTCTGGTATAAAGCTGTACAATAAGACATTATTTTTTTAACAATAGACAATAATCAATACAAATCGTAACAATAGATATTATTCATCATCTAATCAGCTAAGTTTTTCATCTGTGATTCTAGTAACTATTCACAGTAATAAGTGATTAACTTTTAAACACTTCAGATACTTACTAATTTTCCTAAATTGGTTAATTTGCTATTTATTCGTGACTATAATTACACAATTTGATCTAACAGAGACGCATTACTTGTGGCTACAATTAATTCATTGACAAGCTTATTATCTGGATTTGTGGTATTCACATTATTGGGTTATATGGCGTATAAACGTAATGTGCTTGTATTAGATGTGATAAATGATGGTAAGTTTAAAATTTTCCGTTTTCTTTTAATACAATTATTTGACAGAATTTGCGTGTTTCTAAACCACTGATTGACATTTGTAAGAAAACTTGAGTGTTACATAGAAGCACAGATCTAGACTATTAATACTACGAAGAGATACGAGGAAACAGTATAATAAGACTATCGATTGAATCAGATCTGGTGTAAAGGCAGGTATCTATAACCCTGCTTTTGTCAGAACAAAATTACCAAAGGTAACCATTGCTGATCATGGACAATGATTGTCATATGTCACAGGAATGACATCAGGAAGAATTTAGAAATTCATAACAACTTTTTAAAAAGTTATATGTTTTCAACTATAGATTCAATGGTTATATGTTGACTTAGATCAGAGAAATAAATAACTCAATGCAACGAAAGGAAACTTAGAAATCGAATGACAAAGATCCGAATTCCACAGGGATGGTCAATTCGTTCAAGATTGGAGTAGTGTTTTACTGATGAGTACAATATAACACGACACCTAGTGTATCTGAATGGCTCCAACCATCTAATATTATCATAAAATTATGAACATTCTATCATATCACTAAGACCAGTTGCCCCGTTGGAAAATGGTATACAGAATTTGCTAAACATAAACAATTATACACAAGTGTCAAAGGTTAATAGTAAGTGACCAAATAATGCAAATACAAATTAAAACTAGTCAGACTGATATAATGATTTTGTTTTATGGTATTCAATATACATAGTCACGCGATATAAAGTGAATATTATGCATTAAAACCAATTTATAAACACAAAGTACAGAATTAAATGAAGACAACAAAAATTAGTGAACATATAAGTAAACAAAATATCAAGTCATTCGAAATATAAACGATTTTTCAATAACATTTGTAAATCACTTAACGGTGTAGGAATTTACAATTTGAGTAATTGGAATAGTTACCATTTACTGCATTAACATGTCAATTTGAAACTAATTGCTAAAATTTAATACCTAAGTATTAGGTTACAAAATTATTTACTGACTAACTTAATTTGTTAGTTCAATTAGAAATCATAGAATCACTATGGTAACTACGATTGTGTATTATTAGATTGTTAGACTAATATCCACTGATTTAAATATCTTGCATCTACATTATACCACTTCAATTATTAAATCACATTTGTACAATTCGATACATACACTGACAAAAATATGAATGAATATGTTGAATTGGGCTTTGCGTTACATGCTGATATTATTCATTAGAGGTAATGTAGGCAAGCATACAAAATAACTTGAATTGATTGAGAATATTTCTATTCAGACTAACAACTCGTCGTATTTTCAGTGTAAAGTTGCAGGCTAAATCTAATTGATGTTAAATCGCGTGTTTGATCGTAAGTATGCGGTACTGAGAATCCTTGTACTAAACCAAAATACAATCAGTGTCCAATGCATCATACTTCAGCATCAAATCCGTATCACCTAAAAACTGAAGACATTGAAAGTTAATATTTTCTGTTTGATTATAATTACAATGAGTTCTAAGCATCTTGAGTTGATTACATGTGTTACTTAATTGCACAATACTAAGAAATACTAGACAAGGGCGAAATATTTGTTCAGTGTTTCCTAGATCTTAATGGTTGTCTAGCTGATATCAGCTTGTGAAATAAAACAAAATACAAACAAATAATTCTTCATATCCGTTGTATATAAATAACACAGTGAAATGGGTTTGATAGGTGAGTAAACTGCTGCTATGTATTGTATACGGTTTGTTGTTTCACTAACTACGAATTTCTTCCATATTAATGTCATTCTGTCATTAGATCCAGTATTGGTATTCAGTGTGTATCCAGAGGCCCTGTCAACTTTACCTGGTTCGACATACTTATCCATCTGTTTTTTTCTTATGCTACTAACATTGGGCTTGGACAGTTCGGTAAGCTATATCTTTTTTTCAAGTAACCCTCATAATAAGATTTTATTATTTTATTGTTTTTAAAAGAGTGATAATATTGGTTGGTCACGAGATAGTAGCTATATATATCTTTCGCATCAGGGATTCTTCTGGGCCTCATAATATATCCAATTGTAGTAATAAAAGAACCTAAGTAAATATTTACAGAAAAGTGGTATGTTCATAACACACCCAACAACATAATCTGTCATTTTAGATTTACTGGGTCGAATTCATTTAAAATGTATTGTGTTATACCTAACACTTTCAGTAAGTTTTTCACTGACTGGGTGAATACCAACTGCTTATTTAAGCGTGATCTCAATGAAAGTTTTCATTTCATTATATAACTCATTATTTCATATTTCTGTCTTGCATTTCGATTGTGGTAAATTGATATATGCATGAGCATTACTTATCGACAACTCCAGTTGCTAATTATAAAATATAGTTGAAACGGCCAACTCTAAATGAACTGAATGTAGATAAAAAGTACCGATTAGAATTGGTTTATTGTTTAATTAATAAACTCAACCAACAATTATCTTTTTGAATGTGGTGCCATATATGCTTTCATTCATATGTCACCTGCCCATAGTAACTCGTATACGAAAGAACGTAAAAGGTTCATAGTCAAGTTGCACCTTAATTAGTGAACACTGAAAATGTCTGAAATATTTTCTCTATTCATATCACATGATAATTAGACTCCTGTCAGGAGTGAATTTAATCCTGAGATTCACTACTCAACAGTTCGTTTTTAAGAACATCTATATTACTGTTGAGTAACTAATGAAATTATTACTGCAATTTAATATGACACACAAATTTTTGAAGCTAAATTCACACTTTCAAGTTTTCTGTGGCCAAAACACTATGTTCCGTATAAGTAGATTTTACATTAATTTCTCTGGTACTGAACTTACCATAAAAAAGTATATTTAATTAAAATTTTCGCTTTTTGAACAATTTAATTCCAGTTTGGTGGTTCTGAAGCGGTTATTACAGCGTTAAGCGATGAATATCCAATAATTGCAAACCATCGAGAATTATTTGTCCTTGGACTATTCACATTCTATGTCGGTGTTGGAGCTTTAGAATCAACTCAAGTAAATAGTATTTCTGATTCATTGAATAATCATCTTATTACTATTGTATTCTTGGTTGTAGTGGGCATAATGTATGTGAAAAGAGTACATGTTTACCCAAAGAAACCTGTAATTATTTATAATTAACGGTTTTAGGAACATCGGTAATTCATCTTAGAAATTGTCAAAATGCGACAACGATAAGAGTTGGATAAGGTGATTAATGAAAATCTTTCAGTTTTCTCAAAACACAGGATGCACAATGTGGAGAAAAATGTTCTGAACTAAAATAGCAATCTGAAAAACGATCACACATCAAGTAGCCCAGTAGAAAGAGAAAGGTGGTTCAATTGTGCATCCAATGTTCTTGAACAACAAAATGTGTGATGTTTAAGTTGATATATTAAGGAGATAATCTGAGCTTCTATAAATACAATTAATGAGATAAATATAAAATCCAAACACAGACTTCAAGCAAAGTGATTCTACTATTAAGGAATAAAGGAAATCAAACCAATAATAATAAGAAAATTATAATAAGATGAATATGAGAATTAGTTGATTATTTGATATCTGATGAATCCAAGCAATGCATACATTTCATTGGCTTAACACATATGACGCTAAGGTGGATGATCTAAAGTCGGCTGGCTCCAACCCATTGGTATTACAGTGAACATGAATGAGAATATATATATATATATATATATATATATATATATATATTCGGATCATTCTGGACAGTATTGTTTCCAAAAGCTACCGTATTTGACCAAAAGTGTTATGAAGTCATTTGAAGACCATACAAATTTTAACAATTTTAAACCTAATATTGGATTCATGGCCATTTCAAACTATCAATTTTGGTAGCGAGAAATGGAGCACATAATAATGTTAGCCTTTTAATTAACATAATGACAGAATGGAAAAGTTATTATTGAACATTAGTTTACATATCTTGATTCTCTAAATAAGAAATAGAAAATTCATTTTGGTTATTATTAGTTGATTCAAATTATAATAAGTATGAATAATTTATATCTTCATTTATATTTATCTCCAATTCTACTGAAATTAATTTCATCTTTACTCTCTTTAGGGTGGTATCTATTGGTTCCATCTCTTCGAAAGAACATGTGTTGAATATCCCATCTTGTTGGCTGTACTATGTGAAACAGTTTGTATTGCTTGGATATATGGTAAAACCAATCGATTATTATACCACCACATTAATTTCATTTATTCATTATAGGAGTTGATCGTTTCCGACAAAATATCAAACAAATGTTAGGCTTCCAACCTGGAATATTTTGGAAAATCTGTTGGAAATTTATTGCTCCACTGTTCATTTTGGTCTGGTCAAGTTTCCATTTAAATCTTTCCCTTGTTCATTGAACTTCCTTATTTGTGTTTATTATTTGAATGTTTTATTGAATTTAAGACTTTGTAATGATTAATAGTGATGGAGAGATTTTGCAATGTGAGTTTTGTGTATGGTTCCTGTAATGAAATGTCGAAGTGGTTATTCGTAGGAAGGTAGTGAATTCATATTGAGCATTTTAGTTTACAAGTGATTCTGTAATATGATATGAATAAAATAGATGTCGTGTAAGTTTTAAACGATTGAAAGAAGTTTCTTTAACATGATGAATATATAATTCAACTTTTTTTGCTAATTAGTGATGGGTTTAGGAAGGCTTGATTTATGGGGAAGATAGTATGATCTGTGACTATCGTATCAGGCGGCATATATTTGAACGCTTGAAAATCGCATTATCTTGTATATGTTTCATGAAGTTAGCTTTCATCATAAGTTATGGCGTTGACGAAACAAAGATTAAATGATTCCTGGTGGTGTTCTCTAACAACATTTTGGTAAATAAATGATTGAATATTTGTTCAAACATGTGAGCTAATCCATTAGTTCATAGCGTACCGTTGAAATTAACGCTACTATAAATCAGTTTATATTGGTCTAACAAATATGGATTGTTCACAACTTTATTTCTCCTGAATGAAGTCAAAAAATTTATGGAAGCTATAGCCAAATGCATTCATTAAGATTGTTTCACATTCTTTGTGTATATTGAAACTAGATGTCAAACTACGAGAAAGACTAATAACATTAATATCAATACTCGCCATTATGTCCAATTTTTACTTCTTTTCAACCTATCTCCCTACAGTATGTATAAAATTTTAACTAAGAGTATGTTCTTTTCTTTAGTTTAATATAACTTATGGATTATCGAATTACCAACCTCTACAATTAGGCGATTATACTTACCCACTGTGGGCAAATTTACTGGGTGGTATATTTAGTGGTTCAGCGATTCTGGCGATACCATTTGTAGCCATTATTCAGATATTACGCACTAAAGGAACTTTTATAGAGGTGAAATTTATTTCAACAATTAATATTTACTTATTTTCTATTTCTATTGTTTCGTGACTGTTACATTTAACCGTTTAATAACTAGTAAGAAAGATATAGAAAAACTAGAGGTAAATAGTTTCGAATAGAAAATGATAGAATTATGTTTTATTTAGAACGATAAAAGTACATTTTTTAATTAAAGAAATAAAAGCTTGAAGGTGGAATAGATGAAACCTAACCGCTATTAGAGAATGCTAGTTGATGGCTTATACTATACGTGGAGTAACATGCACTGATTGATTGGTTGATTGAACTGTAACAATAAATTACCAATCAAATTAGTTCCAATAAATTTGTATTGAAAATTAGTATACATATATTTGACTAGAATATTAGAGAATGTGTTACTTAAAATTGGTCATAGTTATATAAATTCATTTATTCCACATCTTCCTCTAGGTATTTCTTCATACAAAACTTTTCGTTGCTTCTAGAATTAAGTACTCAATATTTAGTCTCTTTATTCGTAGTTAGAAATATAATGTCTCGACGTCTTTTTTTATTATCTTGTACATCTCATTATGACATTATGATATTTCAACTCAGAGAAGTTGGTTAATGTGCTATTGTTCTAGAACTTTTGGATGGTTTCCACCTACTGAAATATTTAATCAAAGATAAGCTTATTCAATATAATAATTATGAAGAATTAAATTGCATCTGACTCAATCAAATGTAATATCAACACTCTAGCAATATAAATTTCATTTTTAAAAGTGTTTTTATAAGCAGTTGCTTGAACGTAGTAGAACGAAACATGTATTCAAGTTATCGAAAAATGAAAGAATCTACAGTGATACTGAAATAGGCTCGTAATTGAGTATAAAGTCTAATGAATATCATTCAAGTGTATTACCATGAACTCTATAGTAAGCTTCAGATACTAATCAATTCAATGTATAATTGTCAATATGAAATATTTATACGATTTTCTTTTTGAATAAAACGGGAACAATACAAAGTTTGCGTCATTCCCACCCCCCTAGTTAAAGAGTTTTCTATTGTTTACAAAGTAAACTTACGTTAACCTAACGGATTCAGTTTAGAAACCATGAAGGTTTTAAATGGTGACATTTAATAATATGATTTATTTGTAGCAAGTATCAGGAATAGTCAATGAGACATATGATTTTTTATTCACAGTTCACATATACTTGACTAATGAAGCTTATGTTTCATAACGTCATCACATATTTTCTAAACGTTTTGTTTACAGAGAATTAAGAAGCTTATTAAACCTGATGACTGTATGGAAATTGATGAATACTTGATAAACAATGAACAGACTATAAATAAGAAGATGCCTATAAGCTATTCTGATACTTTCAATTCTATTAAATCATCATCCTATCTCACAAAAATACAATCAACTAATTCAGTTCCTAATTGTCATCAATTCAATACAAATGAATAGTTCACCTCTGAATCACTTCATTTCAGTTATCCAATGCGACAAATTATCTCAGTATTTATATTTTCATTTACCAGTACAATTAATTCATAATACTTTACAACTTGTATACATCTCGTTATATACTACTTATTCACTTCAATTCCCATGAAAGCATTAATTTATATAAACTACTAATTTAATCATATAAATTTATATTCATTACAAATAGATTATATACAAATATATTAATTTCTGACAGAAGTTCGTTCTTATCTTCAATCTGTTTTCTATTTTCATGATGAAAGTAGACTTATTTAAGTTGATGGATTTAATGAAGACAAACATTCACTGTCAACCAGTATCATCCCCAATAATCACGTGAAGGCAATATTTTTGCAGTGAACTCCTTAGATGATAATTTAAGTAGTTTGTGATCAAGCTTTTCTATGAAATAATTGTCTGTTCGACTTTCTTAATGATAAATATGAAGTGTGTTTAGACTTTATGGATAATGTTTACTTTCTATATTGATGGCTTTATTATTAACACTACACTTCAGAATCAGATATAGGTGTCAACTTAAATGACGTTGTGGACCAAGACAGGTAATATTTTAGCATGAAAATATAATTATTTATTATTAATTACTTCAACAAATATTAACAAGTTCATCGACTGCATCTTAACCAAGTATGTATGTAGTTTATTGAGATGCATACAGCGCAATTATTAATGGTATCTTTTACAATAACCTGGAAAATTATTACATGGAAAAACGCTAACCTTCATTTTTTAGTTTATGTTATAACTAAGATAATCACCAATAAATTTCTAATTTGGCGAAATTGAAAAGTCTAAGCAACCTAACTCAACAATACAAATATTTTGAATTTCATTTAACAATATTAATCCAAAAACTACGTCAATTTTATTCGAATACCATACTGCAGATTAATTACTTCAAAATATACATCAATCAATGCCTCTTAGTGTCGTGAATTGATTATTATATATAAAGCAAACATTATTAAAGTTCATAATACTGTCTGTCACATCTGCAGTTTTGTGATACACATACCAATTATTCTTATTAATAGTATAGTAATTTAAAGTCATCATGTTCATTTGTGATTATCTAGCCAATCATTATATCTTTTCTCTAGGTATATAAATATATATACAATTACAAGAACTATTTGCAACTCCACAGGTTTTGTATTCAACTTATTCAATGGTTATGACACACAATGCAAATTTTTAAATCTAGCGTGAGCTGCACCGAAATGCGATTCATATAATTCAACCGTTGTTTGTAATAAATTTCATAAAAAGGATATATAGCACTGACCTGTTGATAAAATGTACTAAATACATGGTCTGGCAGATTTATAGTCGAAGGAAATTTTCATCTTTATTTAGTGAGGAAAATGTAACTTTGTTAAAGACTGAAATTTGTTTAATACAAGGCTACATGGATGTGAAAATTCAGTCCTCCTAAATATATCACAGTAATATATGATCATATATCTGGAATAATGAGGAAAATAGTTTACCAACAACTAATTTAATGGTACCGTTAATAACGCCATATGTCGTTTTCGACACTGTGACCAATTAAGCTGACACACAAGCTATCGTTGTGTAGTTTTATTTAAACTGATTAGTTAAGCGTAATTAATAAATGCAACTAGACATATTTAAAGTTTGTTTGAATTCATCAATGGATTAAGGCTATCTACCAACTGCCTGAAATTACATATGACGTTTCCCTGTATACTTTATTTGCATTAAGTGAAAGTGTAGTCGGTTAGGACACAGTTAGTAAATATCTTTCTTGTATAACTTCTGTTTGCCCCTTATGCTTAACATAAACTTACCATTTATCAGTTACGGAAAATCATGCGCTCTATCCGATTTATGTTTTCTGAAGTAGATAAAGTGATTTAGGCTTTTATCTTACTGGCCAATCAATGTAAATGACTATTAAAGGTCATCTGTAACCCAAATAATTTAGTAGTTTGTCATTGACACTGATGTCTCTAATGTTGGTATGAATACCCTTCAGTTAAAACAAGCACTTCAAAATACAGACTAACGTTAATAACTCGCATTAAACATTTCTGCAAAGCTTCATACTGAAACTCCAGACTATTTAATGCTTATACATGGTATATTCATTAAGAAATAAACAAACTTCTTTAGTAATTTGAAGGAACCTAATTTTGTTGATGGTAATGATGTAGAATATATAAATAACAGTGAAGTGGATAAAGTTACTAGTGATCAGTGCTGGAGGGCCTTGAATAAGAACAAAACTCCTGAAGAGTGATTGATTGCCAACTTTTTAGCTAAGAGCAGTCTGTAAAGTATAATTTAATTTAACAACCATCACAGGAGTAAATTATAATTAATTGTTATTGACTTTCTTTATGTAAAGTAATTATACATCTGAATAAAACAAATCGATTAAGGCTTTATTGATTTTTCATTGAAAGGAAGACGATGACTTACTGCATAATGTTACATGAGACCTCTAAGGTAAATACCGTCTATTTAATTTTTGAACTTACGGGTTACTTTTCTTAAGTACATGTCGTATAATTTCACATGTATTCCATTTGTCTATAGTTACAAGATAATTTCAGTCACTGTAATTATTGATTTAGCTAACTCAAATGTTAATATTTATAAGTGATTCATAACATTCGTCAAAATTCGAATTGGTTGGTAAAAGTTAGTTAACCATAATGAATTCAGTAAGCTAAATAAGAGATAACCATTATAGTATTTATTGTGAAAATAATTGCCCTTTTTCTACCCATCAACTTTGATTTTAGTAATGTATGTTAAAATTTCCTAATCAATTTAATGGTTCTCATTTTAATAATGTACTGTACCAAACTAATTTTTAGATTATAAGTGTCAAAATAGTTTTACTAATCTCAATACATACATCTTTTGATAATTATTTGTCCCCATAAGCTGAAAAACACTGAAACATAATCTATTTTATTCTAATGAATATTCAATAATTATACTAAGTTTTAAGTACTTTCAAGTCTGTTACAGTTTTAAAATGCATTGACAATAAATGAATGATACCTTAATGTATTCAACTTCAGTAGTTATGTTTACCTTTTGATTTGTGCATGAAAATTGTTCTATCCAATTCACTTCGTAACTCAGCCTGGAGCCCCTCTATGGTTGCTGCCGGTCCCAAGACCGGATAAAGGAGGAGGGTTGGGCATAGGATTAGCAATCTCCATCCCGTACAACAACAATCTTGCTATAGAACAAACGCTAACTGATTCACTTCATGTAAACTACTATAGTAATAAGATGTGATATTATGATAATGATGTTAAACATATCAGGTTTAAAATGTACATTATGATTTTTGTATAGTATTTAGTCTTCTGTTAACATTTCTTGTATGTATCATTCATTACTACAACTAAAGATTACTTACTTACTTACTTACGCCTGTTACCCCTCTCAGAGGAGCATAGGCCGCTCATCAGTCTTCTCTATTCAACTCGGTCCTGAGCAATTCTTTCCAGCTGTCTCCAGTTACTGTTCATCCTTTTTATGTCTGCTTCCAGTTCTCGACGCAGGGTGTTCTTTGGCCTTCCTCTTTTCCGTTTTTCAACAGGATTCCAAGTTAGTGCTTGTCTTGTGATACAGTCTGATGATTTCCGCAGTGTATTTCCTATCCATTTTCAACGTCGTTTCCTAATTTCCTCTTCAGCTGGAAGCTGATTTGTTCTTTTCCAAAGTAGGCTGTTGCTGATGGTTTTCGGCCAACGGACATTCAATATTCTACGTAGGACAGTTGTTGATAAATACCTGTACTCTCCTGAGGCATGTTTGCAGTAGTTCTCCACGTTTCAGCTCCATACAGAAAAACTGACTTGACGTTCGAGTTGAAGAGTCTAACTTTGAGGTTAGTTGACAGTTGTTTGGAGTCCCATATATTCTTCAACTGTAGGAATGCTGCCCTTGCTTTGCCAATCCTTGCCCTTACATCTGCATCGGATCCTCCTTGTTCATCGATGATGCTACCCAGGTATGTAAAGGTATCCACTTCTTCCAGAGTTTCACCATCAAGTTCAATTGTGTCAGTGCTCTCGGTGCTGAATTTGAGGATCTTGCTCTTTCCCTTATGTATGTTCAGGCCTATTGATGCTGAGATTGCTGCTACTTTGGTTGTCTTCACTTGCATTTGCTGTTGTGTATGGGATAGAAGTGCTAGATCATCCGCGAAGTCCAGATCATCAAGTTGCATCCTACTTGTCCATTGAATCCCGTGCTTCTCCCTAGATGTTGAGGTTTTCATGATCCAATCGACCACCAGGAGGAAGAGGAAGGGCGAGAGAAGACAGCCTTGTCTGACACCGGTTCTTACTGAGAATGCATTTGTCAGCTGTCCTCCATGCACAATTTTGCACTGTAGTCCGTCGTAAGAATTCTGGATGATGTTGACGAGTTTTTCTGGTATACCGTAGTGTCGAAGAAGTTTCAATAGTGATCTCCTGTCTACGCTGTCAAACGCCTTCTCATAGTCGACGAAGTCGATGTACAGTGACGAGTTCCATTCAATTGATTGTTCAACGATAATGCGTAGTGTTGCGATTTGGTCTGTGCATGATTGATCCTTATGGAAACCAGCTTGTTGATCCCGAAGTTGCGCATCCACTGAATCTTTCATTCTGTTCAACAACACTCTGTTGAAGACTTTCCCTGGTACTGACAATAGTGTGATTCCTCTGTAGTTCTCGCATTTGCTCAAATCCCCTTTCTTTGGTATCTTGATAAGGATATCCTTCTTTACAAGTCTGCCGACACCTGTTCTTTCTCCCAGATCCTCTTGAATAAAACAGTGGAGCATTCACGCCGTTATGTCTATGTCTGACTTGAGTGCTTCAGGCTGATATATTGTGCAGGTCCTGCTGCCTTCCCACTTTTGATCTGTCTGATAGCTATCTTGATTTCTTCCATCAGTTGGTGGATTGACATCAACCGGGAGGTCTGTAGATGCTGCTTCGATGTGTGGTGGGTTCGGTGGAGCTGGTCTATTCAAGAGTTCCTCAAAATGTTCTACCCATCTGTCTCTTTGTTCTTGAATCTCGGTGATTAGCTTGTCTTCTTTGTTCCTGACCGATCGCTCTAGTTTACTATATTTACCCGCCAGTTTCTTCGTTGTGTTGTATATCTGTTTCATATTTCCTTCTCTTGCAGCTTTGTCCGCTGTCGTTGCAAGGCCTTCGATATACTTACGTTTGTCGGCTCTAATGCTCTTCTTTACTTGTTTATTTGCTTCTGTGTATTCATTTTGTGCCTTGATTTTTTTCTGCTCTAGTTCGGCTGTTGTTGATTACTGCCTTCTTGTTCCTCCTTTGCTGAATTTTGCTCAGGGTCTCTGTGGAAATCCATTCCTTATAATGGTAGTTCTTGCAGCCCAGAGCCTCTTGACAAGTTGAAGTTAGTGCTTCTTTGATTTCCTTCCAGTTGTCCTCCACAATGGTTTCTTCCTCGTTCAGCAGATCTTGTAAGGCTTGAAACCTGTTGTTGAGAGTTATTTTAAATTCCTTGAGTTTGTCAGTATCCCGAAGAGAGGCTGTATTGAACCGTTTTAATGCTGTTGCTCCAGTTATCCATTGCTTCTTTAGCTTCAGCTTCATTTTGGCAACCACTAGGTGGTGGTCTGAAGCTACGTCAGCTCCTCTCCTGGTTCTCACATCTTCCATTGATCTTGTGAATTTTTTATTGATGCATATATGATCAATTTGATTCTCTGTAGTATGATCCGGTGAGATCCATGTAGCCTTGTGTATGCGTTTGTGGGGGAATATTGTACCACCTATAACCATTTTGTTGAAAGCGCAAAGATTTGTAAATCTTTCACCATTCTCATTTCTTTCTCCCAGTCCCTGTTTTCCCATGATGTCTTCGTATCCGGTGTTGTCCATTCCGACTTTGGCGTTTAGGTCCCTCATTAGGATTGTCAGATCCTTTCCTGAACACTTCGCTATAATTGACTGCAGCCTATCATAAAACTGATCTTTGTCCTCGTCGTTGCCGTCGTTGGTGGGTGCATAACACTGGATGATGTTCATTGTAATCCCCTTCTTCATTGTCTTGAAAGATGCTTTGATGATCCTGGGTCCATGTGGTTCCCATCCTACAAGTGCATTGCGCGCTTTCTTAGACAGGATCAGAGCAACTCCTTGGGTGTGTGGGGCATTTTCCTCTTCGTGCCCGGAATATAGTAGCACCTCTCCAGTGGCTAATGTTTTCTGCCCAGTTTGAGTCCAATGCGTTTCGCTGATCCCGAGCACAGTTAAATTGTATCTCTTCATTTCTGCTGCTATCTAGGTTGATCTTCCCTGTCTCCCACATTGTCCGAACATTCCATGTACCTATAAAAATTTTCGCTCTAGTCGTTAGAAGGGGTGGCATCGGCCTCATAACTTCCGAAGAATCTGGGCTTTCATCATGAAGCGTCATATAGATTCCTTCCACTTCCAGGGCAGAGTTTAGATGGTTAAGTTTGTTTATTCTGGTTAGCGTTTTTTTAGCAAACTTATGTTTTACGGGATAGGGGTACTAGCCTTATGCCCAACCCTCCTCCTTTACCCGGGATTAGGACCGGTAACAACCCTAGAAGAGCTGGGGGCGGAGTTACAACTAAAGATACTATAAATGAAATTTTTGGCTAAGTAGTATTACTTTATGATAATACATAACATCATTGATAGGTAATAAACAGCAAGGTTCCTCTTATCTGTTCAAGAAAATTTATTGATCGTGAAATAACTGAAAGTCACTATCACTGAATACTTAATTTGATATCCGACAAGTCACGAGTTATTAAAATAAATTAAAGTGAGTTCATGAGTTATTAAACGCTGATTCATGACAGTGATAGGTACATATTTTTAATATTTGGAATTGAGAAAATTCATTAGCATACTTCTTTGCATTTTTTCGATTTACTATAAGGCATTCTATTCATATATAACTAACTTATTCTTAGAGGTATTCATTGTAATAGTAAAGAAATAAATGTGGCAAAGGAGCTCTAGTCTACTTTCAATTTGGTCACAGTGTAGAGTTAGTTTTTTGCATAACTTAATGTCGTATTCATCTTCATAGGAAGGAGATAATTGTTAATAAGTATTCTTGCTCCATAGTTGCATTTTACAACAACGATTAAACAGAGACTTAGTTTTAAGTACATAAAGGTCTACCTGACAACAGTTAAAGGCTCCCTAAATGTTTATGCTACTGTGAAAATAATAACAACCATTCAAAAAACCTAACAAAGTCTGAACGATACATAAAGTACTTTTTGCAGTCTAGTTCGTCATTATTATTGATTTAAACACGAATTTAGTTCAAAAGAAATACAAACACGTTTTATCACTTTACAGATATTCTCAGAAGTGTTTATCCACAAAACAAACCAAATCACGCTAAAAAAGATTATCTTAACATGGTTCTTTTATTGTCCAACTGACTAAGTTTTATTTTGTGGCATTTGAATAATGTAAAATTTCATGTTGCTTTTCACACTGTTTTATCACATAAAACCTTTTTTTTCACTTTATATATCTTGTTTATTGTGAAAATAGCAGGTATACTAATCATAATGACTGTTAATTAACATAAATAAAAACGTACTACAAATAATTTCAAGTAGCAACTGATTCAATGTTTAATCGATCAATACTACATCATGATTACATAGTATTATTATTGCTTAAGAGTTTGTATTCTATGAATATCATCGATTTGCATTGAGTGTTTGTAGACATTCAAAATGGAAAACTGTCATATCTTGAATGCCATGAATTACGTGTTGGTTTACGATACGGTCTCCTTGGTTGTCGTCGATGAAAATCATAATCATCTCTTTCTGACCATGATAACAGTGGGAAGAAATCATTATCATCTATAAACACATCATTCTCATCACCATGACTATCGAATTCAATCTGACCAACACCATCACCACCATCACTGTGTATAGTGTATGTGAATACTGCGCCACCACCTACACATGGTGATTGATCATCTGATTGATCATCCACTGCATTATCGTCTCTATCCATTTCCACTGTAGGTCCTTCTGTTGTCGACATCATTGATGATGTCGTGTCAGTAGGTTGTTTGTCCTCCATTGAATCATCATGAAACATCCGTCTTATCTCTTCATAGGAAGTGAGTTGATTACTTTCTGTATCATCATGATAGTTTCCAGATATGTGAAATGGTTTAGCTTCCACATTTATCCAATTCACACCGATAATGTACATGATGAACAGTGAGTAGATAAATGTGTTCATTTTCGATTGTGTATAATGTGTGTATAGTGTTCAAATATAAATCGAATTCCACTCGACTTGTATCACAACACGATTATTACAGTTTTGCCTATTTATACTGGTCAAAGTTTTCAATAGAATTCAATGTTTATTTCAACAAAGTTCATGTGAACGTGTGGGTGACTGTGTCTACATATTTATGTTTCTCAGTTATTATATGTCACAATAAACTACAATGTACATCATTGAATCAATGATAAAGTCAATCACTTGTACATTCAAATTATTATTGGTAGATTGTCACCATGATATTCGTAAATCATATAACATTATATTACTTTATTGACTATATGTAATTGACTGAATCATTTGGTTAAAGTGGTTTTATCAGATATGTATGGTTGTTATAGTGATTTGCATTGTTCAAATTGAAAACACAGCATATGCAAATAATACGGTGAGGTAGAATAATGAGACAATGTGGAATTGGGAAGTCAATACACATAGTGTTTGAGAAGTTATTCTCCAATTTGAAGTCGGTACCTACATGATTGAGAAATAGTTATATTCCAGAAATGATTTTTATTTTAATAAATAACTGATGTTAATCATCATGTAGCTATTCATGTAGTTAATGTATATATCTCTTTGAATAAATGAAGAGTAACAAGTTTCACATAACAGTATTGACTCATTTTATTTCAAGGTTGCTTAATAGCTGTAAACAGCGTAAAACAACAAGGAGTTCAAATATTTGACGTAGTTTATCTGTTGAGATCGAGGTAAATGTTCCGAATAAAAATAGAAGTCATATTAATTAGAACGAAAATTCAAGATCTACATGTATTTGCATTTAATCTATATGCTCTTAATTGAGATTAGAAAGGAAGTGAATAATCTATTCTTTGGAAATTTAGAAAAAGTGTTTTATTATTTTAGAAAACGCAAAATAGGTGATTGCATAATTAATTGATGGATTTTGAAGAAAATTCACTTTTATTTGCAGACATTTGGGTGATTGAGTAAGATAAGATCACCATGTTCACCTCGGTAATGAAAGGCTTATAAAGTCATTTCTCTGTACACAAAGGTCACGTATAAAACATCTGATAGCGACTGCTTCTTCAAAAGCAATAACATTAATGTTTCTAAATTGCTATCAACTTTGAATGTTCCTAAAATAATTATATTATATTCACCATAGTAAATGTCTTTGTGATCGTACCTGTTAGGATTTCTCTGCTTTTCAGACATTGGTTACTAAGAACATGTTTTGAAAACTTAGTGGAAATCCATCGTTCCGTCCTGTTAATTTAACTTCATGCATTTTGTTAAATCAAAGAGAAAAAAATATTTCTGTTGAATTAGTTTTTCATAATAGGAATACAGTATTGTGCATATCAAACGCATAATACTACTGCACACCTATGCTTCCTTTATACAAGTGTTTATGTAAATTAGTGAGTTCATAAATTTCTACCAAAGGACCTATTTTGGACTGCATTGTTGTCATTTGAGTGGAATGAGTTTTATGGTGACTGGTATTTGAATTTGTTTGTATTAAATAGTTGCCAACCGAAAACAATCGGTGACAAATATGAACAGTAAAATCAAATGCCAATCCCCACTAAACCACCTTAATTAAAACATTCAACACTTTAATGACTAGCTTCAAGAAATTTGTGAAGTTCCAGTGAGAAGTCGTGACTGGTAGAGTTTAAACTTTCGGAAGTGAGACAGTTATCACCATTGACAATAAGTAGTCATCGAGCTCTATCATTAATCCATATATATATATATATATATATATATATATGAAATTTTCTCAATGAATTTTTCTTTCAGGAACATCTGAATAATGTATAAACATAATGATGGAATTTAATATTAGTTGGTTAATTGTTTGGCCCATTTACATTTTCATACAGTTCTTAGTAATCTAATCTTCTCAATACTATACTATTATCATATAGATTATATAACTGAGTTTGTTTTACCATATGTTTTTTAAACGTTTCAATGACATTGTTATATCTATTTACTGTTTATATACTCATCACAGAATGCTTTTTGAAAAAAATTTCAAATGCATTTACGATTGTACAATTTGATAATTAATTTGTTTGAAAGTCATTCCGTTCGATGAAATTTGTATTTTCAATGTTTTAACGGGAATCTGTTATGACGTATAAAATATTGATACATCGAACTCCAATAGGTGTGCCTAGTCGATCACTGTACGTCTGACCTATGCTCACTTAGTCACAAACCGAAGATGGAAGAACTTAAAATGATAGTCTAACCAGAGAGAATCATATTGTATTTTAAACACTTCTTTATATATACCTAAAATCATATCTTACAACACACAAATAGGGGCAATAACATCTATACAAAACATTAATCGTTTTAGCATTAAGTAGAAACATTCAGTTTTATGACAAAGTGATTTCAAGCATCATCGGATAAGTAAATTTGCAAAGTTTCTTAATACAATGTCCATTAATGATTATATTCACATTTGGGTTAGTGATGAAAATTTAACTTCATAAAAATAAACAAGATTGAATATAATTAGAGTGAATTTGGATCTTCTTGTTGATTTATCACAGACTGAAATTGATAGGTCTCTCAGGCTATATGTACATCCAAAGCTAATTGCTAAGAAATACAGATTGTTCACAAGCATCGTGTGAGTTGGACTGTGACTAGTAAGCAGAATCCATGACATGTGTTTCGTTCTATCGCTATACTGAGACATTCCACTCATGATGCGCCTGTGACAACAAAAACTGATCAATTTAAGTCCACGATAAATTAACTGAAAGATACAAATACATTCTAATTATATATATATATATATATATATATATATATATATATATATATGTCCGTTGCACAAGTGTGGTAGTCTAGACTTAGTAGGCCTAGTAGTGAACCCAATGGCGTTTGGCAAGAAACGAACTGAGTTTGAGTCTCGATGTGAACATCATCATTGGGATTCAGGTACATCCAGGTGACTAGTCCCAGTCATAGTTAAACATGCGACCTGTGTTCCACCTGTTAGTCTTAATGCAACCCAAACAATAAAACTGGAGGATGTGAAATGAAATCTAAGTTATAAAAACAAAAGTGCAGTAGAGATTATTGGTATTTTGATGATTAATTGTTAAGCTTTGTAGTATTAACTATAAATTTCTCTTAAATCTGTATTCCTACACTGAGTAATTTTACTCGTTGATTTCGTTATAAAAAGTAGATCGATTGTGACTGTTGAAATTTGGCTTATATCTCCTTCTTTTCCATTTCAATCTCAATATCGTGGCAACTACAGGTTAAGCTTCAACTTATTAGCCACTTGAAATCAAATCATTAAGTAATACAAGGTAAGACTGGTTATATAGCATATAAATATTAAATATAGAATGATTCGATGATCTTGAAATAATTGGTATTAGTGGTTACTCTGTTGTCATGATACTGAATGACATAATAAGAGTTTATCAAAGAAGAATTCTTTTTACAGTATACTCGTTATTAGACAGACTAATATGTTATTCCGTCACAATGATCTCGTTATACTGAAGCAATGCATTCGTACCAATATTGAAGGGAAATAAATGAATGAGGGCTATCAAAAAGAAGATGGACCAACTCAATAAGAAATTGAATTAACGAAAAACAATAAATCAAGGAAAATGATAATAAAGTGAACGAAAACAAACGGAAGTCCATTCAATTGCATTATAAGAAAAGGTCATGATAGATACAATAACAGATCATGATGTTAGCTAGTTTATACACACATAAAACTTAAACAAATAAAATTACTCCCTTGGTCTAAAACAAAGAACATCATTCCATTTCTATTCCCTCCACCACTTTTCTTCATAACAAATGAATTACATTACATATTTAATAGGAAATCAACGAATTTGAATTATTTCTACATGCATCTATTTCTTCACAGTATTATCATTCAATCAGGTTATATTGTAATCACAAACAATGAATGCAAGTCACTTCATCACTACACATCACTGACGAGAATACTTACAACCAAATAAATGTGGAAATCTGTACAACATTCACTATTTACAGTTAGATAATACAAATGTTAATTGAAATACCTATTAATGATAATCCCACAAACAGAACGTACCATTTAGAGTACAGTTGTTGATTATGGTAGTATTTCAGAGAATGAATGATACTGTAGTTTGACTGTACATTTCATTTGAGTGTTGAAAAATCTGATGTGATTCATGAATACGTATGATTCACATGAAATGTATGAAATTCATGTTTGATAAAGATAGCATGATTAATGAGTTGCTTAACTTACCAAATGAACCTTAGTATTGTGATGTTAATATATAGAATAAATTCACTAACCAAGAGCTTATGAATTACTTTCAAATGACAAACATTGACTTCTATTTGAAGCTCCATTTCAGTGATGAACTCACTACATAATAAGTGGTATTGTGACTCATCAATCGACGCCTACAATTTACTAAGTAAATAATGAAATAATTAGATAAAGTTCATATCTAGAGTTGAGTCAAATTGTATTGTGAGATAACCGAAATATATGATATTCCGAATGTTGTTTCTATTGTAAAATTCCTTAAGATAGATTTCATTACAGTAACACAAGTTTTTTTAATTCTGTATTTTTATCCTTTTTCTCACTTTATATATTGCTAACAGTTTGTTTTTTACCTCGTTATTTGTGAAAGTCACATGTTTCATTTATTGTCTACAATTACTATCCTATTAGTTTGGTCAAATTTTATTTTTCCTTTAACTGGCCTTCATCGAATGGTGTGAACCTATTTGTTTGCCACGTACGTGGAATCCAGTTAGCACTTTTCTTTCTCATCGTGACTCATAATCTGAATTTATCTGAATCTCATTATTGATAAACACACCAAAACTTAGACCTGATATGAACTCAGCAGTTCATTTAATAGCACTGTAGTTTTTAACTTGAATGAAATGCATCTCAATGTAAGTACTAATACCTGAAAGATAAATTGAAACGGTATAACTACTATAAAGCAGCACATATGATAACAGTGACTGATCAAATACAGTCTTTATCACTATCTGCAAGTGATAACAAATACTTTCAAACCGCAAATCCGATGAATCATTTATTACTTATATAAGCCACTGGTTGTGCTCTTTGCAAGCATTCACGTACATTTATCTACTAAAGAACTCACCAATCATTTAATTAAGTAGACGATTATACACCATTTTCAATAAAGTATTTATATTCTATTATATTAAAAGATGTAGTATGAAATGAGGTAAATAACAAATTGTAAAAATATATGTATTAGTTAATGTAGATACGTAGTAAGAAACAAATAGTTAAATGTTAAAACAAAATGTTACTTTATAATTTGTTCTACGAACTCTCACTTCCTAACACTTCATAGAGCCTCCCAAGGGTCTCTGCCAGTCCCAAGCCCAGATAAAGGAGGACGGTTGAACAGGAAATTAGTAACACTATCACGTAAAACAACAGTTTTGCTAAAAATACGCTAACCAGTAAAAACACCTATACTATTTTAACTCTACCCTGGAAGTTGGAAAGTCTGTTATGAAGCCTCATGGTGAAAACCGAGTCTCTCCGGAAGCCACAGAGTCGATGCACCATCTGACAACCAAAGCAACAATTAATACAGCTATATGCAAGGTTTACACTATGTGATAGACAAGGAAAAGCATCCAAATAGCTGAAAAAATGAAAAGATACAAACTGAAGATACTTGTAATAAGTAAAACCCATTGTTTACAATCTGGACAGCAACGATTATCCTCAGGAGAAGTGCTTTCATACTCCGACCACAAAGAAGCAAACGCCTCACATACACAAGAAGTACCACTGGTGCTACCGCAAGCAGCATGGTAAGTCCTTACATGATGGGAACCTAATGGTCCTAGGATCATTAAAGGATCCTTCCGGACAAAGAAAGAGGGGATTACAATGAGTGTCATTTAGTGATGTGCACCCACCAACGACAGATACCAGTTCCATGCGAGTCTACAATCAACCATCGATCATTGCTCAGTCAGGGTGCTGACCATTCTGATGGGAAGCTTCAATTCCTAGGTTGAAACTGACCACATAGAATGTGAAAACATCAGGGGACGACAGGGACTTGGAGAGAGGAACGAAAACAGTCAGAAGTTTGCAAGCCTATGTGCCTTCAACAAAATGATTATAGGTGACATCGTATTCTCTCACAAGATAGCGATTAATAACAGCCTGGACAAGAACAGAGAAAGATACGACACAGGCCGAATACACAGTTGTTAGCAATCAAGTGAAGAGAAATATCAGGTCGGATAAACGGAAATATGTTGAGGACCTGGCAATTACGGTGGAAACGCCACAAGGGAAGATATCATGAGAAACCTGTACGTTATAACGAAGAAGTCAGATAGGAAATTCAGTAAGCCAGAACGGCCAATCAAGAACAAGACTGGCAAATCAATCACTGAATTGAATAAACAACGAAACAGTTGGGTAGAACACTTCGATGAACTGTTAAATAGACCAGTCCCACTGAACCCACTAGTTATTGAATCAGCAGCCACGGATCTCCTTATAAACGTCGACCCACAAACAGTCGAATAAATCAAAATGGCCATCCAACAAATCAAGAGTGGCAAGTCAGCAGGGTCAGAAAACATACCAGCTGAGTGATGCACTGGGGTCAGATATGGAAGTAACTGCAAAGATACTCCACATTCTCTTCAGGAAGATTTGTGAGAAAGGAACAAGTATCAGTGTAACGGAAGGAAGGATACCTCATGAAGATACCAATGATAAGAGATACTAGTAATTGTGAGAACTACAGAGGCATCAGTCTATTTTCAGTACGAGGAAAAGTTTTGAACAGAGTGAAATTGAACCAACTGAGAGATTCAGTTGACATTCAACTTTGAGACCAACAGACAGGATTACTTAAGGAGTGATCGTGTATTGACCAAATAGCGACACTACGGTTATTTGTTGAACAATCAATTGATAGGAATTCACCACTTTATATTAATATCCTCGAATACGTAAAAGCATTTTAGAGCGTCGATAGGATAATATAATGGAGCCTCTTTCGACATTATGGAGCATACGAGAAAATAGTTAACTTCATACAGAAGTCTCATGACGGACAACATTGTAAAATCCTGTATGGAGGTCACTTCACGAATTCATTCGAAGTGAAGGCCGGTGTTAGACAGGATTGCTTACTCTAGTCCTTTCTCTTCCTGTTGGTGGTTGACTAAATCATAAAGACTGCAACATCTCAAGGCAATCTCGGAATACATCGGACAACATCGATGCAACTAGATCACTTGGACTTTGCAGATAATCTACCTCTTCTATCCCACACACAGTTTCAAATGCAGATGAAGACGAACAGTGTAGCAGCAACCGCGGCAGCCAGCAGCAGGCCTCAACATACACAAACGGAAAAGCAAGATCCTCTGATACAAAACGACCAACACTAACCCAATTTCACTTGACGGAGAAATTCTGGAAGATGTAGAATCCTTTACATACTTGGGCAGAATCATCGATAAACAAGGAGGATGTGATGCAGATATGAAGGCTTGAATCGGAAAGGCAAGAGCAGCAGTTTTACGACTGAAGGATATTTGGAACTCAAACGAACCGTCAGTCAACATTAATGTCAACATTTTTAATACAAATGTGAAAACAGTTCTGTTGTATGGAGCTAAAACTTGTACGAGAACTACAATAAACATCCGTTAAAATATACAAGTATTTATAATCAACTGTCTGCGTGAGATACTTCAGATCCGTTGGTCAGACACCGTCAATAACAACCTCCTATGACAGAGAACAAATTAACCAGCATCCATCCGAGGAAGAAATTATGAAAATATGCTGGAGTGGAGGTGGATAGGACACACATTGAGGAAATTATAAAACTATGTCACACGACGAGCACTAACATGGAATTCTGACGGCCAAATGAAAAGAGGAAGATCACAGAACACAGTGTTTAGGGAATTGGAGACAGACATGAAGAGAATGAAAAGCACTTGGGAAGAGCTGGAAAGGAAAACTCAGGATAGAGTTGGTCGGAGAATTCTGGTCTGCGGCCTATACTCCACATGAGCTAACAGGCATTGACTGATTGATTGACTCTGACTTCTTAATAAAAAATACCAAGTACTTTGATTACTACATTTGTTTAACTTGTCATAGTTACAAAAAAATACGAATGTTATGTTACATAGATTGTTAGAAATAGCAAAACAACACAAGTCATAAACTCTGTTTTAAACAATTATCATATTCTCTTTTTTTTTTAGTAAAATATCTGCACACATGCATACAAATTTAGTCAATAAAGATATTTGACAATAATTTTGACGAATTAGCTTACTGATGATCTTAAACTTCAAGGACGTATAAGTGTAGAAAAGTATGTATTTCACTGAGCAGCTTTTCGTCGCCGTTTACTTGTTATAAATTCTACAATCTACGTACATTATAATTAAACAGAGTCACCTATTTAGCACGTGCTTCAATTATAATTTATCATACACAAATATGATAGATATGATTAATGTAATCCTAGTTCCTATAAAGCATCTTAAATAATTGTTATACTCATTAATTCATTATATATGAATTGCATAAATACCATACTGTTCACTAAAAGCAATTCGATAGTAAATTACTTAATGAAGCATACATAAGTAGGAATGTTTTAGTTCATCTAGAAGTACAAACTTCACCGGGTACAAAAACAATAATGATACAAGAATCAAACACTAATAATGTGGATGTTATTCTAAATAAAACTAATATGAGCAATAATAACTTGATGAATAGTGACAGCAACAATAATAATCATAATATCATAGTCAATGATCATGTTACTAACAATAATATTAGTAGTAGTGTTCCAATGAATAAAGATCGTTTACTTCAACAAACAATGTCATTAATTAAAAATACGAGAAAATTTAAAGCAAGAATTTTTAAACAAAGTGACAAAAATGAAAATAAACACAGTCATCCTGTGAATCAATTCAATGAAGAAGATAATAGTTATGTTAATGTTGAAATTTCTACAAGTAAACAACGTGATAAGTGGAATAAGAAAATAGATTTTCTATTATCTGTAATTGGATTTGCCATTGATTTGGCAAATATTTGGAGATTTCCTTATTTATGCTACAAAAATGGTGGTGGTAAGTAGTGTCCTGTAATATAATACGTTAATACCATTTAACGATAAATCTAATAATAATGTCTATAATTACTGTCTGTTATTATTACTGTCACAAATTAAAATATTCAGCGCCGCATATGTATAAGTAACTACTGTAGTCTATTGATTCATTAACAGTCTTTTGAATATGTTTTGCAAAACCATGTACTTATAAAATTAATTAGAAATATGATAGCAGCTTGACATGATTAACTCACTGTGACGTCATTATCTGATGGTGATAGTGATCATGACAACAATGTTGATTATTACTGCTTGTGAATACTATACATTTTGTGAAAGTAAGGAATTCTAAGAACCTCTACTGAAATATTGCAGTAAAGCACATTAAAACTATTCGAAGAAATGTTTATTCAGACAGTTTTTCAGTGATCACTACATGTTACTCATTATCAGTCGTATAAGTTGCATACAATTTTGACTGTTACAAATACAGTTTTTTTCATCGATGCATTAATTTCAATGTTATCAATTATCAGTTCTTCGAAGAACAGGCGAAGTAAATATATGCCACCAAAGGTCGTAACTGTTATAGCATTCTAGCCACCTTTATACTAGCCAGACACGTAAAAGTTTCTAGTTATACTAATACAGAATGCTAATTTAACAGTGATTTATATCAAAATCTATACTAATAATGTAGAGTGAATTAGTTGAGGGAGTTCAAAGCTCATCCCACTAGTTCCGAACACCTCGGTCAATTGGCTCACTTGATACTTCTCGAATCA
The DNA here is from genome assembly GCA_025215515.1 of Schistosoma japonicum. Classification (NCBI taxonomy): domain Eukaryota; kingdom Metazoa; phylum Platyhelminthes; class Trematoda; order Strigeidida; family Schistosomatidae; genus Schistosoma; species Schistosoma japonicum. Next base: position 29,145,724 of record CM046063.1, read on the forward strand.
AGTCGATCGCGGCGTAGATGAGAGGTCTGTTTACTTAGAAAGGTTTGAACACGTATCACAACTGTTTTCTCTGTTTCAATTCACAACTACGAATAATGAATTCAAGGGTATTTGATATTTACAGCTTACCAGTATTTGGTTACAGATATGGTCAAATTTCGAGATGAGCGAGTAAACAATGGTTAAACTGCACGAAGAGTATAAGAAGAAATTGGGATATTAGTTACAAATCTTCACTGAGAAGAGTAATTTGGATGTGTATAAATGTAGTTATATTAGCGATTGTCTATTCTAACTGTTAATGTTGATCGGCATTACAATAGGATGGAAGAGTACTAGGAACTGCCAGATAAATGTGTAGCATCACTCCATGAAGTTGCTCACTATTAGCTTCGAACACTTTTCCAAGCGCAGATTATTTAATTGCGGTCTGTGAGATAACCGTAATTAGTGGAACATCGATTGGAATCGATGGTGATTGTGCAGATGCATTCACCATTTGTCTTTTATGCAAAAATTGCAATTATGACGATTTTGTGAATTAAACACTTCTTCTAGAATGGTATTTTATCCAAATGCTTTTTCCCACCTTTATATCCGATATATTTCTGTTATAACGCGAAAAATTTGGGGTTGGTTTAGCAAATGCCAATTAGGTGTCCCTAGTCGATAATTGCGAGTCTGCCCTATGCCCACTGAGTCCCAAGCAGGAATAAGAACACAAGCCTACCAGACAATACTAGCGAATCGCCAATTGCGAATCCGAATTATATTTACATAAATGCATCGATTTTTATAATCAGTTAATTCACAGTGATTATTCATCAAGTGAAATCATCAACATTTAATTAATACAATGAAATGCTGTCAAACTGCACTCAGGAGTACGACTCACATTGAAATTAAATTAATGTGATGAAAGTCTACAAATCAATCTTATTAAAAATCAATACAACTTCTTTCGTTTTATTAAATCAACCATTGTATTTTTGGGGATTATGAATTCCCAACAATTTTGACCATGACAACATTCATAATTTCATATCCATGTGTCAATGTTATATGGCAACTTCTATAAGTGGATACACTTGACAGATTCTACCACTTTTATGATTGATTAAATAGTGAGTGAACATATTCTACTTGAGGTTAAATCTTTGGCGAATAATAAATTACTGAACTGAATGTAGCTTACCACGTTGCTAGAGTAGATTTCTCAATTACAGATCATTTTATAGTAGTCAGCATCATATTTAATAAGTTCTAAATGCCAATACAATTCAATTGGGCAGTTGTGATGTGGTTACTAGTCTCAGTGATTCAACTCTGGGTAATTTTATAATAAGCGGGTAATGGCATTCGGTAAGAAAACATAGTTGTATGGCTGAGTAAGTGAGAAATGTTCAGTCACTATTCTAATGGTTGTGATATTAGAAGAATGACATGAATTTGTTTTTCATGCTTAGAGCGTATGTTTAATTAATGATGGTGTATTGAATGAATAATCATGTTTATATTCGATTTTTTATGAAAGGGGCTTTTCTAATTCCATATGGTCTAATGTTAATATTTGGAGGAATTCCTTTATTCTATATGGAATTGGCTTTAGGACAATTTATTCGTAAAGGTGCTATTACGGCATGGGGAAGAGTATGTCCTCTATTGAAAGGTTAGTTTCAAAAACCAAAGGAATCATGCTTTATTTACATGTTTAACAGTAATTCAGTTAAATGATTATTTATATACTGAATTTACCGGTCTTCACATTTATTCCAAACAATACTTCTAGTCTTTCGTAGGAGTATCTACATAAATTTTAATTTAGAGTACTTTATACAGTTTCCTACAAATTAAAGCTCCTGTTATGTTTCAACGTTACTAGGAAGTAAGATCAACTTAAGAGTTTTATTCTAAAGATTATCCGCCATTTAGGTATATTTGATGTTTACATCAGTAATCAATAACATTTAATTTTCTCTGAACGACAGTACCATATCCGAAAATTTTCTTAGTCTAGACAGGTTCAATTTAGAAGACTATATCTAATTGGTAAGTGTTTACGTCATTACGTTTTTGATACTATAGACTATTGCCATGTATCTAAGGAGATGATGTTCATATAAAGATAAATGAATTCTGGATGTTTTAAAAATAAGTTACTGCTTTGGATTAAATAAGCGCATCTATCAGTTCACCGGCTCAAGTAAACCAGATTGTATTGGCTGTACAAGTTGTATAACTCTAAAAACAATTTGGAATATTGCCCCTACATACCTAACATGTACAATCAAAAATGACTGCTACAAGTTCGTACCTCAATATAGTGTTAAGATAATAATTAGCTACCATTTTTATGTTATAAGTTATTGCTTCTTATTCTTTATTTACTAAAGATTTTATTAAAATTTTTCAAGTTAACAACTCTATTACACAAATAAGTTATGCTTTCGATATTAAATCCGGATCTAACAAACTTCATAGCATCCAGTCATAACAATCCATTTTCACTTCTTTGATCTGTTACATAATTTATCTCTCGGTATACAAAAGTCACTGCAATCAATTTGAAATAATTCAATTTTTATCTCATTTAATGGAGCCTAATGAAAGCTAATGAAGTGTGTATGCGAATGAACGACTGTGCTAAACCATGTCGTTAAAATGGAAGCTGTATTTGTTGAAATGTCTTATTTTCCTGAAAAATATATTAATTAATGTAGAAAATAAAAGTTATTAAAAAAATGTTAAGAAATAAGATACATAGCTTAACTATTCGCATTTAACCAGAAGGTACTTTGTATTCTAGACAGTGCAAGACTATACGTGTAAAAAGTCTGAATGAAAGGTGAATAAAAGAAAAGAATGAGCCAACGACTCAGGTAGCATATCAGATGCACTTATATTCAATAATAAAAGCAGTTAATCAAAATAAGGGAACGATGACAATCTTGTAAGTGAGATTAGAAATCAAAGGAGATTTTGAAATCCACTACGTAGAGTAATTAAGAACTAAAATGTGACATAATTCCAAAGTTGCATAGACTTTTTTTTTCTCTATTTGGTTCTATTAGTAATGTAACTAAATGAGTAACAAGTTGATTTGCATAAAAATAAACAAAAATAGATTTACATAATCTATTTGAATATGCCAATAATGTGACAAATGTAACCTGTCAATGAATACATTTCTATGTTTCACAGATATATGAATACTCATTTAACTTATTTCTCTAGTAAAAATGTAAATTAGTTCATATAGTTTCAATTAATAAACTTACTTTAGTTCACTTAAATAATTTTTTTATGATCTAATATTATGAGAATCTTGAAAGTGAATTTCATATGACAAAACAACCTAAGCTAGACAAACATCATTACTGATAACTAACTTCTTATTGTAGTAATGATTCAAAAGATTAGACTACGTAAATAAAAAGAACTTGCAAAATGTCTAAGATGGAAATTTATGAAGCAATCACTTACTAGGAACTGAATTTATAACGTAATTCTACAGCTCTGCTGGAAAGACGTGTCCGTTGGAGTCCAACCAAGCCTAGTGTGAAACAGTTATCCGCCAAGTGTAATGAATCAGTTCAAGGAATATCATGGATTAACTAAAGTTACAAATGTAAAACCGATGGATACCAGGTAACTGATTCCAGAGTTAAGTATTCAGTAAGAAGCCTGTAGGTCACAGTTTCGACACTTGTTTATGATATCCTAGCGAATTGTCAAGAAGTCCTATATATAATTGAAACAGCCATTTACCAGTACTTTCTGGATTTCTGTGGTTGTCTAATGCAAGTTAATAAGTTATAGAAATTCAGATTAATTTTAATTTAGTCAGCTACAAATTTACCCAACTTCAACATTCGTATATGACATTAGGATAATTTAATTATTACTAGTTAGATTATAGAAGGTATTTTAATGCGACCACTAGAATTTGACTTAGTTACTTCAATGAGACCGAAAAAATTCGTCTAACTAATTCCCTAGTTAAACAAAACGACATCTAAAATCTTTTATCAGCTAAATGGTTCTATTTATAATTATTGTCTAATCCAATGATAAACCTTTAATCGGATGTTAGATCAAAGAATAAGTTGTTTGAAAATAATGAGTCGTCAAATACAAATATATTTGTATACTTAATTACATTACAAACAATGAAACTATTGAAATAAATAAAACAAATGACAAATAAGCAGATTTCGTTTTGGTGGGAAACTCCTCGGTATTGCACACCATGGATTCCGCCCCAAGAGCCTTAGATTGGCTAACATCCAACCCTCTATACCACTGGGCAAGTATATAATGATAGGATTCCTACTTCCATCACCTGTGATATATTGCGCGACGGCCATCTATTGCCATTGAGGATAACTGCATCACTCACGACATGTCTGAATTCTATCAATCACGGCTTCAGTAATATCCTAAAGTTAGTCACTCCAAAGCTGGTTATTTTAGTTGAAATGTGATGGTTGTTTTTGTGCGGATCAGTATTTTTGATTGATTGAATACATTACAGATTGACGTTGGCAGGGTACAAGTAAAAGTCGTAACTGGTGGAGTTCACACTTGTAGGAAATGAAAAAGTTATTAACATTGGCAATGAATGATCGTCGTGCCATATATCAGAGATTGATGGAAGTGGGTATCCTAACATTTGACAATGGCCAGTTCATTGGTACAGCGGGTTAGGTGTTCTTCGTCAACCTGAAGCCCCAGGGGCGAAATCTGAGGTGAACACTTCCGAAGAGTTCCATATTAGAACGAAACAGCTGTCCAGCGCTCTCTAGTTTCCAATAATACCCTGACAACATCAGTCTGTGACGAATTAAATAAATTTGGAACTATCGATCTCCACAAATATCCATCTTAAATAAATACATACTGAAATTGCACAGGTATCATGCTAATTTACAGACACGGTCATGATAATATATTTGAGGAAGTAGTTAGAAGACCAAATATGCAATATGGACATACATAAAACATGTACGAATGGAAGCAGTTTTACGATATACAAGTTTCACGCACTAGAAGTTAACATTGTAATAACAGTAACTGTTTGAGGATTGTTACACATGGCGTATGGTACGAGATACAATCTTGTAGCAGTAACTAACGAGCAACTAAGAGACGGTACGGAAGATGACTTATAGCAGCTTATTAGTATTGTATTTCAGCGGCAAATATACCATTAGCTACTGTACGTTAACGTCCGGCGATATACTCAGTGTATTGTAACAGCGTCTACTGAAAAGCGATAAAAAAGGAAAACAGGCAGTTAAACGAAGGACCATATATAGTTGACACTATATAACTGCTTTAGTTTTAGTAACTAAGATGTATCAGTTCTGTTATTTAACGTATTTATTATTAGTACCTCCAAATCATTAAATTTATGTACATTCTCACTCTATCAAACCTCAACCAGAACAAAAAGTATTTAAGAAAATACTTATTGGTACATTTTAGCATTTTATCTATTCCTCATGTGACTATCCTAATAAAGTAATCACTGTTACATTTCTTTGAAACAATTTGTACATTATAGGTATTGGTTACAGCGTAGTACTTGTGGCATTCTACACTGATTGGTTTTATAATATGATTATAGCATGGTCGTTATATTATTTTGGAGCATCATTTACATTCAATCTACCATGGATGTCATGTGGTAATGCATGGAATACAGAGACCTGTGTAGATTTTCATTTGATAAATAATGATTCTGATTTGACGTGGGGAAATGTTTCAATGCAAACAACTATTCTCTTATGGGAAATAAAACATTTCCTGTTGAAGAATTTTTCAGGTAGTGTCATTTGGTTAATTTTATGCAACAAATAAACAGTTATAAAGGCATGCCAGTTATATAGCTCATATTATCAAGGATACAACTTTAAATCTCTTAAGAAAAGCAGAAATCAGCGAAATTCAAATAGCTTGATTGTGTTGTCTAGATGTACAAATCCTGGTGCTCTGTTGTATATATACATACGTATAGCAAACAGTGAATAAAACTGGAAAGACGATACATTGAGATATGAATTATATGATATCACTTTTACGCCTATCAAAGTTGCTTTAATATGACATTTAACTGAGGGGGGGGGAGTTTGTAGAGAATCGCTTGTTATTAGTGGAATGAGTGACTAAATTAACTAAATTCATTTATTTACGGGAACTGGAGAGGTTGAATTGTAGTTAAGTTCGATCAAGGTAATTAATTAATTCATAGTCTATAAAATGCAGTCAAATATATTAAGAGGCCCAGAGCTAAATCTATTTTACATTCCGGAAGCTTAAGCTATCCACAATTTAAAGCCCGAGTCTTGAATACAATAGCAATTTGTGAAATCGCTTTCTTTGTCTTGGCCTTAGTTTAGATTCCACTTTACCTAATTCATTTTCTTATTTGTAATTTCCCGCTTCTTCATTTCTTACCTCTATTCACGTCCATTACTATTGTAATTATCATAATACCGATCGTCATAACTATTACAATTATTATTATCTTGTTATTAGAAAAAGTACTTCTGTGCCAATTTTCCTGATTTTTATTTATACCACCTTAACCTAACGATAATCAAAATTACTGTATCCATTCTACTGATCACTCTATTTCTGATTTTCAGAGATCGTCTCTCTTCAGTTACTAGCTGCTTATCTAAAACACTAAGTAACTAAAACTTTCACATGACAACTAATCACATTCTTACGATTATTTATTGGCTTATTGTATATATAGACATATAGACTGACTACTTAACTTTGCTCCTTCACATTACTAGATATTTATTACCCAATGTTCAACTCCAGTTCACATTTACGTGATCAGACAGGTCTTTGTAGTTAGTCTAGTAATTAAACATTTTGATTTAGCTTATCTTTCCGTACTATTAAGCCACTGTTAATTTATTTAAGTTGGGTTGCCATTTACAACCCAACTTAAATAATAATTGTGATTTATCGCATTATCGAGGCAATCCGCTCAAGGATGTACATATAACAACGGAGATCGACTATTTTCACTCTATGACAGATTAACAAGTAGATTCAAATACATCTTAATTATAGTGTTAATTTTGTTCAATATTTCAACCTCTGATGATGTAACTTAAGTTAAAGTCACAAAATTATATTTTAACTAGTTTAATTTATTTAAAGTATTTAATTCATTAATAATAAAGACATTTGTAGATTCAGTAGATTTTAAGTAAATGTGAACTATCATAATTGTTCATACTGAATAAAAGCAGTTTATGATAATTTGTTACTAAATCTGTTATTTATTAAACATTTCAGTAATCAAGTTCTAGGTCGAACTAATAATACAAATTTAGAAAATCCTGGTAGAATTCAGTGGAAAGTACTATTGTGCTTTGTAATTGTTATGGTTATTTGTTACTTCAGTTTATGGAAAGGTATACACACTTCAAGCAAAGTGAGTTATTCTAAATAGTACGACTACTTTTATATAGGAAATTGTTTAACTGGATTGTAAATAAGGTTCCCATACTAACATTAACAAATTGATTATTCTGTACATCTCAAATCTCATAGTACTTGAACACTTTCAAAATATATATTTGATTTGTAAACATACTTTAGTACAACGAAATCACCGTCCAAAAATTATCAGTATCAATCTACTGGTAGTGTAACCAAACAAGAGCAAATAAAATCAAGGCACAAACTGAATACACAGAAGAAAACAAGCAAGTAAAGAAGAGCATTCGAGCCGACAAACGGAAGTACATCGAAGGCCTTGCAACGACAGTGGTAAAAGCTGCAAGAGAAGGAAATATGAAACAGCTATATGACACAACGAAGAAACTAGCAGGCAAATATGGTAAACCAGAGCAATCGGTCAGGAACAAAGAAGGCAAGCTAATCACCGAGATTCAAGAACAAAGAGACAGATGAGTAGAACATTTTGAGGAACTCTTGAATAGACCAGCTCCACCGAACCCACCACACATCGAAGCAGCATCTACAGACCTCCCGATTGATGTCAATCCACCAACGATGGAAGAAATCAAGATAGCCATCAGACAGATCAAAAGTGGGAAAGCAGCAGGACCTGACAATATCCCAGCCGAAGCACTCAAGTCAGACATAGACATAACGGCATGGATACTCCATGTTTTATTCAAGAGGATCTGAGAGGAAGAACAGGTGCCGGCAGACTGGAAAGAAGGATACCTTATCAAGATACCAAAGAAAGGGGATTTGAGCAAATGTGAGAATTACAGAAGGAACACACTATTGTCAGTACCAGGGAAAGTCTTCAACAGAGTGTTGTTGAATAGAATGAAAGATTCAGTGGATGCGCAACTTTGAGATCAACAGGCTGGTTTCCATAAGGATCAGTCGTGCACAGACCGAGTCGCAACATTACAGATCATCGTTGCACAATTAATTGAATGGAACTCGTTGCTGTATATCAATTTCATTGACTATGAGAAGGCGCTTGGCAGCGTAGACAGGAGACGGCCATGGAAACTTCTTGGACACTACGGCGTACCAGAGGAACTCGTCAACATCATCCAGAATTCTCACGACGGACTACAGTGCAAACTCTTGCATGAAGGACAGCTGACAAATGCATTCACAGTGAGGAACGGAGTCAGACAAGGCTGCCTATTCTCACCCTTTTTCTTCCTTCTATTAGTTGATTAGATCATGAAAACCACATCTGAGGTGAAGAACGAAATTCAATGGACAAGTGGGATGCGACTCGATTATTTGAACTTCACGGATGATCTAGTTCTTCTAGCCTGTACACACCAACAAATGCAAGTGAAGACCACAAACGTAGCAGCAACCTCAGTATCAATAGGCCTGAACATACATAAGGGAAACAGCAAGATCATCGAATACAACACAGGAAGCACCAACCCAATTGAACTTGATGGTGAAACTCTGGAAGTAGTGGATACCTTCACGTACCTGGGAAGCATCATCAATGAACAAAGAGGATCCGATGCAGATGTAAAGGCAAGGATTAGCAAAGCAAGGGCAGCATTCCTACAGTTGAAAAATATATGGGACTCCAAACAACTGTCAACTAACCTCAAAGTCAGATTCTTCAATTCAAAAGTCAAGACAGTTCTTCTGTATGGAGCTGAAACGTGGAGAACTACTTCAAGCATCCTCAGGAGGGTACAAGTATTTATAAACAGCCGTCTTCGCTAGATACTGAATGTACGATGGTCAGAAACCGTCAACAACAGCCTACTGTGTGAGAGAACAAACCGACTTCCAGCCGACGAGGAAATTAATAAAAAAACGTGGGAAATTGATAAGACATATATTGCGGAAATCATCATACTGTTTCATGGAGCAAAAAATAACTTGGAATCCTGTTGGAAAACGGAAATAAGGAAGGTCGAAGAACACATTGCGTCGAGAATTGGAAGCAGATATTAAAAGGATGAACAGCAGCTCGAAATAGCTGGAAAGGATTGCTGAAGACAGAGTTCAATGGAAAATAATGGTGGGCAGCCCATGCTCCTCTATGAGGGGTAACAGGCGTAAGTAAGTAGTGGTAGTGTATTAGATAACAATGCCACTAATATAAGAGTGTTTATGTGAAAAACTATAGGTGACTTATGGATTAATTTAAACATACGAATGTATGAGGCAAAAGCGGAAATAATAGTTACTCTCTGATAAATGGAGGGATAGACAATATTTATGGAAATAATTAATGGGTGAAAAACATCGTTGAAAAATAAAGAGAATATTACTGTAGTTTAAATATAATTTAACAATACAAATTACTACCACTTGATCCGAACTGACTCTATTATTGGAATATATATATCATATTGCAGATTGTTTATGAAAACCTTATTTCGAAAAATCCTTTCACACTTTTTGTCTTTACTCCAAATGCATAAACAGAAATTTTCGCTAAACAAAATTTCACACTAGAATTGAATATCATGAATTGATCTGAGTTAAATAATCATTGAAAGGCAGGAAGTACTGAACAGCTTTCTCATCATAGTTCAAAACTCCTTAACAGCACACATCAACGACATCTCCATGAAATCAAGCTTGGAACCTGCAGGTTTCACACTGATTGTCGATTTTTGATATCACGAATTGATCAGAATTAAACAACGATTGATCACATGGAAGCACTGGACAGCTGCTTTGTCCCAGCAAAAGACTCTTTAGCAGTGCGCATCCACAACCCCATTGAGGATTGAACCCGGAGAACGCTTTACCATTCGACCAATGAGTCGGCTCCTAACAGTCGATATTTCTAATTTAGTTTATCCTTTAAACCACCAAGCTAACCAGCACCCAACTTTTTATACTTTTAACTTTAGTCAATTTTTGATTTATTTGCTTAACCTCCTCTATTACCATCAGTGGATACCTATCTCACACCGTATATGGTTGAACTCCATTGGTTACACTTTTTTCTCGGACTCCTTAAGTTAACCACTAGTGATCTGATATTAATTGTAATTGAGTATTGTAAGGACTGTCGACTTTGAATTCTATATCACTAAATAATGTTAGTTAGTCGATCTATAAAAACTAGGAATTTTATAGCTCAGAACAAGTTGTAATATTAAGTTTAATCTCAAAGCTCTCAAAAATACCTGGTTCCAAAAAGCATAATATATCATTTGTAAATGCTTGATACTTCTAACATGTTTACCGAATTTTGACATTATTTGAGTCATTTAGAATTAGTATTAATGAGACATTTAGCTATTCTTTTGTTTTGACAGTTAAATTAAATCTCAAGTCATGAAATTTGGATAGCATCATATACGTTGAAGAGCTACTTGTCTACGATGTCACATGTTTTTTTTAATTTATCAATATATTTGTCTGATAATATTTTTGAACTGAAGTAGTTTTATGAAGTAATATTAGGTTTAGTTGATTGGATTCGTCGTGTATCCACGTTGATAGGGTACCACTGAAAGCCAGGGAGCACTGGATAGCTGTATTGTCCTAGCATGGGACTCAATGGCAGCTGGCATCCTCGATTCTGACTAGGGAATCAAATCGAGGACTTCAGGTTGGCAGAAAGCCTATACATCTGCACCATTGGAGTGGCGCTTAATCGTGGAATTTTCACTTCCATCAATGTGTGATACGGTATGATGATCATCTATTGTCATAGGCGGTAACTGTCTAACTTATGAAGTTTGAACTCTATTATTTATTACTTCTCGCTGGAACTTCAGAAACTTCCTAAAATTAGCCACAGGTGAGAGTAATCATTATCAAAGAGTCCATACTGGGACAAACCAGCAGTCCAATACTTACTGGTTTTTGATGGTACTCAACTAACATCAATCTATGACGAATTCAATTAAGTGATGTTGTTTGCATTAAAGAATGTTTGGTTCTCTGATATTTTATGTTATTTTAGACAATTCTTACTTTTGATGATAAATTATTGTTCATGTTAATAAAATTTCGTATAATTAAATGATAACATAAGTTAACCTGTTTTTCAAACCTATTTATGTATTAACTGAGAATGATAATGACATTTAAGTGTTAGCAATTCATAGTTTATTTTGTTAAGCAGGGAATTCAAGATTTCTAAGACACAATCATGTAATTGAAAAAATTAATGAGTATGTACAGTGAAGTGTTTATGTACAAGTGTATGGTAGACTTTGATGAATATGAAATCATGTGAGTGATTTGATAGGATGAGACTATCAACTCAACACTCAACCTACTCGAACATTAAACCAGCTAAACTAATGAACATAGATACCTAAAACATTATCACAATACCAAAAAGTACGAGATGCTTCAGAAAAAATACAAAATTATTAAAATATAATAATTGAATTCACGGAAACTAACTTTAGGTTGACTAGTTACTAGGTAATATAAGAAACATGATTATCTATGTGATACATGAATAAGTAAACTTCCCATAATAACAGTATTGAACAGTCTATGTTATGAAGATAAAAATCGACATAAATGCATTAATATTCAAAAATTTACTAAAGTTAATTTTATTCTATCTGATAGATTTGCTTTTTTCCGTTTCTAACTTTAGTAATGCACAGTGTTTCATTGTCTTCCTTTTTTTTCAAAACCTACACAATTATTCTAAAGGTCGTCTGGTTCACAGCTTTATTTCCCTATGTTATATTAATCGTATTTCTATTTCGTGGAATCACATTACCTGGATCTATAAATGGCATATATCATTATATTTGGCCAAATATTGAAAAGTTGAAATATGCTGAACCATGGGTAGATGCTGCAACACAGATATTCTTTTCACTTGGACCTGGATTCGGTGCACTTATAGCTTACGCCTCTTATAATGAATTTCATAATAATGTATATAGGTAGGCAATTAAATGAAAAATTAAATGATGTAACATTTACCGCATTTTAACTCAACATTTTATCATATTCCATAGAATTTCAAGTTTCATAAGAAGTAGCTGAAATCAGATTTCATTGTGTTTTAGTTTCATGTATTAAATTTTTCGATAATAGAGAAAAGTTAAATTAGAGCACCATAGTAACAAATTTTTAAAATACCTCCAAGCTTCACTTTGTTAGCTGTCTGTAGGAGAAAAAAAATTAACAGTTTATGTTTATTGTCAAAATGGCCTTGCAATAATGCATTTTGAACTCGTTCAAAAGATTAAATACGTCGCAAGAACAAACTAATATTCCGTGTATTGTTGACTCTTAAAAGATTAATGTTTGAGGCTCAAACTCCACATGCACAAGCATTATATTCAGTATCACATTTGATAACAGCTATATACAGCTGGATGAATTCTCATATATTTTTACTGAGATATTATTACCTTCTTTTCATACTCATCAGGAAGCCATTCAGATTTCATACTTCTGATATCCAAATTATTTCCTTGACACCACTTTCCAGTAAAATTTAGATCTCAATATGGAACTATGAAAATGTTGACGTCTTGGGCTTTTTTGAGGTATAAATAAGTTGTTCAACAATGAACCCTTAGAATAGTGATTTTTTGATACACCACTAGTCCATACGCAATCCGGACTGTTGATTTCGATGTTGCGCATCGACTGGATCAATCATTCGGTTCATTAATACTCTTTTAAGACTTTTCATGGTACTGAAAATAGAATAATGCCTCTGTAGTTCTCACAATTACTAGGATCTCTTATCATTGGTATCTTGATTAGATATCCTTTCTTCCATTACACTGATACTTGTTCTTCCTCACAAATTTTCCTGAAGAGAATATGGAGTATCTTTACAGTTACTTCCATATCTGACCCCAGTGCATCACACAGGTGGCATATTGTCTGACCCTGCTGACTTGCCACTCTTGATTTGTTGGATGGCCATTTTGATTTATTCGACTGTTGGTAGGTCGGCGTTTATAAGGAGATCAGTGTCTGCTGATTCAATAACTAGTGGGTTCAGTTGGACTGGTCTATTCAACAGTTCTTCGAAGTGTTCTACCCAACTGTTTCGTTGTTTATTCAATTCAGTGATTGATTTGCCAGTCTTGTTCTTGATTAGCGGTTCTGGCTTACTGAATTTCCTATCTGACTTCTTCGTTATAACGTACAGGTTTCTCATGATATCTTCCCTTGCGGCGTTTCCACCGTAATTGCCAGGTCCTCAACATATTTCCGTTTATCCGACCTGATATTTCTCTTCACTTGATTGTTAACTACAGTGTATTCGGACTGTGTCTTATCTTTGTCTGTTCTTGTCGGGCTGTTATTAGTCGCTATCTTTCTACTTCTCCTCTCTTGGATTTGTCCACAGTACTAATTCTCCTCCATATTAGTTTCAACTTTTACGAGTAGATCGTGAAATGTCTGGAACTTATTATTGAGAATTATTTTAAAATGAATTGCATTTGTTAGTATCCTGAAGATGGGCTGTGTTAAACTTTTTGTATTACAACTGCTCTAGTTGTCCAGTGCTTCATCTTTAGTTTCAATTTCATTTTAGCCACCATCATGTGGTTATCTGAAGCTATATCAGCTCATCTCATTGTTCTTACTTCTATGATCTTTGTTAACGTTTAATTGATGCAGATGTGGTCAATTCGCTTCTCCGTAATGTGGTCGAGTGTAACTCATGTAACATTGCGCACACGCTTGTGAAAGAACACGATGCCACCTATAATCATTTTGTTGAAGGCACATAGGTTTGCAAACCTCTCGTCGTTTTCGTTCCTCTCTCCCAGTCCTTGTCGTCCCATGATGTTTTCATATTCTGTGTGGTCTGTTTCAACCTACGGATTGAAGCTTCTCATCAGAGTGGTCAGCACCCTGACTGAGCAATCATCGATGATTGCTTTTAGCCTCGCATGGAACTGGTGTTTGTTGTAATCGTGGCTGCCGTTGGCGGGTGCATATTACTGGATAACATTTAGTGTAGTCCCCTCCCTCTTCATCTTGTAGGATGCTCCAATGATCCTAGGTCCATCAGATTTCCATCCTATAAAATCCTTCAATGTTTCTTGGTACAGCAGTAGTGCTACTCCTTGTGTGTATGATGCGTTTACTTCATCGTGTCTGGTGTATTTAGGCACTTCTTCTGAGGATAATCGTTACAACTCAGATTGTAGCCAATGGGTTTCGTTTATTCCAAGTTTCTTCATGTTTTAGCTTCAGGTTGTATATTTTTCATTTCTTCAGCTATTTGCACGCTTCTCCCTGTCTCCTACATCATGCGAACATTTCTTTTAGTTATATTAATTTTTGCTCTGGTTTTTGAAAATCGCATCTACTCAGTGACTTTTGGTGAAACTCGGCTTTCTCAATGAGGCGTCATAAAAGACTTTCCGAATTCCAGGGTAGAGTTAAAATGGTTTTAGTTGTTTTTACTGGTTAGTGTTTTTTTAGCAAGTTTGTTGTTTTACGGAATGGGGTTGCTACCTCCATGCCCAACCATCCTCCTTCGTCTGGTCTTGGGACCTGCAGCAATCTTAGAGAGGTTTCAGGCGAAGTTATTCATTTTAGATTACTAATACTTCAAAGGTTATTTATTTTCTTAAATGTGTTATTTTACTGTTTGTTCGCAATTATAACTACGCAATTTAATTTAATAGAGATGCATTATTCGTGGCTGCAATTAATTCATTGACAAGCTTATTATCTGGATTTGTGGTATTCACATTTTTGGGTTATATGGCATATAAACGTAAAGTGCTTGTATTAGATGTGATAAATGATGGTAAGTTTTTTATTTGTTTATCTAAGATCAAGTTATTGGAAATTATACGCATATTTCAATTCTTGGTTGAAACTTTGTGGAAACTGGACTGTTGAATAGACTTGTGATTTAGACTACTAGCAATATAACTGAACGTATAACAAAATGAAGCAATATAATATGCCAGTTACTTTATACGAAATACAAATGAATTCACCTGTGTAAACATAAAGGAAACGAAACTTACAAAAATTAAGGTATGATTTTATTCTAATAAACAAAAAGACTGCAAGTGAATTTTATACTAATTTGATAAATGGCTACCTTTAAGCTACTTCAGATAATGAACTAAAAAGTGCATAGTTTGAGTCTAGAATGCTAAAAATATTACTAGATTGTGCTTGTATAAATCATTCCAATGAATGGTAATTTATGTCCATAAGAGAATCAAGGAATTATTCTACATATCAAATGATTTATGGACATAAAGTACAAAAGTGAATAAACTTTGAGTGACGATACAATACAGAACAGATAAGAAAACAAAATGTCAAATCATTTGAAATATAAATGAGTTTTCAATAATATTTGTAACCCACTTAATAGTCTATGGATTAATAAGTATAGTAATTGGAATAGTTAGCACTCACTGTATCAATATGTCCAGTTGAGACTACTTACTGATATTTAATATCTATGAATGAGTTTACAAAGTTATTCACTTATCAAATTATATCATTTGTTCAATGAGATATCATTAAGAAGTACTACGTTAGGGCGGAATATCGGTCCTGTGTTTCCTAGTTTTTAATGATTGTCTAGCTGACGTCAATCTGTGAAGTAAAACAAAATACAAGCTAATCGTTCTCCATATCCATCGTATATCGATAACACAATGAAATGGTTTTGATAGGTGAGTAAACTGCTGCCAAACATTGTATACATTTTATTGTTTCACTAACTATGAATTTTTCCATATTAATGTCAATCTGTCATTAGATCCAGTATTAGTGTTCAGTGTGTATCCAGAGGCCTTGTCAACTTTACCTGGTTCGACATACTTATCCATCTGTTTCTTTCTTTTACTACTGACATTGGGCTTGGACAGTTCAGTAAGTAACATCTTATTATAAAATTTCACGCAGTTTGTTCCCTTAACAAATTTTAATAAAACCAGAACTATAATATTTCCAGAATCCACTAAACTCAGTGTATTACACTGCGTTTTCTTCAGCTTCATACAAGCAATTACTTGCAATTAGCATTGCATGTAAATATCAAGGGTGGAATTGAAATCAGTTAAAAAAAGTTTTGATTAGAGTATTTGTAGATAAAAAGGATGAATAACCCTCATGATGTAGTTTATTCTTACATTAAAATTTTTTTATAGGCTAGTTATGAATTATAAATAATCATTTTATTTTGAACGTTTTGACTGATACGTGGTTGGTTAAAGTATGCTTATCTAAAACAGTCACATCTACAATACTTTGGAACCTCTGCAAAATATTTAGAGGTCTGACAAGTGAAACAAAAGTTGCTTGAACAACACACTTTTCATGCCTACAAATGATCTGTCAACTTAGGTTTTTAAAGTTAATTTTGTTCAAAACATCCTAATGAGTTAATGTTTTATTTGGAAATCTATAAAAGAAATACCAACTTAGTAAAATAACCACCCTTCTTGTTCAGTAGATTTTGAAAACTTATGGACATCCAAACAATCTGTTGTAAAATAGACGTTTAATGTCAGTGGACCGATATTCAATTGTGTTCATCATTGAATAACTCCCAAACTTTAGAGAACGAATGAATATCCTAAGGCATATGATGAATTACTGTTTGGTACCCTGGTAAGGAAATCTCGGAGACCAACTCATTTTTTGAACACCCTTTGGTAAAAACGCATTACCACATGGCTTATGAAAGATAACCACAATTTATGGTACTATGTAAATGGTCATTTATTTAATAATCTGTCTTTAACTAGTGAGGCAGATCAAGTATCAAACTGTAAAAATAACAAATATTAGTCCATTTGTAATGCGTTACATTATTTTGTAATTCGTCTAAACAGTAAATGATAGTGATTACTCATTCAGAAAATAGTGAGTAGTATTAGTCAGTGATATTTGTATTGTCCTTAAATATTTTAAAACAAACTAAAATTCAACTATTAAAAATGGTAAATATTTGAAACGTTTCCATGGCAATTGCTTTAGGTAGTCTCCTGATTAAACCATGATAATTAATCATTTTCAATCGGTAAGTTGTTAGTAAACAGTTTACATTTAAGGATGGTAAACTATAGCTGAAAAGGCATCAGATCTGTTCCTACAGTTTACATTTCTACTGTTTAGTTGAAATTCCAAAATCTCAAATTTTCGGACCACTTATAATCTAGCCTTACATAAAGTGAGTACATATTTTCTTAAATATCTTATTGACAAAAGTATTTTCTGCTTGATTGAATTCCAGTTTGGTGGTTCTGAAGCCGTCATCACAGCATTAAGCGACGAATATCTAATTCTTGCTGAACATCGTGAACTATTTGTTCTTGGTTTATTTACATTCTATATCGGAATTGGAGCTTTAGAATCAACTCAAGTAAGTAACAATTTAGCAGTTAAGTATCGTTATCCATATAGATTTTATTAAAATAAAAAACATACAAGAAGATAGGTGCTTCAAAAAAATCTAAACTTGAGTAAATGTGTAAATTTTCGTTGTTAATGAATTTCTGTGGTTAACACTTGCAAAATTGATCAATCTAAGCCATCAATGATATCCTTGTCAATAAGGCCCTTTTATTGGAATATCAAAATTTCAGCGTCGGAATTACCACGAACGGTAAAATCTTTATAAGTGGCCTATATGTTTGAAGAATGCACAGTTTCCTTATATCAGCTGAGAAAAGGTGTAGCGGGATAAATACTGATTAGACTAAATGTCGGTATAAAAAGACATCGTATAATCAAGTAATAAAGATAAGTAGTACTGGAACAGAACAGTTTTCTGAAATTTACCCAAAGACATCTCGTGATATCTTACGTTTAATTGTTTACCTCTAATCCGAAATTTAGTCGATTTTATTACATTTGAGAATTTTTCCAATGATAAAACTGCGCCTACGCTTTTAATAGTCAAGTATCTTTCGTCTTAAACAATAGTAGATGGGTGTTAATCTTATTACGTGTGAATAATTTATGTCTTCATTCATATTTATCTCCAATTCTACTGAAATTAATTTCATCTTTACTCTCTTTAGGGTGGTATCTATTGGTTCCATCTCTTCGAAAGAACATGCGTCGAATATTCCATCTTGTTGTCTGTACTATGTGAAACAGTTTGTATTGCTTGGATATATGGTAAAACCAATCGATTATTATACCACCACATTAATTTCATTTATTCATTATAGGAGTTGATCGTTTCCGACAAAATATCAAACAAATGTTAGGCTTCCAACCAGGAATATTTTGGAAAATCTGTTGGAAATTTATTGCTCCACTGTTCATTTTGGTCTGGTCAAGTTTCCATTTAAATCCTTCCCTTGTTCATTGAACTTCCTTATTTGTGTTTATTATTTGAATGTTTTATTGAATTTAAGACTTTGTAATGATTAATAGTGATGGAGAGATTTTGCAATGTGAGTTTTGTGTATGGTTCCTGTAATGAAATGTCGAAGTGGTTATTCGTAGGAAGGTAGTGAATTCATATTGAGCATTTTAGTTTACAAGTGATTCTGTAATATGATATGAATAAAATAGATGTTGTGTAAGTTTTAAACGATTGAAAGAAGTTGCTTAAGCATGATGAATATATAATCCGACTTTTCTTGTTAATTAGTGAAGAGTTCAGGAAAGCTTTCATCGTAAGTTATGGCGTTGACGAAACATAGAAACATAGATTTAATGATTCCTCGTTCTGTCCTCAAAATATGGATTGCTAAATGTGTAAATCATCCACCATACTAACCTCACAATACACAAATACTATATTAAAACAGACTATTTGACGTTTCACAAAGAATGAAACATGAACAATCACACATTCGGAATGAAATTTAGTTTAGACTGGTTTCGAACTTTATGAAATAATAAAATGACACGTTTCAATTTTATTTCTAGACAGAAGGTGAAACAGTATATTCTCATAAAATCTGGTCAGTTATCTTTAAACTATTTTCAAATGTATGACAATGATCTTATTACTGTGAAAGCTTTAATATGAACAATTAATCATCACAATAGCGCAATGTGATTTAAAAAATAGTATTGCTAACATAATTACATTTATATGAGATAAATATATGAAATGATTTAACGATTTGTTGAGTTAAATTGTGATTGGCAAACAGGATCTAGGACACACGTTTCGTCACATTTTTTGGATTCGTCAGCTGGATGTACCTAAGTCTCAGTGTTGACTTTCACGCTGGGACTCGAACTCAGTTCGTCTTGTGCTAAACCCCACTATGTTCAATAACTGCAACCTAATCATATGAATAAACGATTGTTTCTACATAAGAACCATTTCATTGTAGTAGAGTTTTTTTATCTTAATTTACTATGATCCATGCTGATTAATGCTTTTCCAACAAATGTGATTCATCGTTAGTTCATATCTTCCCAATAGAAGCAAGATTGTAGAGTGTATTGGTTATGAAATTTTGGGGCAATCGCTTCAAACAGTACCGTTTTACTGTCTGTGGGTAGTAGAACTAAGTACTGAACTGTAAGAAAGATTTATAATGTTTATATCAATATTAACGGTTATATCTTAATTTCAATTTTCCTGAAGTATTTCACCTCTGTATTTTCAATTAATATAACACTTTGATTTACTATCGTATCTATTTTTAGTTCATTGTTACATTCGGATTACTGAATTTTCAACCTCTACAATTAGGAGATTATACCTATCCATTATGGGCAAATCTACTAGGTGGATTTTTTAGTCTTTCATCTATTTTAATGATACCCATTGTGGCTATTATTCAAATATTGCGTACTGAAGGAACTTTCAAAGAGGTGAATTTAATTGCATTTTAACAATAAACATTGATTTCATCGTTTTTTTTAAATTTTTGTTACTTCCTGACTAAATCTTGAAAGTTGAATATAGATGGTTTAATAAAAGAAATTATACTTTGCTGTATTAATTTCAATAAAGCAGATGTAGTTTCCACTTAAAATATATAAAAGCTCATATTTATAAACAAAATATAAGTGTTACGGATCCCAAAGTGGTTGCATTAATCGATAGTCTGCATAGTATACCTATCAGTTCATGCTGAATAGTCACTGACTGATTCAGGTGATAAACCAGAAATGTTCTGAATAGTGAAATACAATAATGAAGCAAGAATTATATGTAGGAAATATCAACAACATTCAATGTATCAGACTCTGTTTTATTCAAATGTTCACACCTTCTTACCTATTAAAGATTAGGAATATAAATTTTTCATATTAGCCATCAATACGCTTTCTAAACATTTTGTTTACAGAGAATTAAGAAGCTTATTAAACCTGTGGAATCGTTAGAGATGAATGATTACCAAACAGAAAATAAACAAGACATGAACAATGAAGTACCAATAAGTTATTCTGATACTTTCAATTCTATTAAATCATCATCCTATCTCACAAAAATACAACCAACTAATTCAGTTCCTAATTGTCATCAATTCAATACAAATGAATAGTTCACCTCTGAATCACTTCATTTCAGTTATCCAATTCGATAAATTATCTCAGTATTTATATTTTCATTTACCAGTACAATTAATTCATAATACTTACAACTTGTATACATCTCGTTATATACTACTTATTCACTTCAATTCCCATGAAAGCATTAATTTATATAAACTACTAATTTAATCATATAAATTTATATTCATTACAAATAGATTATATACAAATATATTAATTTCTGACAGAAGTTCGTTCTTATCTTCAATCTGTTTTCTATTTTCATGATGAAAGTAGACTTATTTAAGTTGATGGATTTAATGGAGACAAACATTCACTGTCAACCAGTATCATCCCCAATAATCACGTGAAGGCAATATTTTTGCAGTAAACTCCTTAGATGATAATTTAAGTAGTTTGTGATCAAGCTTTTCTATGAAATAATTGTCTGTTCGACTTTCTTAATGATAAATATGAAGTGTGTTTAGACTTTATGGATAATGTTTATTTTCTATATTGATGGCTTTATTATTAACACTACACTTCAGAATCACATATAGGTGTCAACTTAAAGGATATTTCGCTTAAGAATTAGTCTCACGGCCTATTGTGATGACTAAAACATAATACCTTAGTAGAAAAATATGAGTATCTACGACTGATCATTTCAGCACATATATTCGAATCTGTTTACTTCTGTTCGAACAAGTCTATATGTACATTATGGAGACTTATATTATCTTTTAAGATTGTATATTTATGGTTTGCTTCCTCGACAAACTGTATTTTCGGTTACTTGATCCATGTGTGATCAACAAGCAGATGTTTTATTTGTTTGATTTAAAAGATATTTGTAATTGTACCCTGCTTGAAACCACCTCCTTTAAAATTCAACGTATTCAGTGGTTAAACCATTCAGAGTAGTTTAAATTTATGCTAATTAAACTTAGTTTGTAGAAATATAGTCTTATTCAATACATAAACCACCAAACACACACTCTGGTGAATATGGAATCTTCCGATGCAAAACAAATGTGTAATCCTAGTATTTGTAAAGATGTCAACGTGATATTTCTGAAATACTATGGATAACAGCTGTCTGATTGTTTTTGTCTTAACATATTTATTATTAAGATTTGACGCTTTCTTCCGATAAAATTATGAAACAGTGTCATTTAAATTGTGTAGTTTCATTTAAACTGATTACTTAAAGGTGAACCACAGATATAACTAGGCTTATTCAATGACGGTTTAAATTGATCAATGAATTATAATCCACAGGAGACAAATTAAAAATTCTGGGTTTTCTACCAATTTCCGATAAGTACATAATGATATCCCTTATGTTTTATTTGTATTAAGTGAAAATATAGTTATATTTAAGTTGGATTGTGACTGGCGTCCTGGATTCCACTTGCCAGTCACAATCCAACTTAAATATAACTTGTGTAATACCGCTATATAGAGGCAATCCGCTCAGGATGCACATATGGCAACAGAGGCTGACCAGTTTCAGTCCATTACAAATCAACGGGAAGATACAAGCCTATTCTGAATGAAAATATAGTTGTTTGAAAATTCCCATGTTTATCACAATCAAGGACGTTTGAACGTAGAATATTCTTTTCGATAAATGCTCATCAGGTTCTACATTTATTAGTTCCGAAATTATTAGTCACAAGAATAGCCCGTTCTGAGGCAAGTAAACCATCATTTAGATATCAAGAATAATTGGATAATTGAAAGTTTTTCTCATCGAGTTATTTATGAAATACGAATGTTAATGTTGAAATAATAATGATTATATAACTTGTGAAACGTAAACGACAATTGAGATAAACAAGATTATTAATCAAATAGGTATCTCTGTATATGGGTGACATAGGAGATGGGTGGTAGCAAAATACAATTAGATCAAGTGTTTGTAGACAAAGGTCAAATCCTATTTAAAAAGATACCGAATGAGGAAGAGATGGTAAAATGGAGTGAACGATAATCAAAATTCATCAATCAGTAACAATAACAATAATAGACATAATTATGATCAGTTCAAATTCATTCTGTGTACTTTGATTAATAATAATAATAATAATAATAATAATAATAATAATAATAATAATAATAATAATAATAATAATATGGAAATGTACATTCAGAGGGAGGATACATATGCATTAATCAAATTAAGTCGGTAGTGGTGATTGGTTTAGTGGATCTTCAGATTAGTATTTTGTGTAAACAGTTATTTGTCAAGATCGGTTAGACTCAAAGTCCTTAAAACGGCAGAGGCGATAGCTATACGGGTCATGAAGCCAGACCTGTGCATACAGAAGAAGTACGTTCAACCTCTTCTCCTGCCATGGCCGACGCAAGATCCAATAAACCAATCACCACCTTAATCATGCGACGACTTAATTTGATTAATGCATATGTATTCTCCCTCTGAATGTGCGTTTCCTTATTATTATTATTAAGAATATTATTATTATTATTATTAATCAAAGTACACTGACAGTTGGGTTAAATTCTAGATGTTTTTCAGATGTAGTAATGCTGCCCTTGCCCGCCTTTACGATCCGCTCCTTAGCATTTGCCACAGATCAGGTCGTCGTCGTTTATCGTTGATTGTGCCCAAGTATGTTAAGGTTTCTACATCTTTCAGAGTTTCTCCGTCAAGTGAAATGGGATTGGTGTTCGTTGTTTTATATCGAAGAATCTTACTTTTCCATTTGTTTATTGAAGTCTACTGTTGGCGAGGCTACTTCAATATTGTTCGTCTTCATCTGCACTTGTGATTGTTGGGCGTCAACTCGATCTCTGATTTGATTGAATATCACTCTGTTGAAAACTTTTCCTCGTACTGAAAATAGACTGATGCCTCTGTAGTTCTCACAATTGCTAAGATCTCCATTATGTGGTATCTTGATGAGGTATCCTTCCTTCCATTACACTGATACTTGTTCTTCCTCACAAATCTCCCTGAAGAGAATATGGAGTATCTTTACAGTTGCTTCCATATCTGACCCCAGTGCATCACTCAGGTGGCATATTGTCTGACCCTGCTGACTTGCCACTCTTGATTTGTTGGATGGCCATTTTGATTTATTCGACTGTTTGTGGGTCGGCGTTTATAAGGAGATCAGTGTCTGCTGATTCAATAACTAGTGGGTTCAGTTGGACTGGTCTATTCAACAGTTCTTCGAAGTGTTCTACCCAACTGTTTCGTTGTCTATTCAATTCAGTGATTGATTTGCCAGTCTTGTTCTTGATTGGCCGTTCTGGCTTACTGAATTTCCTATCTGACTTCTTCGTTGTAACGTACAGGTTTCTCATGATGTCTTCCCTTGCGGAGTTTCCACCGTAATTGCCAGGTCCTCAACATATTTCCGTTTATCCGACCTGATATTTCTCTTCACTTGATTGTTAACTACAGTGTATTCGGACTGTGTCTTATCTTTGTCTGTTCTTGTCGGGCTGTTATTAGTCGCTATCTTTCTACTTCTCCTCTCTTGGATTTGTCCACAGTACTAATTCTCCTCCATATTAGTTTCAACTTTTACGAGTAGATCGTGAAATGCCTGGAACTTATTATTGAGAATTATTTTAAAATGAATTGCATTTGTTAGTATCCTGAAGATAGGCTGTGTTAAACTTTTTGTATTACAACTGTTCCAGTTGTTTAGTGATTCACCTTTGGTTTTACTTTCAGTTTAGCCACCATCATGTGGTTATCTGAAGCTATATCAGACCATCTCCTTGTTCTTACTTCTATGATCTTTGTTAACCTTTTATTGATGCAGATGTGGTCAATTCGCTTCTCCGTAATGTGGTCGAGTGTAACTCATGTAACATTGCGCACACACTTGTGAAAGAACACGATGCCACCTATAATCATTTTGTTGAAGGCACATAGGTTTGCAAACCTCTCGTCGTTTTCGTTCCTCTCTCCCAGTCCTTGTCGTCCCATGATGTTTTCATATTCTGTGTGGTCTGTTTCAACCTACGGATTGAAGCTTCTCATCAAAATGGTCAGCACCCTGACTGAGCATTCGTCGATGATTTATTGTAGACTCGCATGGAACTGGTGTTTGTTGTAATCGTGGCTGCCGTTGGCGGGTGCATATTACTGGATAACATTTAGTGTAGTCCCCTCCCTCTTCATCTTGTAGGATGCTCCAATGATCCTAGGTCCATCAGATTTCCATCCTATAAAATCCTTCAATGTTTCTTGGTACAGCAGTAGTGCTACTCCTTGTGTGTATGATGCGTTTACTTAACCGTGTGTGGAGTATGAAAGCACTTCTTTTGAGAATAATCGTTACAACTCAGATTGTAGCCAATGGGTTTCGTTTATTCCAAGTATCTTCAGGTTGTATATTTTTCATTTCTTCAGCTATTTGCACGCTTCTTTCTGTTTCCTACATCGTGCGAACATTTCTTTTAGTTATATTAATTTTTGCTTTGGTTGTCAAAAATCGCATCTACTCAGTGACTTCTGGAGAAACTCGGCTTTCTCAATGAGGCTTCATAACAGACTTTCCTAATTCCAGGGTAGAGTTAAAATGGTTATAGTTGTTTTTACTGGTTTGCGTTTTTTTTAGTAAGTTTTTTGTTCTACGTAATGGGGTTGCTAACCTCGTTCACAACCCTCTTACTTTATATTTGCTTGGAACCGGCAGCAACCCTATTCGTGGTCCAGGCGTACTTGCTTTTGAGTAGATTGTATTATAACCGTCGTTTTTGTTTCTATGTGGCCCAGTAAATCTATTCATTTTATTACGGTTATTTGCAAGTATGAAGTTATGATTATATGATGGTTGTAACGAATCTAGCTAGTATTATTTGAGTACTTAATCAATGGTTGTCGTTGTAACATTCATATACTGGTAGCCTACTGCAGCTGTTACATGACTAATCTAGAAGTTATCACTAATTATTTGTAATTTGTTTTGTAGATGGTTACGCTGTGTCACTACTGTAAAAAACTTTATACTGAATTGAATGTTTGTTAGCTGATGAAACCACACAAATTTTAATCTACCCCAAATATTAGCGCAAAACCATCATTATGGAGGCTTTCAATAAATCCGATGCTAACATAAATACGAGTGAATTTTTTCATAAAAAGAATTTTTATTTCAAAATCATTTCATATTTTCTTATTAAGTAAATGAATAAGTTCTACTTTTCTATATGGGGTGTTTGTGGAGAGTTATAAACATTATCATATTCCATGCAATCGTCCTTATTGTAATGGCCAAACTGTGAAGTAACATGAGCTGTGTGATTTTTAATGTAAGTTCCAAGAAGGGCGAACTTATTATGAATGTCTGATGGTAGTAAAGTAAGATTTGATTTATGATTGTTATATTCTACTGCCGTCGGTGTTGAAGTTGTAGTCGTCATTGTGGAGTTTATTTTAATTAATGAATTTAATGGAAGGTAAGATGAACCACGTCTGTAAATAGGATGCAGGTTTACTGAATCATTAATTACAAATCGACGTCTATAATATCGCCGCGTAGGTTTGATTTTCGTTAAAACATATTTTAGTGACCGTTTAAAACAAGATGACTCTTTCATTTGCGGCTGAAATAAGCATTTATATTTTCTACACATTTCATGATTATGATGTGCATTTGAAGATGCACTAGTAGAAGGCGTTGATGAGAAATGAACATGAGCTTTATTTTGTCTCAATATGGAACTGTGAAAATGTTGACGTCTTAGGTTTTTTCGAGGTATAAATAAGTTATTTACTGAAGATAATGATGATTTTGATTCACCATCATCATCATACTCATCATCGTAGCCTCCACATTTGTTAGTGTTTATACGACTCTTTTGTTTGAATGATAAGATTTTCGAATAAGTGCTTGTTTCATTTGATGAATATGATGTTTCATTCAAGTAAGGGTTATTACTTGCAACTATTTCTTTAGGAAGTTTATTCATTTCCTTGCAATAATGTGGTTTCGTAACAAATGTAGTTGGAATTGGCCTAGATTGTGAACTAAATTATAACAAATAATAATAAAACAAGATGTTAACATTTTTAAATAAGTCGATAAACAATATGAAGATTATATAGACTATTAATTAAACCAATTAGGATTTCTCAGTGGTTTATTCAGGTATGTGTTTAGAGATCATATTGAATTTGAAGATTTACTTTATCAAAGGTCTACATTGGTTAAAGAAATCAGAAGCTCCTTGATGGTTGTTATATTTTATTCTGACAGCCATTAGATAACTAAATTGAAAATCGATTCTTGATATAGTTTAACCTATATCCAATACTATTAGATTGGTTATTGCATCACTTCTAAAATGAATAAACTTTACTATTGACGAATTATTACTAGATTTTCAGGAATTTAACTCAAAACCAATCACGCAGGAGTATGGGACTATTGTTTACATGAACGATGTATATGCAGATAATCCTTTTGACGAAATTGTATCTGGAATCTGGCTTATTAAATAAGTTAAATAATGAATTAGTACACCTACTATATGAATGTCAACAAGTGGATAAACTACGATGAACAGTTTGCGAACTTACATTTCAAACGTAAGTGTTTATATGATTTCCAGTTAACTAAAAGTTGTAACAGGTATTGGGATAACTTTGCTTTCACGTAATTCCTATGAAATGTATCACGTATATGTAATATATACAATGATTTTATACTAGGCATTTAGATGCATTCATATTATCTAAAGTATTATGTTAACTTGCGCTTTCGATATTCAACAACAATATTGTTTCAGTTATTAATATTAATGGATATAATACAGCGAATTCAATAGTATATTGTTCATTGTGAAAATGAATATTGCATTTCATATATAACAAACATGCATATTTGAAAAGCTTTGT
This sequence comes from Schistosoma japonicum, assembly GCA_025215515.1. Classification (NCBI taxonomy): domain Eukaryota; kingdom Metazoa; phylum Platyhelminthes; class Trematoda; order Strigeidida; family Schistosomatidae; genus Schistosoma; species Schistosoma japonicum. The sequence continues at coordinate 29,173,505 of CM046063.1, forward strand.
TTGTTTGCATAAATTTATGTGCTCCTGTTAAAGTAGTTTCATTGGTAGAACAAAAAGAATATATGCCTAAAAGTCTATCATTATGAAGAATAATAACATCCAAAAATACAGTCAACAAATACATCTTTGATAAAGGTTGGTATTCCGTAGTCTTTTAAGGTGCTATTGCAAGTGAGCGCTTTAAACCCAGCTTGTATGTCCAATTAACATCATTTTAGTCGAGTGAATTCGTCACAGATTGATGTTAACAGTGTACTGATAAAAACCAATTAGCACTGGACGGCTGTTTCGTCCTAGTACGGGACGACCCAGTAGTGAACAACCTAGATTCCGCCCCAGAGGCTTTAGATTAATGAACTATTAACCTTAGGCATTTCTGGTCCGGTTTCCAATGCTAGGATACCTACTTCCATCAATTCGCAATATACAGCACGACGATCATCATCCTGTCAATGTCAATCTGTGATGAATTCAATCAACTGAACTTAATACTGATCTCCACAAACCATCTCCATTTAACCTCATTTCAATAAGTTTCTTTTCTTCTGTCTATCATATTCGTTAACATTTTTCATCCATTATTATTAATATCACCAGTATACTGATTGATGGTTTTGGTAATTAGTATCAACTATCATCACTCTGCCAACTGTTGACATAACACCCTGGATTATGTGGTGACCTTTCTACCTTCTTATTTATACTATTCATCTATAAAATAAATTTGTCATCATGATTATTTTGACAATGCAATAAGAGATGAAGTTGTTAATGCATTTATATATTAAAAATGAAAGGTCACTAGACAAATAAGAGTATAAGCTAAGTTAATACGGATAATAAACAGAACAATGTGAATCACACCCTACTAACGTAGGGTGTGCGAAAGTATAAGTTGTTTTTGAACACACAAGGGGGGTTTGAACTTCCGTATAGCTAAGGCTTCAATAAACCTTAGTATACGCTCTAAAGCACTTTTATACAACACCACAAAAGATGATTTACTATCACTTATGCGAACTGTCTCAACTAAGCGTTTAGCAATAAACGACGAAGGTTGTTTATGCCTGTACTTTTGCTTTGTCCTTTAGGTTCATTTGTTTTTGGAGCCATTTTGGTATGTATTCAGCTACCTTTTCATGCAGATCACAACTGCTCCTCCCTGTGTGTGTGTCTACGCATACACGTAAATTGATAGTCACAGTGGGATGTAATGCAATGGCATACGTGCTGTTTGGGTTTGTTGTGAACCAATTTCTATTAACTTAGCTGCATAAAATGTCCTGTGGACAAACGACATAAGCCTTTATTTTAACACAAGGCTATTTGAATCACATTTGAAAGGTAACGTGATATAGGCTGATAATTAAGTGCTAGAAATACAGTAGGTTTCACCATGCTTCGACCTCTTTATCAATTTATAAATATTTTCGGATATCCGTTCAAAGTTAGTGTTATTGTCAACAGATTTTCTACAAAAGTACAAATACGAATCATTCTATTGGATAAGCCTTTTGTTAAACCTTTTTCACACTGTACCTAACAGTTACTATGAAAGCTCATATACGTCCCTATCTATGTAGAACGTTTGATTGAGCTATCATCCTTCTGATTAATTAAAATATTTAGGAAAAGAAGTTGGTTATTATTCTCCTCTTCCCAGGATAAACTTATATGATTTTGGGTGGTATTCAGTTTACTTACTAAGCTATTTGCGTCGTCGGTTTTCGTACAAATAACCAGGATATCATCAACATACCGCCTATAAAGGTACATCTCCTCTACTGAGTCTCTGGCTAGGTTTTCCACATGTGCCATGTACACATCCACTAACAATGATCCTAAAGGACTACCCGTTGCAACTCCGTCAATCTGTCGAAAACATTCACCCTCAAATGTGAATTGTACTTTGTGTGTGCATAGTAATAACAAATCTTTAAGAGTTTTAATAGGAATAGGTAATGAAAGACGACTTGAAAAGATATAGTAACATAAAATATCAACAGTCTTTGTCAGAATAGCATTAGTAAACAACAAATTTATATTGAAAGAACACATTGTCTTTTCTTTAGTATTAATTTCACCCAAATAATCAACTAGTTCAAACGAATCCTTCATAGAATACTTACATAAGCTCAATCGTATAGGGTTCAATAATTTTGTTAGCCATTATGCGAGATTGTGTGTAGTCAACCGACACATGGATAAAATAGGACGCAGAGGATTACTTATTTATGAATTTTAAGTAAACCATATAAATGTGAGTAGTCATAACCAACAGGTTTTAATAAATGAAATTCTTCCTTGTTAATAATATTCATGTTTAGTAGTTTCATTAAATGTGAAGTTACTTCTTCTTCCAATTAATGAATTTCCTTAAAATTTAACATCAGCTATGAATTTACTTTCATGACTTAAGTTAATTAACATTTTGCTTTTTTGCAATCATATCTATTCATAACAACCACTCTAGATCCTTTTTCAGATTTTCATAGAACTATGTTTGCTGATTGAATTATCAAAATTTATCAAAGGGAAAAATTGTTTTAAATTACGATTATTATTCATTATTAAAGCTGAATGACTTGCATGTTGTATACAACATTATACTAGTGATATATGTTACTTATTTATATGATTTTATTGGGATATGGAAGAATTAGATCACTTTGAATCAAATGAATTCACTTCATCTCTCAATGTTTAAATCGGTTGGAAATGTTAATTCTAAACTTAATCCAGGTTTTTATTCAGATGACTAAAAATTACTGATATAAAATAAATTCATTAGGATGAATTTGTATATTCCCATTGATTTGTTATAGACTGAAGCTGATCAGTCTCTGTTGCTATGTGTACATCGTAATCGGATAGTTTCAATATGATGATTACTAACAAACATTATTTAAGTTAGGTTATGGCTGGTAAGTGGAATCCAGGGCATGCGTTTCGTCCTATTTGGGACTCATCGACTGGATGTACCTGAATCCCACTGTGAACATCAACATTGGGATTCAGGCACATCCAGCCGATGAGTCCCAAATTGGAAGAAACGTGAGTCCTAAATTCAGCTTGCCAGTCACAATCCAACTTAAAATGTATTCATCTTATTCTGCTCAAATAGGTGATCGTGATCTTTTCAAATTGACAAAGTTCTTTTTTAAAGTGTGATGAGAAGACGGAGTTGATCTGATAAATGTAATACATTTGAGCTATATATTTGGAACAATCCGATCATACATACCCTTGTTAGGACATTTCATATATATATATATATATATATATATATATATATATATATATATATATATATATATGAAGTTTTTCAAAATCCTTGGTCGTCGATCACAAACCATATTACATATACAGGCTATAAATTTGACCTTCCAACGGCTTTCAAAACTTTGTCTTGATGTCATTACAAACGTATATTAAATTTATCTTGAAAGTCCTAGTCATTAGAAAATGTAAGTTCTTTCTATGAGTACAGACAATTCCGCATGGAGCCCACCCCAGGATTGCTGCGGTCCCAAGCCCGGATAAAGGAGGTTTGGGCATGGGGTTAGCAACCCCATCCCGTAAAACAACAACCTTGCTAAAAAGAGGCTAACCAGTAAAAACCTTAATAATCACTTTGATTTGATTAGTGAGTACAGAAACCCTTTGTTATAACATTGAATCTACTAAGGTAATTTTAATCATTGTTATTATTATAGAAGCTTATAATGGTGCGACAAATTTTTAACCCTCATATCTTTTATTCTTCGATTATCACATCGTAGCCATTTAACCCTTTATACTAATTTGGCCTTTATTAGTTATCCATGTTTATATACAAGTGCCTTAACATGTACTTGTGTGACCTGATTATTTGGAATGTATAGCTCAAAAATACAACATTTTTCAGATTAACTCCGTGTTTTCATCACAGTATCAAAATTTATACAAAGGATTAATTATTCGAAATTAATAAACGGAACAATGTGTATGTGAAAACTTCTGTGTTCAAGTAAAGTACCTTCATTGTATAGGAACATAGGTTAATATTTAAATGGACAGTCTGACAAAACTGGGTATTCGAAGTAGATTATTTTTGAAAAATCTAGTCCATTGAAAAGTAAATAGATAAATTCTAATGTTTCATTCGGTAAACTGGTCCCATATTCTTCAAGAAGAAATAATCAAAGATGTATATATAAGGTTGAACGACCAAACAACTATCCAATCATGTTCCAAAGGAAATATTTTATTACAACAATTGTGTACTTTTATGCTTCGAACAAGCGTGTTTTGTCATTACTGAGACGAAATTATGAAGATAATTGACGGATTGCTTATTAGGCTTCAGAAATACGACAATATGTTTTAAGATATAGTAAGCTGAATTCAATAGCTTACAGGTCTTACAGTATTCAGAGACTTACTATGTGACAAGTCTGAAGAGAACGTTCGGATTATTAAACCAATTCATTAACTTGATAATCCAAGTAGAAAATAATTTGAAGAATAAACATTCATAAATCAAAATTCATGGTTTCTATTTATTATAATAATATCCAGTGTACTTGTTAATGTGCTCGTAAATAAATGTGAAATGGATGACTGAAATTCTAGTCGAAATCCTAGGCAAGTGAAATTGAATAACTTTTATAAATGTAATGGATAACACGGACTTCAAAGAATAATGGCTGCGCTATTTTGCCAATTAACTAAACCTGGAAACGTGAACTGCTTAATTCTCTAAGAATGGATAGGTATTCTACTGACTGCCTGTTACCCAGAGGACTCTTTAGTAAATATAACAGTATGGAACAAAAATATGACTGACTATTATCATTTGCATAATTATGCTAATGTCCCTGATTACCATACTTCCCAAACAATTGAGTAAAATGGTTTTTTGAATGTGTTTAGTTAAAGTTAAAATCTGAGCAAATAATAATAATATGTAACGTCTTGTATGTTGTTAGACCAGCAAACAACAGCGTTGTAAGAGACATTTTCGATAAAATTAAGTTCTTATCAGTTTATTTTATAGATTAGGTTGTTCCACTTTTGTCAATTATTAACTGCCTACTTATTCGGGTATTTCATTAGTATGCAATTAAAGCATAACTTCAGTTATCATCAATACACAAGAACAATATTATCAACGACACAGATAAAAATGAATAGTAACAGGTAATATTTACACTCAACTTACTATCTATTTGACTTCATTTCAATATGATTCAATCTCTGTTGAATATTTGACATGCATTGATTGTTGTTCATTCGAGATAATTCAATAAATTCATGTTGATTTCGATTATTTTCATTTAGTGACATATTAATATGATGACGTAATGTATGTTTACGTTTTTGTTTTATTGGATTCAAATGATTATGAATTTTTACATTTGTAAAATCTTTCTGGCAATTTGATTTTGGTATATTTTTCATAAATACTTTTTGATGTGACATTTGATTTGAAGAGAAACTAGTCGATTGAATTTTGAATTCATTAGTTAAATTATTATTATTATTATTATTATTATTATTATTATTATTATTATTAGTTTTATGCCTATCATCAATATTATGAATATGTTCAAGTATATTCATTGGCAAGATTTTACACTTCAATAGTTTATCAGTTAATAAACAGCATCCATGTCCAAAAGTGATCATTATACACAGAAATATAAAAATATTGAATCCAAATAGATATGGCTAAGATAAACAAAAAAGAAACACTAATTAATGAGTCCATTAAATACTGAAAATTTTTCATTAATGATAAATGATTTGTTAAAACAAAAATGTTTATATAATTGAGGTATTTTGTAGAAGTTGGTATTCAGTCCATTTGATTGGATTCGTCACTAACTGATGATGGTAGGGTACCATTGAAAACTACACTAATCAGGTCACTAGTGACCTACTTCGGGATGTTCCTAAAGTTCTCGTAGGAAGTTGTAACTTGTGGAGTTTATCCTTTCGTAAGTGAGATATCACCAATGATAACAAATAATCATCATGCTATATCACAATTTCATGGAGGTGGAAATTCTTCCATTGGACACCGCACCAGCAGTGCAGATGGTTATGCGTTAACCAATTTAAAAACTCTGAGTTGAATACTCTGGTCGTACGGAGGGTGTGTACTCCTGAAAAGTCCCATACAAGAACGATACAGCTGTCAAGTGCTCTTTGATTTTCAGTGGCATCCTACTAACGTCAATCTGTGACGAATTCAGAAAACTAAAAATGTTCATATTATACTGATATGTTCACAATTACATACGAAAAAGGATAAGTGAGAGAGGGAGCTCACGATATGATCTGATATGAAAGTATGTACTAATTGTTACATAGCGACAAAATCGACATTAATTGCCAAAATTACTTATCAGGATAATAATGATGGCAATAATAGTTGTAAGTTGTGTGAAAAAAGTTGTCGGGCGGTCAAATACCCTAGTGAGTAATGTAAGAACATAATAAGATTAAGTAAAAAGCCCTGGATGCTCTATTATGAATACAGAAGCTTGGTAAGAAGCGATGAAATATGGGGAGGAGAAAGCAAGTTAAAAATAATAGCTTCCAGTTACCTCCATTTGCATTTACCATTTTACATGCAAATGCAGCGGCACGAATGTTAGAAGGACGGAGATGAAATTATCCAAAAGAATCTCAGAACATATTCCAAAACATTTGGTATTGAAGAATGTCAGATCATTTAGCAGTACCGTGAGAAGACATTTCACGGACGCTGGTCAATCAATAAATCCCAACGTTGCCTTACGAGTAATAAGTGGACAGAACAATGCCAGACTTCTGCGTTATGTGGAAACTGTTGGCATTCATCGTATAAACTCGAATTTATACATACAAAAGAGATTTGTGGGTCACGCGGTATTACCATGGTAAGTTATTTGATGGTACACTTTCGTCTTTTTTCTTTCTTTTCCTCATCTTTTCATCTTCTGTTACCATTCTGACTGTATTCATAATAGAACTTTCAGAGTTTTTTCTTGATCTTACTATGTCCCCACATTACTCACTTAAACATTTGACTTCTCACCAATCTTTTATTTCACACAACCTCAAAAAATGTTTATATGTCCATATTATTTTACGTTTACTTTGTACAACAAAGTTGGCACGATCACAAACTGTCACTATACGTCACAATAAATGGATCACTTCACTGCTATCCAACTTATTCACTAATCTACATGGTTCAGTATCAAAATGTGCTTCTTTTAATATTAATTGATTGAAGGGTTTCTTGAAGACTACTATAAATTACTTGGCATTAATGTTAATAAATACACCAGATAACCTTTTAACATTGAATGTAAAGGGAAGGCAAAAATACAGACTACTAAAACTGGTCGGATTGAAACTTAATAAAACATTAGTTCAACAAATAACGGATTCAGTGATGGATAGACAGTTTTTGTTTACACTGAAATTTTTTGATTTTTCCACAATTGTATATGTTACCTATAACATACACAAGTTGTAACTATATGAGGTTTTTCCTAAAACTCCTTAGTTAATTAAGAGGGTGTATAAAACTAGATGAGTGACAGCTTAGTTAAAGGGGGGAAACCATTAATTTCAGTTACTCTGAATACTCGTTAAATTCTTCTGGTGTATTAAAATAATCCCATTAAAGAAAAAAGAATCTCAGAAACAACTTTAAATTATGGAAGTTTTAGATCCCTTTCTACATTTTACTAAGGTTAACATGTAATTTGAAGTAGTACACTAATACTGCTTTACTAACTTTGACGATGTGGAAACAAAGAAAAGATTGTGGCTATCAAAAATTCATAATTTTAATTGGAACTGAAATATCTGTTTGTTAGAAGATAGAATAAATTCAAGGATTAATTATTTGTTCGAAATATCACTAACATAACTTACATTGAAATTGTAATTGGATATTGCGGAGATTGTTGAATGCTAAATTGATATAACGTACTGGTCTGAATTCGACAACCATTGATTACCAGGAATCTCAGGAAAGGTGTTTCCTCTTAGTATGGAACTGTTCAACAGTGAGCACTCACGACCTCATCAGGCAACAAGTTAAATACCTCCTAGCACCACCGCAAACGCCTTATCAGTGGATCACTGATTACGTTTCCAACGGTTGGTATTTCTAACTTAGTCGATTCGCAATATATATTAGCTCACTTGTGATTAATTTTTCAAATTACTTTCTGAAGTTCCAGTGAGATGTGACTATTAGAGTTCAACTTTGTCAATTATGAGACAGTTACCCATCACTGGCAACGGATGACGTCGTGCAAATATATAGTTAATTGACTGAGGTAGAAATATCAACCATCGGGTGCCAACTCAGTGGTATATTAGTAAAGCGTTCACTGCATAGCCAGATGGTCCTGGGTTTACTGCCTAGTAGGGTCGGGGAATATGCACCACCGAATAGTTCCTTACTAGAAAGAAACAGTTGTCCTGTGCTTCCCAGTGATCAATGGTTATCTAATTCAGACCGATTCGGGATATCAAATTTACATAGAAATGTTAAATAAACTGTAATACAGAAAGAAAATCTATACTGCTATTTTTGTTCATAAGTGTCTAGCATAAACGTTATGAGACACAAAAACATTTCATATTATATCTATATAAGATATGGCTTTGAAAGTATTTGAGCGCTTTCCAGACAATAATGCCAAAACAGAATTTATAAGTATGTAAACATGTTCCCATTATTTTATTATTATTAATTTTTAAGACATTACTGTGTTCTATGGGGATAAGATAGGTTGTTGCTGCGCTCACATAGAATGAGATTAAATCGTAGGATCGTTAAAGCTTTTTGTTCATTAATGTTTGACTGGAACTAAATTACATTCACTTCATTTGAATTTGTTGGCAGGGATACTTAATTATCATTGATAACTATTAAGAATGGAGCTGTGAAATGATTCTCGGATATTCTTTAATAAAGAGAAAGCTTTATGTGTGCAGTATAACCTGCTCCACAAATGCAATTTAGCTTGTGTATTTATAATTAAATAACTTCTTTTAACCATTCATTATCAGCTAACCTATAAAGTCCTATGAAATCATATATTACCTTTGTTGTGTGGTGGCCTGTTGTGGTTTGCAGTTGAAATTATTATGATTATTTAACATTCGCGTTCTAATTCACTCACCTTAAATGACAGATAACAATATGACTCTGAATGGTAAATGCACTGATTGAATTGATGGTAATTATTGAGCTACGTGTAAGTAGTAAGTAGTAGTATGAATACTTTTCCTCTAAATAGGAGTGTACTTTCTTGTAAAAACTGTAGGCTTGTCATTCTACGCTCATCTGGTGAATATTTACATGGGCGAGTAATTGCATACTTTCGATCGAAACTTTAATTAATTACACGTATCTATTAGATGCATTATTTAACGAAGTCATGAAAGTACTGTGAAATATCAAGTTTACAATGAAATACTTACACCAAGTGGACTACATAAACCAAGTTTTGAACAAATGAAAATGCTGATATTAAATCTCTCACACAGAATACCAGAATTGTATGCTCCACATATACACCTAAATTTACTGTATATAGGATCCATTAAACAGACACCTTGATTTAAGCAGACATTTATTGTGCATGGCACTAATTCTGCAATATTTCGTTTCGTTGAATTATTTCCATCTGAGGATATAAAGTAAAGTATATATAGGATAACGTGTAAGATAGTTTAAAATAGAAATCATTCCACCTGACGAAATAAGACTATGAAACTTTGATACTAGCTAACCACTTAACTTATAATAGTATTAAAGGTCCCGATTGTCTTCTGGACATAATAACTCTAGTTTATTATACATTTATCTAGGGTAAGCGTGCTGAAGGAATGTATGAGCCACTTTCCTTGCAACACTTTCTTTCTCTTGCGGATTATTTGAATTTGGATTGCCTGCTGGATCTAATTGGTTGAAAACATAGCTTTATGGAATCTACCGTAACAATTCCTCAGTTTATATGCATCTGATCATTAGTATACGTTTGTGAAGTGAAAGTGATGTAGGCAAGATTACGTTTACTGGGGATATTTAGTTATCGTAACCTTCCATACATTCTATCTAACATCTTCAGTTTTTGTAAATATTCCTTATAGGTGGATTTAGCTAATGTGTACACTCACTCCAACATCCATGTACATTTCAGTACTAAATATTGTTTAAAATATGGAAGAAAATAATGATGACATGATGAATTTTGAGTCGTAGCAAGATTTCAGTGATTTCTTTTTGAGCCCTTCATTACAAACAACGGATGAAATCCCATTAGACACTAAGAAGTTGTATTTAATGATGAAAAAAATTCATTGATTTGTTATTGCATTTTACAGTTGATTTTCATGACGAGATAATGTCAGCTTATGCTTCATTAAATTATATTCAGCTTCATAAATCCATCTTTGTGCTCACCAGTAACTGATCTTGCTGTATGTATAATAAACTAGATGAATATTATACAATACATTTGCAAACTAAACAGTCCAGCGTATACAATTACCCAGATTTACACAAAAAATGGTTCATTACTTATTGTATTTATCCGTGTACAGTTATTACTAAACTGGAAGACAAATGAAAACAAGGTGATTAGTTTTGAGAACTAGAGGTGTTATTCTGATAGGTTAGTAGAAGTTTACTAATCACATATTTTCATAGATTGATATGTTGTATAGCTTAAATTAGCAGAAAAAATGTATACTTCTTGTAGAAACTCCATTACAAAGCATTTTATCAATAGATGGGTCTGTTGCCACTCAACTAGCCCGTTTATAAAGCAACTTCTTCTAACATTATGTTAATTTATCTAAAATGGTTAAAGTAACATGCATTCACACTTAGCTATAAGTGTGTCTATTATCCACAATAGGTCATAACTATTTCGAAAATACAATCTAGTGAGTATACTATAGAGGCAGTCAGTCAATCTATAATTCAGTAGCATTCAAGAATTAAATAACATATAATAAGTCAATGTTAAGAATTACCTACTTCAAGTTAGAGTTTGCTATTGTTACTAATAAATAATTAAAATCAAACTTAAGTAAGACCTTCAAATTATTAACACAAATTAGACTTGATCTATGTTTTCACAAATTACTTAACTATCTAAGTTAGCATGCAAAATTTGTAGAACAAGTGGATAATTCAATTACTGTACATGATTACTTACCAGAAAAGTGTTGAGTGATCATTTTGTTAATGATCAAATATTGCTTGATAAATATTTATAACTTCCATTAATTTAGTAATAGCAAAAGTGAAATTTTATTATTAACAGATATATATTCACACTTGTACACACATATATTTGGTTTCATTGTATTCGAACACAATAAACCTGATTAAATAATCAATTGACCTCTATCCTACTACGTAACTTCTATGCGTTTTGATGATTCATGTTATTGTTTATATGCAAACGTACAAGGTATTACGTTATAAATGTTTGTGTATAATCCATGCTATTAACTATTAATAAATAGTTGACAAAATAACACATACAGTTATGTATTTGTGTATCAGTTATATACTTGTTTCAATCTCTAATGTCAGCTGTCACTTACGGCAGTTTCATAGTGTGAAATAATCAATCTGTTGGCATAATAATATGATGTATACTGACACTTCACATATTCTATCATGAGACTTCTAAAATTAAGGAGCAGAAGAAATTATTACAACATATATAAATAATTGCCAGAAGCCTACAATGTATGCTATTTTTCATCAAGTAGATGCCGTAAATTACTACCTAAGAATCTCAGAGAACAGTAATTTCATTTATGGTAAAGTGAATTTGGAAGCACTAACCATTGAAAGGAGGCCTACTTAAAAATCTATCATCTACCTAGTTATTTCAAAAGGTTTCCTTTCTAAGTTGGATTGTGACTGGCGAGTGGAATCCAGGACGCGCTATATCGAGGCAATCCACTCAGGATGCACATGTAGCAACAATGACTGACCAGCTTCAGTCTATAGCAAATCAATGGGAATATACAAATTCATACTACTTAGTTTCCTTTTTGTTTGTCTAAATTAATTGTTTATGTAACAAAACCGTATTTTATATTCTCGGGCCTATATAATGTTAATAACCTGTTGTAATGCAAAAGATTGTGAAATTCAAGATCACATATCTAGTGGCTGACGAAATGCGTTAAAAAAATGAAAGTTCATGGGGTGTTTAGTTCTGAAATACCTAATTTCAACTCTAAAGTATTCTAGCTTCAATTTCTCCTAAGTATAAACATGTATCATAACAGTAATTTAGTCATAATTCAAGAATCTTGTCTCCATGATTTTTGTGGTTGTAACTCTGTATCAGGATGGTTCCAGTGGTAGGAAAACTTACATGACTTGAACTGTTTATAAATAGTTCCAGTAACACAATTTTTAAAGGTTGTCTCAATGAGCCTAGTTCCTCAAGTTTTGGTCTACTTCTTGTATAGAAATTTTTATTCAGGCTGTTTTTACTACTCTTTTCAGTACGAGTACGGCTGCCGTTTTTCTATAAACATCTACTTATTATTATAAGTTATTATTATTATTATTATTATTATTATTATTATTATTATGATATCATAAGTTACGTAATCTGTTTATCTCAGTGTCATCACTGATTCATAGGTCGCCCTGCTTAGTTTGGGACTTCTCATATTTTGATATAGTTATTATTGTGTATCGGAGTAAAGCGTGATCTATCACTGTTTCATTCATAGCTTGTCCCCCATGCTTACGTTATGTTGGACTGTCATAACTTTTTTTAGTAGTATGTTATTTTTTTTGAATATCACCTATTATTTTGTGCTGTTCCTCATTTTCGTCTCAGACTTTTGAAAAGAATCCATGAAGTGTTGTGTAAAGTAATAAAAGGCGTTAGTAGAGTATGTATGGGAACTTTTGACTCTGTGATGATCATGGTTGTAGACGATCACTTGTAATCTTGTAGACAAGTGATAATTATTATTCCATCACTTATAAATCACCCACATTATTCACATATTTGTCCGTGTATATCTCACAGTAGAAAGATACTCACCTATATTAAAACCCATGAACATAACGTGAAAATGCCTACATCCTAAGCATACATTAGTAACAGTAAGTAAAGCCTCGATCTTCATGACATTGCATACGTCATATTGATGATGTTGCACTTAGTTATTGGCCTCATGGTATCGAGTACGAGTAAGTATGATGCAGGAGGATTTATAGGCGTATGACATGTATACGTGATGAAACTGAACTTAATATTAACATCATGGATTCTCACCAATGATATTTGATCATAAATCTCTGATCTTGGAAGGTGATTATTTACTATTGTGTAAATACATTTTTTGTTTATATAAAACGACTATACATATCTTTTATTTGTTTGTCTACATATATATCTTTCAGGACATATATGAAATAATAAAACAACATTTTAAATTATTTTATACTAAAAACTTCATATTGTCCCAAGTATATAATACTGAGTAAACACTGTAGCGGTAAATAATCCCCAAAATAAATAGTTGCATTGGCTCTCGACATTGATACTGATCATGTTTGTTTTAGAGGACACGACTACTTGAAGGCGCCCGATCCACGCATCACCACTAGATAACAACTCAAACCACCGTGAGAAGCATCTCGCTCTAGTTTGTCAGCCAAGACGTTGCTATCCCATTGAAACTCTGTTTACGATCAAATATAATTTCTCTTCCATCCTTTAGTGCCTTCTGATTTTTTCTCATTTGTAATAGTGGGTCCAATCGATAGAAGTTGGTCTGGTTGTACGACAAGCGTAACTTGATCATATACCGGGGTACACTACAGCACTAGTATTATTAAGATCTTCTTAACGTTTCACCTTTATCAAACTATTATTTACATACATACTTGTGCCCTTAATATTAATAGTTATTCCAATAATTTGTTAATGGTATTAATTACCTGAAAATATACATACTCCTACTGGCTGGCATTCGTCTCGTTTATATGCGTTGCCTTGGTTATGGTAAATGTAGTTATCTGCTTCGATTCAATATCGTTGTGACGAGCTGGTACAAACCTGGCGGTATGAACAGTTTATGCTTTTCCAAGGATTAAGTATTTTTCTTTTTTTTTCCGCAAAATAGTCGTAGTTCCCAACAGGTAGAAAGTCGAATGGGGACATAGAGAAAATAATGGAACAAAATGGACTAATGAGGGTAAAGCAGATGGCATAAGAGCTGGCTGAGCGGTGGCAACTGAAAAAAATCGGCAACGAGGGGGAGTACAAGAAGGTGGGTAGCTAGTAGTTAGAGATGGAAAGAGTGGTGATATGAATTGCATAAGTGCTGGTCTAAATGATTGCTAGTGCAGCTGTTGTTCCAGGCGAGTGATGATAGGTCGTTGAGGCATAGTTAGTCAAAGTTTTTAATCCTAAAGGCTTGAAATAAGCTTGCTGGAAGAACATTTTAGGCCTAGCGCATCCTGAGTAAGTAGTGCGATCTCACCTGTCTTTACTCATTGGTGAGAGATTTTAAGAGTCCTCCCTAGGGGTGGGATGATCGGCGATTGAAATGATGGACCTAGTAGGGATGTAGGCAATTATCAAATCATCACGAAGTCTGCTATGACTTAATGAAAATAGTATGATGTTTATATCAAACAGTAGTGGTATTGTACAATTGTGTCTGCGCTTACTGAATTCCAAAATACGCATTACCTTTACGTGTGTTCTGTGTCTTCTTAATTATTGCCTGATATGTTCCACAAGTTTCTTTTTAAAATTCCCAGAAATACTATATTTGGCGTCGCAAGCAGGATCACATAGTAGTTTAACTTGTCTTCGATTATACTACGATTCTAATTTCATTCACGAGGTTGTAAATTTGGATCAAGTGGTTGGTATTACTTCTACGATTCGAGTGACATCCAGGATATATTCAAAGGATTATTCTGTTATTTAAATATGACAGTTTACGTTGGTGGTGTCATTCGAAACTCATAATTCATCCAGATCAAAATGAGTGAATTTTTTATGCATTAGATGTTTCCAGTTCACCTATTGAAATAATTTGATATTTCGAGGATTTCGAAGAATCGTATGCTACAAATGAGAGGGTGAAGGAGAAATATAATTGCACACTTTTTATTTTATCCGTGGGAAAGGACTGGTTCTCTATATTGAAATCCATATCATATCCCGTTCGATTAGTTTATCAGTCATATTCTGAATTAAAAAGACTAATGTTCGAATATTTCGTTCCCAGTGTCATTTTTGGACAGTTGCAAACTGATGATACTGATGTTGTTAATCATATCCGAAATTCTACTACTAATCAGTTTGGATCAGAAATATATTCTGAAAATTATTTCAATGTATTTTCCAATTCTGATTACATTTCTGGGAAGACTGATTTACTCAATACTCATTATCCAGTTCGTAATTCAGCCAAAAATTTTGGTGATATTTCTTATGAGATGAGGAAGGAACGTGATGTCTGTATATTAGACAATAATTCTAACTCTAATTGACCATATTCAGTCATTTTCAGTAAAGAATACAATTCCGAAAACCTACTTCCTCTGAATAATATTGATTTAATCAATGAAAGCATACAATTTCCGATTGATAATGGTAATTTGTATTCTGATCATGATTCCGATGTGGAGGTGGGAAGTAATAATTATGAATTTTGTACTAATCAATTCAAATCCGAAGTAAATAATGGCATTTATTCTAATGATATTTTTTATGAATCACTACAAGCAGACTGACATTCGCAATTCATTTCCTTCCTCAATTGCAATTTCTGATGATAATTCACTTTTGATGGAAAAGTCTACTGCTATTTATATGTTAAGTATTATTGACAGTTTTACTGATGATGTGGAATTCATATCTGAATGGTTATTTCATACTTCTGAGAAGCTAGAATAACATGAGACTCATTATTCTATTTCTACTTCAGGAGAAATTTCTAATGATATATCTAATTCAACTTCTGTTTCACTTGAAGCTCCTGTTGATACTAATAATGAGATGGAAGGGAGTGATGTCAGCATATTGGAAAATAATTTTAATCTCAATAAACCGAGCTTAATCATTTCTAATAAAGAAGATAGCTTATATGCTGGGATCCTATTTCCTATAAAGAACATTAATTCAATTGATGAAAATGTAAAATTTTCTAATGCTAATACAAGTTCGAATTCCATTCATGGTTCGAATGCTGATAACACAACATCGGATTGTTATGTTTATACTCATGATAAATTCTCAAATAAAGTTAAGGGTCCTATGAACAGCCCCAGTACGATCAAAGAAAGTGTAAAATTCTATCGTTATGATCTACTTAGATCCAGTTTGTTTAACAAACCATGTTCTCACGATTTCACTGCATCATATTAATTACTTCAATTAATTTTGAAAATTCAATGCTATTTACTCCTATATCTATGCAGCATACTACTCATTTGTTATTCAGCATTAATCAGTCATATCAAGGAAGTAACAAATTATAGAAATACGATAATTATGCTAATATATCGTCATATACGTCCAGAAAGTCTAAAATGTTCGTACGACGGCCAAGGTGATAAAAGGGAAGATGACGCGGTGATCTAGTCCAGTCTTTTCTAGAAAGTTTGAATACTGCTCGAAGTGAACAGTAAAATGCAAATAAAATAATTCTTCGTCAGAAGCGCAGAATGACTTACAATAACTTAGACATTCATTCAAGCTGTGGTGGGTGTGGTATTTATATGAAACAGTAGTGGTATTGTACAATTGTGTCTGCGCTTATTGAATTCCAAAATACACACAACCTTCATCTGTGTTCTGTGTCTTCTTGATTATTGCTTGATCTGTCCCGCTAGTTTCATTTTAAAATTTTCAGAAATACTATAAATTGGTCACGCTTTCTAAGCCTATCTTTGTATAATCGATTCCGTAGGACTACTACTCACCTAGTCGCTCTTCACAGAACCTTTTCTAAAGAGTTTTAGTTCCTATGGGAGGCGCGACAATGTTGTAGATTTCAAAGTAAGGCCGGATGTACTTCATGAACAGGGTTAATGATAGTTCAGGTGTCAACTTACTTAGCTTTCCACGGACACAGTAGAAAAATGAAAAAGACCTTCGAGGTGGCTTTGGAGTAGTCTGCACTGGTATCTAGGCCCCAGGTAGTTTGTTGGCTTGAGTCACGTATGGTGAGGTCAATCGGTATGGTTTGCCAAAAATGTCAACGATCGTCATTCCTCACGTCAATACCATATCAAAAGAACATTTATTTATTTATCATATCTTCAAGGTTAAACTTGTATATAAATATCCAATCCCTGAAGAAAATTGAAGTCAATTAGTTACTGGTTTTCCAGGTGTTGATTTGACGGTTTATAGTTCCATATCTCAATTCGTGGTCAAAATTCAAATTAAATATTACCGTTGATATT
The DNA here is from genome assembly GCA_025215515.1 of Schistosoma japonicum. Taxonomy (NCBI): domain Eukaryota; kingdom Metazoa; phylum Platyhelminthes; class Trematoda; order Strigeidida; family Schistosomatidae; genus Schistosoma; species Schistosoma japonicum. Next base: position 29,190,990 of record CM046063.1, read on the forward strand.
TTACTAGGTAATACTTTCCAAACACTTAATAGGCTTGACATCAGCACTACAAATGGAGTTAAATATACACACATGTAGAAGCCTTATCATACTCTTAGTCTACCAACTTTTGAATTGTGCATTCCTCTGTAGTATGCTTGTTCAAGGTATGATTAGACTAATTCCTTGTACTTTAGTCACTTGTTGGATTCATTTGGTTCAAAACATACTCTTCTACAATCCATTATTAGGACATCTTATTTACCCTACATCCTATCAACTGTTTGTGTGTGAAGACATTTGCTATACTCAGATCACAAACATCGATGTATAAATATTACAAAATACGCAGCAAGATACTTCTAAAGTGAGCGTATAGGAACTAGAATAAACAATTCTGAAAGTAAATATTTGACCCTAGATCCGTAAATCATTTTCATCAAAACTACCTACTTACACCTTAATTTAAACCAGTTAAATAAAGCCCTCCCCCTTGAAGCTTGATAAAAGTTGAAAGGCATCAAAAGTTCTAGGTTAATGATATCTGTAAAAAAATGAGCGCCAAAAGAAGATATAAATGCCCCTCCCAAGCGCAACTATTATTGGTCCATTTAGCACCAAGTGATTTGCTCCCTCTGAAAGACGATAATATCTAAGCACTATTTGTAATGTTCAGCATATGTTATAGGTACCTACTTCCTCTCTTTATAACAATAGTCTTCCTTTGCTTACAGTACCATTCTCGTGTTGTTCTCAAGTGTTTCAGAGTACAATAATAATACTATGCTTTCAATCAGTTGAGACACGCACAATTTATTTTGTAAAAGCCGTAATTATTTCTGAGCATAATAACTTCCATATTGTAAATTTACATGTTAGTATATATGTTTAAAGTGACATTGGGTATACTTGACTTTTGGTGGGTTGTTTACTTTTTGGTCGTTTGTGTATCTTAATCTGTTCCAAATGCATCCTTGTCTAAATCGGGGTTAATGACTTCTCTACATGTGTGATACGCCTATTTCGCAAGTAGTATCAAGTCAACGGGTAAACAAAATTTAGATGCTCTTTGGATAAATATATGATAAACGGAATATCAGTTGGTTTCCCCTCATCAAAAATTTATCCACAATTCCTAAATCTTGAATTATCTTTTAGCTCTCACTTGACTGCTAATTGTTCTGAATGTTTATTTTTCTCACTTTCAGGGTCCTGGTAAGAGCTTCGCTAAATTTGATGTACTTCATCGCTTGCTAACCAAGTGTCTTGTTTGTTATACTAATTGTGATCAAAGTCATGCTCCTTGTTTGTCAAGAATACACATTTTATCTAGTCAGTTCTTTAGTACTGTGACTTTCTACTTACCGACTGTTGAGTGATAAACTAACTGCAACAGTTAACTGAATAAACGCTTTGCACTGCTGGATGTTTTGGTATAGTACATATTTTTACTGTTTATTACAATAATATCATACTGCTTTGTCAATCAACGGAGTTTTATCATGTTTGGATAGCCTACAAACCAATTACGAACTCCGACAGTGGTATGCAAACAGGACGTAGAGTCTTGAATAGAATTCTCATAGCAATTTTATGATGAGTACGCTCGGATCTCTGTCCTCAGAATTTTAATAGCGATGTTGGCATCAAACTTCAGATTTCCTAAAATGCCTCCCCTTCCCAGTTTCCACATTGCTCTTCTCCCCGCTTAAAATTTCTTATATCGTTCATTGATGAGCAATTCAAATCATCTCCGTTTTTTGGATCCAAAAGTTCGTGATCTTTCCTAATCTTGTTAGTAAGTCTAAGGTTTGCTTTACGCTTTAGCTCGTGTCAACATATTTTCACACAAATAGCAGTAATCCTAATTATAAACTTACTACTACCTACTAAAAGAGTACTTCATAATATAGTCTAACTTCAATCTATAAAACACGACTAGATGAATCACAGTTTACGCATATCACTTAATTATTCAGTAAGGTTTCATTTGAACATGACTGGAAATAAGGCTAAAAGGTTCCAGGTTGATAGCTGTTTCCCCCGCAAAAGACACCCTGAATCTTCCCCTAATGACCTATTTATTACTGAACCGTAGATGAGAGACAATCGCACACAACTTGTCAAGGCTGTCATTGTGACTGATCTAAACAGTGACATTACCGGCTATAGATGCATAGTCGGAAGATGTACAATTAGCATTTACCAAAATACAATCTATCTTAAGTGCTCTAGCCCCGCCAACCTACTTGTTTGGTAAATATGATGACATAGAAATAGATAAGGCAGAGCAAGCTGAAACATTCCTTGATATCAATGCAGCAGAAGTTGTAAAGCGATTAATTTTGCTTTGCAAAGCCATTGTCTACTATGTCCCTGAGTATTTTCTACTTAGAAAGGTTAAAAAAACCTACTGAAGGCTAGTGGCATGTCTAATATTCCATGCTAATGTAATAGACTGTTGAAAAAAGACTGACAGACTAGCTGCTCATTTCTATTCCACTTTGTATCTACTCTAGATCGCAAGCGCTTTATAAAATTAGTAAACTATTTTAGATCTGGTAGTTACTTCAAAAATATACTAATAGTTGCCGGTAAAACGCCTCTGCAACGTAGATTTCTCAACCGTTACGACGCCGCTGCTCCTAACGTAAAAGACTTCAAATTAGAATTAACCATTCCAAACAAATTTTCCTGAACAAATCTTACAACCCATCCTAGTGGAAGTACAAAATCAAGAATATTCATGCCACCCACCAAACTGAAAAGTGTGGAGCCACCTAGCCCCTCCATACCTACAACCCCAACTAGGTGTTACTGAATCCAGAGGCCGAATATAAGCGGAAGAGTTTTCTTTTGTTATATTCTAAGACAAGAGTGATCACGACGAGAAGGAAAATAATAACCTTGCCTAGACTAATTAACTTAAACATTTGCACCCGACCTTTATTTTACCTTATTACATTCGGCCCGATACCAACTACCCCAGACGGAATAATGTAAGAAAATAAAACCTTGATTTACCAGCGTAAAGACTCTTTTAGGACGTTTCAAACACTTTATGCATATGCATAACCATACCACACAACATACAAATTAGAATAATAATGATATCAATACACAACGATGACATTTAGGACAGAAAAACGAATTGAATGGTCTACAAATAACGGATCCTAATTTGTGCATGCAAAATGCTATAACAACAATTTATGGTTTAAATGAAAGCTAAAAACTAAAGCAATTTGATGACAATAATAATAAAATAGTAGATATTCATGCAAACCGTGTACATAAATAGTCTTCGTATAATAGCTTTTAAAGCCTTTATCTCTTACATTAGTTGTCTCTCAAAACACCTTCCTCTATCCATACCATTTCTATCTCAACAAGATATTTGAAATAATAATTTTAACGTAGGAGATTACCCATTCCACTAATATGACTGTCCGCTTAGGCAGAAAAACTTACGACCTAAATACTTTCCTACAGTAAATGGCTTTAGCTACAACTACTTATCTGCATCCCAAAAATTATTACCAAATTACTATGATCTTTATGTCACGTATGTATCGTCGAATCATTTTTAGAGTATCCTCATGCGGCAATTTACTACCATTCTCACCTCTACTCATTGCCCCCGCAGCCACTGCTAAGTCAATAAATTATGACAAGCCCAAATACCACTAACCTCCAGCTCTGCCCCTACTAAGCAACCAATCTAATAGCACCCTGTTCTCACTTATCACAAGCACTTTGTGCATGAAAAATGACAATGGCAGTGACGACGAAAACACTGATATTGTGGAGCAGTCACCCATCATTTACTCACTAGTATCTGAACAACGTGTAACTCAACAACTAATCTCAAGTCAGAATCTCATCCGAATTTCTAAACCTTACCCCTTCATTCATGAAGCTTTAAATTACTGCGACCTCATTAGCCACCCGCTCAGTCTATGCCTACCAAACTTAAGGTCAGTATGCAACACTGGTTTGCTCCCTACCTTTCACAAATATGGTTATTTGTGGAGACTTTAACATGCTTGAAATCTTATGGTTTCCTACTATAGCACCGAAGCGCTATGACTCGTTTATGGAAAGTTTAGAGCTTGGATTTAGTTTCTACAAATGAACTTACCCCATGTACCGTACGTACAGTAAAACAATTTCGAGGTAGTGATCCCAATATTGTCATGTGCAGCCTCGACTTAGTGACTACAACATATAAATATCTGGTTATAATACCTACCAGACCCTTCCACAAGATAGACTGGACTTACTTTGAGACTTACTTCAGATGTCTTGACTGGAACAACGACTTCACGGAAAACGATACTGATAAGCTGATTGGTATATTCTACTACAACAATTATAATACACTTGATGTAGTTTCGCCTTTGAGATATACTAAACCCAGAATTCCATAACGCATACTTATCACCACTACTGCAAGAAGCCTACGTAGACATGCATCTTAATTTTATAAACTTAAAGACTTTTTCTCCCTTATGACTACGAAAGAAATTTGCATTAAGGCCGAAGAAGAACGTAAATAAGTGGAAATCGCATTAAAAAAATAGGCTAATGAACAAATAACCCTACAAAACTTCTCAAGACCTTCCGAAACAAAATCAGTAGCTCTAAGATACAGGGTGAAAAAGTCTATACCTGTGGCAGTAAAATACATAATGACCTCTGCCGTATAGCTAATTTATTCAGTGAGCACTTTGACAATTCACTTACCATTGAAAACCACATAGGTAGGATTGAACCCACAAAGCCTCTGTCATTCGGAGTTAGGGGTATAACAGTCACTACAAAAAATGTCCCTTAGGCAATGACCACAATAAGAAACTCATACACCCTTGAGCCCTGATGGCATACCAGCCAATGTCCTTAAAATAGGTGGTACTGACTTACACCTAGCACTTCTTAAAACCTTCACAATATCACTCTCTATTGAATGCTACCATGCTCCATGGGAAACCACATATTTCATCATTTAGCTTAAATCTGGAAACTACCAGACTAATCTCTGTTTGATCGAAAGTAATATGAAAAATAATTAATAAAAAATTACTTCAATGTTTACTTCGAAACGAGACAGAGAACAACCTGAGTTTCATGACCGATTCCTAGATTTGCTATCACGTTTGGTATAACGTCTGATGTGTGTGTCCAGTAACGAAGAATTTATCCACCGTCGACGTACAATACTCTAGCATGCTGCCTCAAACCATTGTCTGTAAAATCATCTTGCTGCTCGAGAGTTACCAACACAAGGTCATATCTCGTGCCATATGCCAAATCTAAAAATTTTTAAGCAATTACCATTATCACCATGAAAACTGCTAGTGTGTTTCACGATCGTGTAACAACTATCCAGTTAGTGACCTTCAAGAAAACAAATACGGTCACTATCAAAAACAAGAGTGTGCATAGCCGTTTTTAATTATTTACCCACTTTTACAAGTTCAATCAGTAAGTGAATACTAATTTGGTAGTCCTACAGCATTAAACGTTGCAGAAGAGTCTGAAAAGATATGATAATAATGGAAGTGAATTCTACCAATGTCTTTGCGGTTAGACAGTTGAAACTTTTAGGAAAAGGCGGAAGGTTCTCTTTCATCAGCTGACCTAGCTTATTCAATCTTTCGTTTACCTAGTCTAATATCGATTTCATAATGAGTGGAACGGTGCAACCGACTAACTTATATAAAGTGACACCTCTTGATGACTGCATTAGCGTGACCCACCTAACATAAGTGGTTCAAACTCGACCTGAATCAACAGATGTCTTCATCCAACCCACTTTAAAGTATAGTACATACGTCTATGAACTTCGCTATTCATTACGCTGATCTGGAGACACAACCTACAAAGAAGTGTATAAGGTTTTTGAGAGAGTCAAAGTAATATACCATCGACAAAAGGCCAAGAATAAAGAGTCATTTGTGATAGTCCCAAGGCGGCATATCTAGAGGACGAACCATATAATCTCGATTTAGCTACAAGACTCTAAACCATGGCCCAAACAGAGTTACTACATCTCAACCTACTATCAATGAGCTCAAAACTTTTAAGAAGCTTCACAATGTTGAAGGTCTAACATCAAGTACGCCTTAACAAGTATTAAATATATCACAATAGATTTTTTCATATTTCCCTCACTTTCAATGTGGTGTAAATTTATTCAGTTATTTTAAAATATTTCCTTTAAATAAAGCTTAAGTAGATGTAATTGTCTAACTACTGAAGATGTTGTTTGATAATTCAGACACAGTTAAAACTGCCATGAAATTAGAAAAAACTGCCGCAATCAACTCAGTATATACGATGTGATGAGAGATTTAGACAACACTTATCGGTCCCTTAGTCTCTCCAGTAAAAATATCCTCAAGATCACTAGTAATTTCGAAGTAGCTCCTGAGAATGGCCTCTAGATCCTTGATTAGTTATTCGAAAGGCATTCCTAAATTTGAATGTAGAAAACTTTCGAGTATTGTCTCTACATTTGTGAAGACTTGAAGTGTACCCGGGTATATGATCAAGTTACGCTTGTCGTACAACCAGAACAACTTCTATCGATTGGACCCACTATTACAAATGAGAAAAAATCAGAAGGCACTACAGGATGGAAGAGAAATTATATTTGATCGTAAACAGAGTTTCAATGGAATAGCAACGTCTTGGCTGACAAACTAGAGAGAGATGCTTCACACGGTGGTTTCAGTGATGATTTAGTGATGATGCGTGACCACGCGCCTTCAAGTAGTCGTGTCCTCTAAAACAAACATGATCAGCATCAATGTCGAGAGCCAATGCAACTATTTATTTCGGGGATTATTTATGGCTACAGACTCATTTGCGATTTGAAGTTCAAGCAGCTAGTCCTTGTTTCATGTATGGAGTGAATACAGTGAAACGGGTTCAGAAAAAAGGAATCGAAATGGTGAACGGTTATTATGAGCAGTCCTATATAGACAGACTGAGATATCGAAACCTATTTCCGCTGAATTGCCGCCAACTCCAAGGTTATCTAATGCTAGTTTGTCGTATACTGAACGATGGATTTTTCATGATTCCACTTTCAGTTTTTTCCAAAGCTGATAATTTAGGACACTCTACCAAAGGTCGAAAACCAGAATAAGTTAGCCTACGTCTGTAATTTCTTGACTTGCATGGAGCCATGAGCAACTGAAAATCTCTGTCAAAACACATACAATTGGCACTTTATGTGAACATATTCTAGACAACATTAGATTTTTACACTAATAAAATGCACGAGGATTAGCAAAGGTCACATACCTCCTACCCTTAAACATGAAGACTGATTGTTTTGGTCTATAGTAAGCAAGTGGCGGACTTTATAAGGTCTAGGTCGTAGTGGCTGCGTGACGATGAGCAACATCAGGAAGTATCCCGTCTGTGTCGGTCGAGAAAGAGGCTTCAAGAAAACAAAAAATATTCGTCCGAAGAAGCCTTCAAATAGAAGAGGCGTAAGTTATTTCTAGATAATTATTGTTTAGCGTCTAACCAAACAAGCAAAATTTGCTCGTAGTCTTATACGTGAAGTAGTTGGTTTTGCTCCATTTGAGAAGCGATTACTGGAAGTTGTTGAAAAACGATAAGGAAAAACGGGCTCTAAAATTCGCTAAGCGCCGTATCGGTGGACATAGAAGAGCCAAAAAGAAAAGGGAGGAGTTAATGACCATTGTCAAGAGTATGAGGATGAAGTGATTTTGTCTTTAAATAAATGGATATACTCTACTCTCTCTTCGGTTTTCCATGCGTTTTGTTAGTTTCTAAAGTTCTTGCCCGTTATCGTCTTTATTGGAATCCATTGAAGTTCCATGAACTATCTGGTCATGAAATAAGGCAATCAAAAATTCGTTCTCGTTGTTGCTAATTAATACTTAGTGCCACCTTGCGCACCACGTCTTAATCGTTATTTTGCCAGTCACGTAAAAAACTTGGCCTTCACGCTTGTCAATTTTCCCATTACTTTATGCTCAGAAACAGTATTATCTATTACTGTATGGGTACATTGTTATATCTTCTTCTTTATTTCACTTTCGGAGGTGTTTTGTTGCGTACAACCAAAAAAAATGGTTCTTGTGAGTAAGAACAGCGGTGTAAATCTGTATGTCTGACATGATTCTAATCAGACGTCTATCTAGTTGGATGTATGTCAAAGGGATGTCGTGGTAAGAGTGAATTGAACTATCATTTGCAATCTGCCTAACTAAAACATTGGCTAGTATTTTGTCTGGTTTATGTAAGCTTTCTTGAAATTGTTAGTCTTAACTGTGAATCGCTAACAGCACCTTGGAAGCCTAACTGCACATGCAATTATGATTCGGGTGGAAGTTGTTAATATTGGTTGCGAACTTTAACCACTAAGATTCTGGAGTTATTTAGTGACTGGAAGGAGCAGAAATAATCCCTCAAATTATCAACTATGATTCCTGAACGCGAACAGCTGATTTTTGAATCTTATTTGAAAGTGTTTGACCGATACATTTCAAACATAAAACTAACTTATCTGGAAACATTTAAGCAAGTATTGTGATTCCTAGGTTTTCAAAATTGTTTATGACTGAGTTCACCTACACTTTCGTCCTGTCTGTTACGTTTTGGCCAACTTCAGTATTCAGTTCGACGAATAAAAGATGGAATCAGATACTATCCCACTATACCGCGTCTTTAATTCTAGGACTGGTGGATATAATTAATCAGTAGTCGCCTCTAGAAATTAAAAGTTGTTGACTGTTCTGATTTGGGTTCTCGAATAATACTGGAGAATTACAAATGAGTATCTGATGTGGCTCGTCAGTTGATCATAGTTTCATGCTTCAGTCTTTTAGCACCACCTGTGCGTATTAGTTATTTTATATAATTCGTGGCCATAATGTATTTAAAAAAAGGTTGACTGAGTCACTCAGCTCCAGACTGTAGAAACAGACAAGTATCTGCTACCTTGCATTGCTTGTCAAGACAGGTGGCTGTCCTATGTGCGCAACACATCCTAACAACTAAGTTGGTTTCATAACCTTAAGCGACTATTCTTTAAAAATACTGATGGGTTAATACTAACAATTGGTGCGTGCTGTTTACTTACAAAGGTGACGTTTTTATACAAAGTAAATCCAGTGGTAGGCTGTGACATACTGGTTTTTCAATTAGCTGGTAAGAACCTATCTGACACCAGTTTTGGAGAAGTTATGAGTCCGTGTCGAGATTTCAGCCGTCCGGATTTTTAAAGCATTAAAGTTCAGTAAAGTTTGTAACGAATTTTTTTATTCAAAATGTGCATTAAAAATCGATCCGAAAGGAAATTTTGTATTTGAATGGAGGAACAAACTCAAAAAATTATTGTTTTTAGACATCTACATGTTGTTGGATCCATCAAACAGAGCCCTATCTAACTCATTTCGAGTGAAGACATTTGTTGGATTGTCCAATCTTCATTTGCAGTGTGCATTCAAGATAATTTCAAAAGTAGTCTTTAATCTCTAATTCTCGTTTAAGTACTGTGAAAGTATAGAATAATTACTCTGACAATTCCGAATAATTACATGTAGACCTAGCCTTTTTTAATTTTAGGAGCTTCTACATGTTCTTATGATCTATGTATTAATATCCTTAAGCCATCTGGAATCGGTTGTTTACTAATTAGTTGGCAAGTCAAACTTTCGAGTCGGATATGAAATAGTTTGCCTATAAAAACGCGCTTGTACAATATATGTTACTCAAAGAAGACCATTCCGTGATCGTTTCAGAAGTAACACTATAAACGGACTTTTGTCAAGCGATAAAAGTAAATTCACCTCAGCTACCCTTCAAAATTATAAGCTCGTTGATTAAAGATTGTCTTAGACATATAACCTAATCGTAGTATGTGGATTGTCTCAAAATGACTACTTCAAACACATGATTACGGTTATGAATTAAAATACTGGAGCTAACAGTAGAAGTTTGGAATTTTACAACTAATCTGAGTACATGTGTAAAATATCACTATAATTTCTTTGGGAAATCATGTTGATCAAACAATTGCATATTTCGAAATCGATAATAATTACGTGATGAATGCAGTTTACGCAATAGCTTAGAGCTCAGTCCTAAATCTAAAGGTCCGGTCCTTCATTTTACTAGCTGGCTTAAGTGATATATTAGTATTTAAGTTGTGAATAATATCCACAATTCAGTAAGCTATTCTATGATCTCGAATACATACTGGATGTTACTTCTATAGCAAATAATTTTTTACTTAGTGTATGAATCCGTTTTTATTGAACGTCTAGATAACTTACATCGAACAGTGAAACGTACCACCTCAACTACAGTGATTAGCTCGCTATTGACTACAGGATGTTCCTGAATTTCTAGTGTGAAATTGTGACTGGTGGAGTTCAGATATGTTAGAAGTGGGACAGTTATCACCAATGGCATTGACTGATCATCGTACTGTATCAGATTGATGAGAGTGGGAATTATGCCATCGGACCCCGGACCAGTGTTTTAAATGGTTAGGCGTTTTCTGTGAGATCTGAATGTCCTTGGTTCGACTCCGTGGTGAAGTCAAGGGTGCACGTGGCTGAAGAGTCCCATACTGTGACAAAACATGTGTTCAATGCTTCATAGTTCTTAATGGCAGTACCCAAACAAGATCAATCTGTAGTGAATACACATAGGGAATAATAACTACTTAGTTCGCACTCAGTTTACGTTTGGTGGGAGTTAGATGGTACGAGAGGTTAGATAAGTGATAATAATGGGATGAGTATAGGTTTTAACGTATTGGAGCGTTGTGCTAAACACTAAAGAATATCGCAGTAAGGCTGGTTGAAATCTTGTCAATCCCAAATGTGACTACTCGTGTTTCCCGGCATACACATATTTCAGACTTTCTGATTCTGATGTTATTTCTACAATTCTATGACTTGAACTCAGTTTTCGTTTGGCATACTTCGACAAACAAATTTTATTGGCAAACATAATTCCGAAAAATATATGTATACAACTTGTAAAGTTAGGATTAATGTGAAAACAGGTCTTGTCATAAAATCATACCTAATGGACAAAAATTAGAGATCAAGAGCTATTCGGTAACTGTTTTTTGAAGCCTTATGTCTAGTAGTTGGATTGTACTACTTAAGAGTCACAAACTAAGATAATGACAAACTTGAACTATAGCTTCGGTAAAACATTACACTTATATATGTGCAGAATCATTCTGTTTACTTATCTTTGGGATCTAGATATGATGATTTAGCAAATAGTTTTATTCATTATGAACTGTTCCAACAAACATTTAGTTTCTCTAAAACTTACCATCTGTTGTATAAATGCTGTTTGAAGTTAAACACGATGTTTGGCATTGGCCTTTTTGACTTGCGATATTCTTAACAATAAGTAATCTAAACTAATTGCTATAATTACAATTCAAAGCAGTCAAATAAATAAACTCCGTACGGATGATATGATTGTTATGATTAGGTTGTATTCATCTCAACAGTAACAGTCCAAACTGTTCTACAAACAATTTAGAAGAATTTTCTAATGAGTTCGAACTGAAATCTAGTAGTAATGGAGGTGAACAAGAACCACTACCGACTATTACAAATAAGCAGACTCGAGAGGCCAGCAATTATGTAGGACTGGGAAACCCATCATTGTATCAATTATTTTAGCATGTTCTGAAATGCATTAAGCTGATGCAACAAACTATACCCTACTGAAATATTTCCGAAATGTCTTAAAATGCTTAGTCCGCAGAAGTTATGATGTATGGCATAAGTAATCACACAAACAGTTAAACGGTAACAGAATTACAGGCATGATGTTAAATTGTTTAGATGAAATTTGCATTCAGATATTATTGCCTTAATGTATGCGAATTGCTTAGCAACAAGCTAGGTAACTGAAGCCTAGAATTACATACAATAGGATGATCGGAATCATTGGCTTAACTGAGTTCAAATACTAAATATGATTGAAATAGTTCATCTAAAATGTCACATAACGGTCTCGTCCAAATAAGCACAATGTTTTTGGAAGTTTGGCTCTGGATAACTGGTACGCTGTCAAGCCGTTTGAATACCTTGAGTCGAATGCACGAATTCAAGTTTGAGTGAATTCTAACCACATCAGAATGCTTTGATAAACTCGGTAACCAAAGCCACCTGCTACATTCAACACAGTTATAACGAAAAGTTGCGGCAGTGATATTACGTTTGCTTGTGTTATTAACTACGGTCACATTACACTGTTACATCGATGACTAAACTTCAGTAAATAACATTTGTACTTAGAGTTAGCGCATGATATTATTTTGGTAAGATTTTCTTTAGCATAGTTTGCACCTACATTATAATTTGAATACCACTATTAAAGTTATGGTAAGACATTACTCAATTTTCATGCATATTCAATACGAATAAAAATTAGATGCCACTAAGTTCATGTACTAGACCTCTGCTACGTTGTATTATCTAAATATTAAAGTTAACTATGTTCATAAATCTTAGTTAAGTATTCGTTCTCATAATCTGATGTTTGCGAGTTAGGTATAAACAAACAATAAGATCCGATATCAACCAAAATTTACTTCGATAACTGACAAGTTTTCTATAAAGCAATGATTAGATATTTACAAGATATCATCAATAAGTATATTCTAAAGTTTTCGTTACGCACTACTGCGTTGTTTTTGCTGTTATAATTAGGCAAGACCTTAAGAAATATTCTGCGAAGAACTAGTGAATATATTCATGATGCATATTTATCAGGTAATTGACTTAGGGTATTTTATATTGTTCTAATTATATTCTTTCACTTATCATTTATCTTACCGTTCCTGAAATTTATTGTCAATTAATTGTGAACCGAGAAATCAGACTCGGTGTCACAAAGATTAAAGTAATTTAGTTGTAAACAGAAATAAAAAATGAAATTGGTTTAGGTGACTAAATTTTAACGGGCTTGTGGTTACGAACCCTTCACTAAATCCCATAAAATGTTGCAATATCATTCACACTTTAATATGTACAATCTATATCTTAGTCCAGGGTCATGTAATCCTTTGTAAAACATTATTATCATCTTTCTTTTCCATCCCAAAGAAAACATGTATGTTACCTATACTCACTTTAATCGCACTCCATGCTACCTGAAACAAACTTTTATCTATTAATTTGAATCTAAATTTTAGTGTGAAAAGTGATATACAATGTATTATTTTTGACATTATAACTCTTATTCATGATATAACTATTAATCTTTCTTAAATATTTTGTTCCAGGATAAATGTTATGGAGTAATCCATAAGAATTAAATTGTGTAGAAATTTCATACACCTATAGTGCTAATGAACGTCTATAAGAATTAGTGTTTCCAAGTTACTCTGCATTATCAAAGAATTCTTGAATTCAAACTAATTTAAATAATAATAACCCCTTTTAAAACATGTAACTTATTAGACTTTTATGAATTATCAAAGCAGATTTTCCTAATTGACTGCCCAGAATATGTATCTTGGCTTTTGTGTTAAATTGTCAAAAATTTGAGGATTTTGACGACACTAGTCATTATATTTATTTTTGCTTCATTTTTAAAAGATCTATTTGCTATATTTTATTTGACGACTCATGTTATCAATCAGAAAAGGTATATAAATGTTTACTTCGTTTCATAGCCTTTTTAAGCAGGCCTAGTAAATTATCAGATACACGTATAAGCTGGTGAACAGAGGTAGAAGTGAAGCATGCAACAGAATGCTAAGAAGAGAAGAAACTAGTCATTTTTTATGTAATTATTCTCAATTTTGCTATTTTTTATTTAATTGCAAAGTCAGCGGTAACAGGTACTGCTCTTCATTTCCTCAGCTCGGATCTTGTTAATTATGATTGGTTGTAGTGTCATTTTAGTATGCTAATTACTCCAATTTCTACAAGGTCGCTTATTGTAACTATATATACAGAGTTGGGATATAATAGAGTCGAATTTTCTTAGTGCTGCATTCGTGTCTTCTTGATTTTGGATTGAGGTGAACAGTCAGTTATCGAGTTGTTGGTCACGGTTGCGATTATCAGTTGGTGCAGACAAATTCGCAGATTAGAGTTGCGGTTAGTTCGCGTATAGCAGTAGACGTTTTATCGCGACATAAAACAGAACGCTGACGGAATTCAATCAGCATTTAAAAAAATGAATATATGGAAGCGACATTAGCTACAACTCAGTGATTAATCTGTGCAATACGTCTTAATCCTTCGGAGGTTCCTCTGCAGTCCGAATAAATCAGTGGTAATTTTCACTGACTGTGACGTAGAGTGACTCGGGATAGAGTCAAGCAAGATGCATCAGTACCCTCAGGACAACAGGTACGCCTTGTTGATGTGTGTTAAACTACACAAGATATATGTGAAGGGTTTTCTTACGACTCCCTCTCCCAAAGCCCTTCTATCCATAACGAGTTTGGTTGCATTGAGTCCGAAACTTCACTAATTATCCCGAGAAAGATGAGCAGAGACTCATTTGATTATATTGACGTCCTCGCAGGTTGATGGAGCCATCATTACAAACTAATTGGTGTGGTCTATAAATCCAATACCGACCTGATGCCAGTGTTCAACTGTAGTTAGTGAGCAAATGTTCAAAAATGTCTCGTATCATAGATGCTGTAGTGAAGTATTTATGATTTACTGACTGTGGGCATTGCTCTTAGAAACAGAATAGTCACTCGTTATTGATGAGAAGCTCTGATGGGATGATCTAAACGCAGTCAACATATGGGTCAGGAGTAAAAAAAATTGTGAATTTGATAAGAATCGGCGTATACAATAAAAGAATGCAAGAAGGGCGTAATTAGACGGCATGTAAATTAAATAGTATATTATATAATGTGGTCACTCGTTGTTGAAAGACAACATTTCCTCCTAACTGGAGAATGGCTATTTACTCGTACAAATGATCTTGTTTTCATGTACCGCACACCTACAAGTTATGCTTATCTATTTGTTCACGAAGCGGTGGCAAATTAAGAATCTTAACTTACAATAATAATGCGAGTCTTATAATTAATATAGATGCATAGTTCTTTTGTTTGTTTTCTGCTGTTAATTTCCGACACTTATTGATTTCAACTTAGGTTTTCTCCCTAAAGAACAACTCACTGAATTAACTTGAACCCAGATATTTTTCAGGGACTTCTAGTTGCTACACAGTTATAACAACGATAGGTTTGGTTATGTAAATGTCATAGAGGTCAAAAGATGAACAAATTGAGTTTTTCGGATTGAAAACTTTCGAATAGTTAAATATGGGGGTCGTTGAAGAAATTGTCCAGCTCTGATGAATCTTAAATTGTTCCGTTCTATTTAGTGAGTTTGAGCTTACAAAAGTATATGAAGCTTGAGCCACTCTCCGTTCTTTGTCGCTGTAAAGCTGTTCTTGGATGATTTTGATTAAATTATTATATTTATGATAGTTACTGAAGTAAACATGTACTTCAGTTCTGTTAGGTCGGACCACAAAGAAGCGTAACAAACTTTCAAAACTGTGGTTGCGAACACTATTTCATTTATTCGAACTTTCTGTAATGTAATCATTTTGTTTCTATTATTGTTACGCTCCGCTTGCCATATCCTCCCGTTCAGCATAATTACTGTTATTACATTGTCTCTTATTATGGACTATAGTTAATTAGTTGTGTACAAGTTGATCCTATTCACTACCACTATTTCCCTCGTTCTGTAATCGTGTTAATTTTCTAATTGGCTTGTTGTGTGGTCTGAATTTATGTATATATAAAAGAATGCTTGGAATATAATATGATTCTGTCTGGCTGATCTATTGGCTCGCATTCTTCTTATTTCAGATTGGGACTAAGTGGGCACAGGGCAGACGCGCTATAACCAACTAGGCACCAGTAATTGGCACTCGGCCAACCCAATCACCCAATTTCTTGCGTCATAACAGTTCATAATTATATTTAAAAATGTTTGATCTGTAGAGGTCTAGGTTGTCTTCTAAACATATAAACTTATATGGTGTACACTCCCATGTGTACTTACATTCAAAGTACGGTTGAACTTTCTCTTTTTTCTAAGCCGTTCGAACCTTAATGATTTGTTCAGTTATTTTGAGTCCAAATACATTTCAATTCAGTTTTTGATATAGATTTCTCTATTTAAATGCATCCGATCAACCGTATATGTCCGTAATGTCAACTGATACACGAGATTTATACGCACATGGGATTCACTTTCAGCTAATTGCAACTTCGACAGACTTCTAGAGGATTATTAGGTGGTTTTTTTCAGCGTAACTTTGATCTCAATGATGATATTCATAAAGTAAGCACTATTTTACACAACGTTCTAATGGTTTGCTTATTCAGATCTATAGGTGCACTTCTGTCGAGAAGACCTCAAGCATGTTTATTACGGCTCGTTAAATCTAAGGATGGTAAGTGAATGAAACATGAGGAAGTAATGAAGAAAATGTTGTGTGGCAATCAATGTTTAGCATCACATTTCTACAACAGAACATCCTGTGTTCAAAAAGAATATCCAATTAGATCTAAATAGATTGAAATTTTTTAAAATCCTACTGAAACGTCGTATAAATTTAGAAATCTCCTGCATCTTAAAATACTTATGGTAGTCGCCATTAAAAACAGATAATGAAAAATACAGCATAATCAAATGAACCTCTTCTTCCTTTTCCAGGAAGAATATTTTGTATATGATTAGTGTTACTAATTGATTCTCAGAATTGTTATTTGTCAACTACAGATCTATTGTGGTATATTTAATACTTGTTAAGGCGTACTTGATGTTAGACCTTCAACATTGTGAAGCTTCTTAAAAGTTTTGAGCTCATTGATAGTAGGTTGAGATGTAGTAACTCTGTTTGGGCCAGGTTTTGAGTCTTGTAGCTAAATCGAGATTATATGGTTCGTCCTCTAGATATGCCGCCTTGGGACTATCACAAATGACTCTTTATTATTGGCCTTTTGTCGATGGTATATTACTTTGACTCTCTCAAAAACCTTATACACTTCTTTGTAGGTTGTGTCTCCAGATCAGCGTAATGAATAGCGAAGTTCATAGACGTATGTACTATACTTTAAAGTGGGTTGGATGAAGACATCTGTTGATTCAGGTCGAGTTTGAACCACTTATGTTAGGTGGGTCACGCTAATGCAGTCATCAAGAGGTGTCACTTTATATAAGTTAGTCGGTTGCACCGTTCCACTCATTATGAAATCGATATTAGACTAGGTAAACGAAAGATTGAATAAGCTAGGTCAGCTGATGAAAGAGAACCTTCCGCCTTTTCCTAAAAGTTTCAACTGTCTAACCGCAAAGACATTGGTAGAATTCACTTCCATTATTATCATATCTTTTCAGACTCTTCTGCAACGTTTAATGCTGTAGGACTACCAAATTAGTATTCACTTACTGATTGAACTTGTAAAAGTGGGTAAATAATTAAAAACGGCTATGCACACTCTTGTTTTTGATAGTGACCGTATTTGTTTTCTTGAAGGTCACTAACTGGATAGTTGTTACACGATCGTGAAACACACTAGCAGTTTTCATGGTGATAATGGTAATTGCTTAAAAATTTTTAGATTTGGCATATGGCACGAGATATGACCTTGTGTTGGTAACTCTCGAGCAGCAAGATGATTTTACAGACAATGGTTTGAGGCAGCATGCTAGAGTATTGTACGTCGACGGTGGATAAATTCTTCGTTACTGGACACACACATCAGACGTTATACCAAACGTGATAGCAAATCTAGGAATCGGTCATGAAACTCAGGTTGTTCTCTGTCTCGTTTCGAAGTAAACATTGAAGTAATTTTTTATTAATTATTTTTCATATTACTTTCGATCAAACAGAGATTAGTCTGGTAGTTTCCAGATTTAAGCTAAATGATGAAATATGTGGTTTCCCATGGAGCATGGTAGCATTCAATAGAGAGTGATATTGTGAAGGTTTTAAGAAGTGCTAGGTGTAAGTCAGTACCACCTATTTTAAGGACATTGGCTGGTATGCCATCAGGGCTCAAGGGTGTATGAGTTTCTTATTGTGGTCATTGCCTAAGGGACATTTTTTGTAGTGACTGTTATACCCCTAACTCCGAATGACAGAGGCTTTGTGGGTTCAATCCTACCTATGTCGCCCTTTGAAGAGGACATGAAAGCGGTCTTGGATAGTTCTAAAGTGAAGTTAACTGATGTTCTAAAAACAAATCCATGACCGAACAGGCATTATTTATTGCAGGATGCTAATATTAAGAGAAGCCCACGGTTCTGCAAGTAGCTACTATCGAATATTATACCATGGTGGAAAAACTGACTGCATAACCAGAGAAGCTTCTAACTACCAAACATACACGTACGAGTAGTTTTTCAGAAGAAGTTCAAAAAATTGGCTCCGATTCGGCAATTCTGTATGTTCGCCGCAATACTATATATTGTTGAATTCCTCGAAATACTAAATCTGGAAGTTTGTATTCATTTCTTCATACCAACTTGCTATCGAGCGGGTATCTACATATGTATAAGCACAGTCAAGCCCCCAGAATAATTCATCTATGAAACTCTGAAATTTTTGCACTACATTAGTCAATCGAAGGAGGACTCGATAAAAAATGCATCAAGGTCGGGACCACATCTAATGAAAATGACCATGGACTGCTGAAAAGACGGACTATTCCCAGGTTCATTATGTAGTAAAATTTCTTTTTAGGGTATCCTTAGTTTTTTAGGCGTAATTCGGCGTGCTTTGATGAAATCCGGTTGACCTGTAGTTGTGGCATGATGTGTAACATTGCTGTTTATACGTGGTCATTTCGTATTTTCTCCAAACATCGGGATACTTGTTATATATCAGATGACTCTAAGGGTTCATTATATGTTGAATACGATTAGTGCTCAAGCTTTAAATGGGAGCAGTTTCTAATGCATACTGATATATTGGTGTTTCTATCTAATACCTTTATTTCACGAGGGTCTACAATCAGGTTTTCAATGGCTGGGAAAACGGACACCAATGACAAACTGTTTAATAATTAAAATCCAGTGTATTGTTGGCACAATCACATCTAAATAAACAAACTTCTTACCATAAGTGACAATTTCTTCTCTATTGGCCACCTGTGGGTAATATGCTGCTTCTTTTTGAGGATTGAATACGTTTGCAGACAGGACACTTACTTATGCTGTATCGTTGTTACATCAGTGGCCAGCAACAGGTGGCTATTTTTACCTGCTAAGTTCCCTGTTGACGCGTACAGGAGAAATGGTCCCTTGAAGTTTCAGTTGTAGGATTGAGGCTACGGAAATAACAGTGCTCTTTACACCTTTTTTAATAACACTGCCATAGGTTTTTGACTCCAATTCCATTAAGAGTTGTCCTTTGTTACTGCCATAGTTTAACTTAACAGCATTGTGTTTTAAAATCTTGTCATTTTGTTCATTATCGATTGGGGTCTATTGTGACGGAATAGACCCTAGTGTAGTGGATTCTAGTGAACTGCAGCATCCTATCAGTAAAGTAAACCAGTTAGTCTATCAGATCATCGCTAAATGTTGCAAAGAATGTTCATAGTTGTTGTGACACTGGAGAAAAAATCTGACAGTAGCAATCTTCTTTAGATATAAACTATTCTACTGCTTTTTGTATCAATGTAAATATTTTGTCTTTGGACTGACAGAAACGAATAAGGTCAGAATCGATGACGGGATCCTACAAAACTATTTATTTACAAATACGTTCTTTGAGCAGGAATTTTCTGCCTTACATGTTGTACTTGTGACCGATTTAGTTTCTTTATGATATTTATTCTTGAAACTATTTATAATAGTAGTGGTAAACTTGTTGGGTAGATTATATCTAACGAGTTTAGAAAGGTATTAAAGGCTAACTGGACAGCTTTATTTTATCATATTTTTGCAACTAAACAGTTTTCATCGGGTGCACTGCAGTCATGCAATGTTTACTTTAGCTGTTTTCATGACTTTGGATGTCTTCTTCACCAAATTCTTTCAAGGATAAAAGAACAAGTATCCTTTAGAGATTTGAAGGTCGTTGAAACGTATAATCAAGAGCGGCTGTTCGAATCGCTTAGGAAATGGGTTTATGAGTTCGCAGTTTCCTACTTTTTTCACCCATGCCTTCGGATTTCATCCGCCCTCCCCCTGCACCAGTCTTTAACCCCACACCTGAAGAATTCACTGATCCTATTAGTTATGTTCAGCGTATTTCCCCAACAGTCTTCAATTACGGCATTTGTAAAATACGGCCTCCTAACGTAAGGACACTATGACATTCATGACTTGTTAATGTTTACAGGGTTGGAAGCCACCATTTTCAGTCGATCAACATACCTTCACTTTCATACCCAGAGTCCAAGAGTTGTCTGATGTCTGCGCCTATAACCGTGTTAGATATCATTTTATTACTTCTCTTATAAACTTTTGGGAAGCTCAGGTAGTGTGAAGTATTTCCTAATTGCTGTCTGCAGGATATTAAGCTGTTTGTTCCTCAAATAAAGGGGAAAAGTATTGATATTTATCGACTATGGAAGCAGGTGAAAAATGCTGGAGGTTACCAGACTGTGTGCGACAAAAAGCTTTGGTGTAGAATTTGTGAGCAGATCAGCTTGCCAGCAGTTCCGTCATTCGCCTCTGCTTTGTGCTTACATTACAAAAAGTACTTGCTTCCATACGACACATTCATTGCTGATGAATTAGTATGTCTTATCTACTTTCAAATTACCATCTATAGGTAAATAATGAGAAGTACTCTAAATCTTCACATACATCTCAGTCACGAAAAAAGAAACCACCGGTATTCACAAGTTTACATTAGCTTACTACTTTTAGGTTGATAAGATGGTATGTTCTGTCTGCAATCTTGGTAATGATGACAAATATCTCTTGCTATGCGACGGTTGTGAAACCAGTGGTGCATGTCACACATATTGTCTTGATCCTCCTCTCTCCGATGTTCCTAAGGGAAGTTGGTACTGCCGTTCTTGCATAATAAGAAGATACAAGCAGTTAAATCAATTCGAGGCTTTTGGATTCAAAAGTTCAAATGTAAAATATACTCTACACTCATTCGGGATTCGAGCTGATAACTTCAAAGTGAATCATTTCGGCAAACCAACATATGTAAGTCGTTTGTCTATTTTGATTCATCCACTTAGATGGTTTCACTTGAAGAGGGGGAGGCAGAATTCTGGCGCCTTGTGGACTCCGAAAATACTGAAGTGAGTGTCGAGTATGGGGCTGATTTGAATGCTCGTGAACATGGATCAGGTTTCCCAACTTCCCGACCGGGAAGGATCAGTCAAAAGTTGAGAAACTACGTTACATCACCTTGGAACTTAAACAATACTCCTTTACTAGATAGTTCTGCCCTTAGATTTTTGCCACGGGATATATCGGGAATGATTGTAAGTCCTAAATCTTGTATGTCACATACATTTTCGTGGTTATGCTCTTTTGATTTGTATAAATCACTCCATTTTCGGAAATGGTGTGAACTAGTATTTGCTAACTAGTAGTGGTTAATTTACAACATTATCAAATAATCTATATCAGCTATCTCGGAATGAACCAGAAATACAGCATCTGACTCATAAGTACACAATCTTTACCTGGCTGTGAAACATGGCCATTAAGGGTAGAAGACACTCGTAGGTTACTAGCATTTGATCACAGATGTCTTAGAAACATATCTCGTACCTGCTGGGATCTCCGGATAATTAATAATGAGGTTAGACGAAGGGTATTAGGGAATAATGGTAAATCTGTTGATGAGGTTATGAAACTCCATCGACTGAGATGGTTGGGGCATGTGTTACGTATGTCCGAACACCGGTTACCACGTCGCTTAATGATGAATAATATTGGGGTGGGTTGGAGAAGGGTTAGGGGCGGCCAAACCAAAACGTAACATCAGTCGTTGAAATCACTAACTTCTGGTCTGAGCCACATTGGTAGATGTCGACTACCTGGTTGGGGTCCGCGTGACTGCCGTACCCAGTGGTTGGAGACTCTTGGTGACATGGCTCAGAATCGATCACAATGGCGTAGGTGTATACATTCTTTGTCTTCACGTACACCTTGAGACTAAAATTACTCTACCTTTCTTTCTACAAACTAATTTTTTTCTCTACATATTATATCCTTATATGCAATCTTCCTTTTATATATTACTACCATTAAAGTAATTGATTCTATGAATTCGGTGATCATCTTGCTATGCTGTTGAGGTGTGGCAACTTGGACCGATGCACTTATGTGCCTGGTCCTACGTTGTATCTGTCTGTCTGTCTGACACAATCTTTAAGTAATTTTATTGTAATCAGAAATAGAAATGATACGACACGAACCAAATCAGAGCCAGAAATGAAGGAATAATTCAAAGTTAGCAATACAATATGCTATATGATACATATACATATAGACAAAATGTTAATGATGCATTTAAGATGCTCAGTAAGCAGTATAGTTATTCATTACAATAGTCTTGATGCTCTGTTAGAAATTCAGACAAATTTTCACAGCTCCTATGGATTTCATTTCATGTGCAATCATTATTTATCGCAAAGATTTTTATTTAATTTTAATGATAAAGCCTCGTTCTACTGATGCATACTGCGTTTTTGCTGTGTCTGAATGGATCTATGTAGTTGATAATTCCGTGGATAATAAAACCTGTTTAAATTGTCTTATATGCTTATCATAATTGTTACTTATTAATATACTGCCTTACCCACAGTACGCCTAACACATATTTAATGGAACGTAGTCCTGTCAGTTTATCCTTTTTATAATTGTAAATGTTTTACTTGTACGTTGCGAATTTGTCGTCTGGAGAAGTCATTATATAGTTTCATACCTTTCCTCTAACTAATTCTTTCTCTCAGTATTAAATTTTATATGTCCATACTTTATTTTCTTACTACCACTGAAATAACTACTATTTGTACTAATTTAGTGTTAATATTACTGTGCTGCTGAGGTATAACAACTTGGACTGATGCACGTATGTACCAGGTTCTATGTTGTACGTGCATTTACATACTGGTTCTTCAGGATATTTAGTTATTTCAGTTTCAAGTGTTAACAGACTGTCATTTACTTTAAACAGTCCATCAGATAGGATATCTATTTGTAATCATTAAAACTAAACATTGATTTTTATATAAGTTTCTGGTTCAATTGTGCACCGAATTGGAAGGGTAATTTAATCGCATCGAGACTTACTGACACAACCATCCAATGAAATTATTTGTCATTATCCCAATCTCGTTTAGCACCATTCCTTGTTTTTCAACGTTTTTTTCGAAGCAGTTTCGATTTTTGGTTCAGGGTGAACTAGAAGCCATTTTTCAATGATCGTTGAAAGCTTGATCAGTGATCTAAGGCTCGAGCGTACATCGTGAAACCGAAAGGACAGGGACTTAATCCGATGCAAGTTCCATTCTATGATGAAATAGTCGTCCAGTGTTTCTTGGTTTTCAGTAGTTATTTAATCTCGGTCAGTTCGTGATATCAAATTCAAAATCCACATTCTTTACAAGACCCAAGAATACTGGTATTCACGTTTCACATTCAAGTGTCAAAGCTTCGTATGAGGTTATATGTAATCTTTATGTTATCACAGCATGTTTTGATACTTTTTAAGTTGTGCTTAATGTGAGTTCGTTGGTTTGGTTATATCTGGTACCAGTATTCTATGTTCATTTCTTACTGAACTTATATTTTGATTTCCTTAAAGTTATGGAATTGATCACTCATATAGATACTCATATATATATATATATATATATATATATATATATATATATATATATAACGTTTCCTCACTAAATTCAGCTAAAGTGGGGTTCAAAGTGCGAAACTCAGTAAATAAATGTTTTGTCTTAAGTCGTTGCTCAACACTAATTTATTGTTATTTATGCCCATATTAATTTAAGGTAGTAACTTAGTGGTCAAAGTCCCCAGTTTTCGGCCAGGATGTAGCAGGTTCCAACTCCTCTTCACCCTATTGGATCTAAATACCTAGACCTCACGTTGGCAAGTTGACTCGAAGTTCAGTACATGAAACTGTAGTTGTTAGGAGATTTACTTTCTTACATCTTCCTACATTATCGTTGTGTAAGATTGTTTCCTATTTAGATTCGATCCATTATCTTTTTTCTATTTCAGATTCCATGGTGCTATGTTGGTATGGCGTTTTCCTGTTTTTGTTGGCATACAGAAGACCATTGGAGTTACTCCATTAACTATCTACATATGTAAGTATCAACGCTGTTATCTCCCATTCTTAATATTTTGTTTTTTTACCCAGTCAAGTGACATTTACGCAAGAGACATTGGGTTCTTATAGACTGCTTACATTTAGATACACATTCGTTTTTTTATAAGGAAAGGAGCTTGGTTACGAAACCTGAGAAGTCGTGACTGGTAAAGTTCACACTTGTCGGGAGGGAGACAGTCATCATCAATGACAATAGATGATCACAAATTGATGAAAGTGAAAATTCTGTCATCTGATGCTGACCCAATGGTGTAGTGGGTTAGGTGTTAGCCGTCAACCTGAGGCGCCTGGTGCGAAATCTGCGGTGCGCAATTCTGGGGAGTTCCGCACTAAAACGGAACAGCTTTCCAGTGCTCCCTGGTTTTCAATGGTACCCTGTTAACATCAATTTGTGATATATATTTAATCAACTAAATAACCAGTCTGCTCAAAAATAACCATCCAAATCGAAATCTGAAAGTGTCAAATATTTGAAGATATATGACTATTTATTTTCATCTTCTTGATTTTGAAACGGATTGTAGCTTGACTTTGGTTTTCGTTGCTGTAGTGAAGAATACCTTGGTTACTCAAATACTAAATGGTTTTCGAAAATTTTTTGCTTCAGTCGGATTACGTTTATGTAACCTTATTCATTTGAAATTTCTGTCGTTTTTGTTAGTACCAAGTTGTTTCCGATATGTATATATGTGTATATCAAGTCCATGCCGTATATTACTTTTAAAGTCATATAAAAGTTAGCTTTAGCCACTATTATTGTTTTAACTCCTTTGTTATACATTTTATTACTTTATGTTTGACACTGCTATGTTGTAATTTTTACTGATACGCATTTGTGCCAGGCTGTTTGTTGATTTTAATTTACTGACGTACTAACCCCAACGCTACGTTTTAATGCGGTCCATAATTCTGGTTTTTGTAATATTGTTTCATACAAATTTCATCGTTAGACAGTGTGGTATGAAAATAGAATCATAGGTTGTCAGTTTTAAAGAGAATCCTATTAAGTTTTGGTAGTCAAAGTTTCCAAACGGATATGGATAAATGCATTAACGGTGAGTTGTTTCTTGACTTTGTCGTTGTAGATTTGTTGAACTTTGGCAAAGTTTACGTGTATTTTGAAAGTAGATTCCTTTCTGGTTATCTGGTCGTTGATGAAATATCAGCCCTGAAATATAGGTTTTCTAGCCCACTTAAAGTATGTTGCCTCAGGATGTCCTACTGCTTACTTAAAGATGGTTATACAGTGTCTCAGCGTTGGAAAATATGAGTAGATTACAAGTATTTAGTTATGGATGTCTTTAGCGCTTAGAGTCCTCCTAGGGTTACTGCCGGTCACATACCTTAATGAAGGAGGAGGATTGGGGGTGAGGTGAGCAACCCCATCCCATAGAAAACAATCTTGCTAAAAAACTCACGGATTGTCAGGGCGGTGGCAACATTTCTAGGATTGTAGAACATCTGAAACTGAGAAAAACTGTCAGCCAGCACTAAATTCAGAATTTTTAATGCAAGCTTCATAACAGTTTCATTGTATGGAGCTAAAACTTGGTGAACTACGAAAAGCATCATTCAAAAGATACAGCTATTAATAAACAGTTGTTTACGCAAGATACTCTGAATCCGTTGACCAGACATCATCTGCAACAACTTACTACGATAGAGGACAAACCAACTCCCAACTTCGAAAAAATTAGGCAAAACGCTTGATGTAGATAGGACACATTATGAAAATCATCAAACTGCATCACAAAACAAGCCCTAACCTAAAATCCTCAAGTCCAAAGGAAAAGAGGATGACCGAAGAACACATTGTGTCGGGAATTGGAAGCAGACAAAAAGAATGAATAGTACTTGGAAAGAACTGGAAAGGAGAGCTCAGGACAGAGTTAGTTGGAGAATCCTGGTCGGCGGCCTATGCTTCGGGACAGGTAACAGTCATTAATTAATATTTCGCTAGAACCATCGAGTAAGGTTTAGATTATTCTACTTCCGTTTTTCCATATATCCTTTTTTATAGCGACATTTGGTATGAACCTTTAACTTATACGAGATTTCGCACTGCTACATTCATTTGTTTGTCTCTATCGACCTGCTGTCTGAGACCTAGTTTTATCAACTCACATCCACGCAATTTGGTATGACATAATTTCGAGTCTAATGTATTTATCAGCATTCCCTAAATTGTTCACTTTTCTGCATCTGATTATCTTGTTATTGTTATGACGGGCACTTAAAGAAGATTGATTATCTTCTAGAACTGGTCTTCCTGTAAACGATTCATTATTTTTGGTTGTTTACGATGTATGCATTTTATTCTTTTTATTGTTACGTTGCCCTTACCCTATACTCCCGTTTAAGGCATTAACTGTTGTTATATCGTTTCTCATTTATGAACTATAGTTAATTGACTGCATATACGTTAGCCCAGTTCACACTCACCATTACTCTTGTTTTGTATTAATGTCAGTTTTCTAATTGGTTGACGGTGCGGTCTGATTTTGTGTATCTATAAAGGCATGATTGAAATACAAACCTTATTCTGTCTGTTTGGCTCATCAATCGTTGTTTTTGCTCTATTCCGGCTTGGGGACTGGTAGTTGCGGGGCGGACGTGTCCATACATTGATTGGCAATTATCAAGGGCGCTGTGTATTTTCACAATACATAACAGTTATTTTTACTCTTTATACTTCAGGGGTGAGCCGAAAACATGGTATGGTGTTCCAACGGACTACGCTGATGCTTTCGAACTAGCTATACGTTCCGAAGTTCCTGAATTATTTGTTAATTCTCCAGATTTGTTGCACCATATGACTACAATGGTCTCTCCTTCAAGACTCCAAGCACACGGTGTCCCTGTTTACCGCACGGACCAAATGGCTGGTGAATTCGTAGTGACATTTCCTCGCGCTTTCCATGCCGGTTTCAACCAAGGATTTAATTTTGCGGAAGCAGTTAACTTTTGTCCTGCTGATTGGGTAAACATAACATGACTTTTTTGCTTTTGAATTTTACTTTCTGTTTGCCTACTCTAAGTTTAGCCTTTTCAAAGAAACCTTAGACCTGTTGGACGTATTTAAAGGTGTACAAAAGGGAAGAGACTGGGAATAAGATGGACGTTTCCTGTATACTGTATATTCTGTGTTGAAATTTCGATAACCCATGTTTTCATAGTGCTGTCAATTCATTCAAGTTGTACGACAGTATTAATCTGAATTACAATATCTGTCACTTTTAAGTCTGAATATACTATGACGTCTACGGTTGACCGGCCTTTTACAAATCAATGCAGTGAGCAATGACTATAAAACTGTCTGATCGATACCTTAACATCTTCCCCATGCTTATTAATCCCACGCCAGAATAAGAAGGATACAAAGTTTATAATGCAATAAGCCAAGTTAAGTATATGTTTCAACCATTCGCTTATATACATGCAAAACCAGACCATGCATCAGACCAATTGAGAAAAATAACATTACAAAATATAAGCAACAATCATAGGAGACTGATGGAATACGTGGATCCTTGATTAGTTATGGGTCATAAACGGAAAATGACAAAGCGGCAATTAATAAATCTAATGGAAGGTTCGGGCTAGGGAATTATAGAAATAGTATAAACAAAATGTTTTACATATGTAACATCAAAATGTCTAGAATAGTCTTCTGAAAAATAGTACGAAAGTCATTTCTCCTGAAACACTTGTTATGTCAGGATATTTCTTATATTTCTGCTAGTTCCGTATCCTAATAACACCAGTTTGCTTAGATTGAATTATAACTGGTATGACGTACAATGTATTTCCCTATTCTTATTTGCGAAATTAGATGTTCAAATTAGCCCAGTGTTCATCCGTTTTGATATCTTTTTCTTTGTCATGAAACATCGTACATATGATTCAATCTGACAAACAAACAAATGTAAGATTAATATCGTTGTCATGATCGAATTTTATAAAGTATTCGAGATAGTTATCTTGTATAAGTATTCATTTCGTGTCCACTATTTTTATAATTTTCGGTTTATTTTACTGTATGTAGGTAACAGGGTTTTGTGTTTTGTGTAATCGGTTTTACTTATTTTGTTGCATCTTAAACCAACTGTTTTGAAGAATTCGGATATGTTTTATGTTTTGCGAATGGTTCCTAATAATCGTTCAGTCTTGTTTTAATTTATTTCAGCTTGACTATGGGCGTAATTGTATTGAGCACTATGCACTTCTGCACAGAACTCCCGTCTTCTCACATGCTGAATTGTTATGTCGTATGGCTAGGTCCGTTGAACCGCTCAGTGTGGAATTCTTGACAGTTATTTCAAAACAGTTAGGTGATTTACTTACTACTGAACGTAGTCTAAGACGTCATTTGGCGAGAATCGGTGTACGACTTACTGAACGAATGGTCTTTGAAAATTCAGACGATGAGAAAAGGGAGTGTGATTTATGTCGGACAACACTTTATTTGTCATCATTAGGCTGTAAATGTTCAGAAAGTAAGAAATCTGATAGGCAACTTTAATGTGCCATGCTTTTATTTTTTGTCTACATAATACTGTGAGTGATCTCATTTTTTCAGTAAATTTATTTCTAAAGTTTTAATTGTGCTATCTCAAAGGGCGTTCTTGATACATTTATTCAATCTTAATGTTGATCGCAGTGGAACTTTCTTTTTTAATATCATTACATTATGTTCATTGTGCATAGGTAAAAGATGATTAATGTTCTTGATCTTTAACAAATTTGGCATATATATATCTTGGTAGCCGGATTGCTTAACATTTAGTTGACGTTTAAGTCCACCGACGAAGAGGTCTGGTTTTATCACTGCCATTGATGGAATACCAACAAACACGTCGTTTTTGAAAAGCTGTTTCCTTTGACACATTCTCTCCCGAGATCTTTTGAGGCATTTTCTAAGTTGGTCAAATTATTAACGGCTTGCAGAGCTTTTAGCACGTTGAGTGAAAATCTGAAATCTTGATGTATGACTGATATCTGTTAATTGTGAACTGCTATTTCATATTTGATTTGTTTACTTTTTTAAGAGTAATAAGTAGTCGTCGGTTAAATTAAGCAGTTGCATAACCTGAGTATTTGTATAATTTATTGAATGCTGCTGTCCGATGGAATTCTGTCGCCGATTTAATCGGGGGGGGGGGCAATTGATACTTTTCACTGCACACCTATGAAAATATATCAGAATACATATTAAGTGACAATATGTATTACTCGTCACTCTATTCTATTGAACATAACGTTCCTAAATGGTAATGATGAAATTTGCTTATCGCTAGTAAAATTTATGTATTTTTCATATAACCGTTAAATAGCGTCTGGTAATTTTATTCAGCATAAATCAATACTTGTATGACACTATGAAATATAATAAACTTCTTGCCATATTCTTCCAATCTCAGTCATTTCAAGAGAGTAACATCGTGTAGTTAGTAGCTGCATGTTCATTAAATGGAGCAACAACACATACGTGCCAGTTTCTACGTTGTATTCGATTGACTGATATTTACTTAATTTTATATAATTGAATCTGTACTTCACTATCATTATTACTATTCCATCTTTAATTCAACATCTTTCTTTAGGTATGGTTTGCTTAGCTCATCATCAGGTACGTACATGTTGCTCACGAAATAATCAAGTTATGCGCTACCGTTATGACTTAGATGAATTAACCGAATTCAAGGAAAAATTGCAATCAAAATTGATTGAATTTGAACAGTGGAAGAATCAAATTGAAAATGATGTATTCGGTGTAATCCAAAACTCCCTTAATACAACAACGGTTACTACTACTTCTACTACTACCACAAGGACCGATAATCTTGAATCAAGTAATAATTCAACGCAGACAACAGGTTTATTGAAATTAAGCAGTCATTTAAAATTGTCCATGTTTGATAATGATTATAGCAAAGTTAGTAATTCTAATACTTGTAATACGAACGAAAATGATCATGAAAATACTATCATTGAGACCAAAATAGACGATGTTAATAATGAGAACGGACTTGCTACTGGTAAGAAAAATCTTTATTATCGTTGATTTTGAATATTTTAAACTATCCCTTTCGTACTAGGCTAAAGGTCTTTTATCATAAACCCCTATCAGAGGGACATTTATTATTACTGTAAATAGATCTTTTTTTGATTGGTCGGTAATTATGTTCACTTGTTTGAAATCATTACACTAAACACCTATGTTTAAAATTACCAACCTTAGTCAATTTACCAATCGCTTGTCGTTCAGTTTTCAAATTGTATATCGCTAGTTTCATACTCACTTCACCTACTTTGGCTTCGACTAATGTATGTAGCGTCGCTAGTCCTCACACAAGTGTAGTTCATTGCTGAGTACATGGATCTGTACTTGACTAGCAAGTAAATCAGTCGATCATTTGTCAATAAAAATCAACACGCAGTTATATTCTTTAATTCATCACAGAGCGTTTCAAAAATCTTTATTTTTCGTTTGTCCATAACTATATTATAATACAATCTATTAAGAAGTTAAAATCAAGCGATTGCACATATTCGTCTGATCCAGATGTATATATATATATATATATATATATATATATATATATATATATATATATATATATATATATAGTCATTCAAACAAATTGGGGCATTTTAATAAATGACTCCTACCACATTTTATAATAATATATGACATTTTCTCGGTCATGATTTTTGTTAATTTCTGAAATTCAAGTTGAATTACATCCGCACCGGTTTTGTTGGTTTATCGAATGTTGTTGTTCACTTGTTTACATGACACCAACAAGTTAATGTTTTTACCTGTGTTACTGGTATGCTAGATTACATAGTCTAATTATATGAGAGTCACGAATACATCCTCATTTTTAAGTTACACAAAATCCTTACTGTCGCTATCATTCTTACTACATTTCAGTAGATCCAACGTCTTCATTATCGGTATCCTTGAGAATTAAACAGGAACATCGAAAATTAACTTTACTTGAGTTAAATGTAAGTTTTGTAATTATTATGTTTGAAATAGCTATCTATGTAAAATAATATTTTTTTAATATTTATATTTGTTCATTGCTAACTGTACTTCTAATATTTGGTTTCTTCATTCGTCAGTTATTCTTATTCTGTTGCTTTTCCATCTTGTCAGTTTTGTCTTAGTATATGGTGTTGTGACACGTGCCATCATTAATGTGCCCCTTAACGTAATGACTTAAATGGATCATAATACTTACTATTATTTACATACGGTGAAAGTGATAAAGCTAATAAAACGTTTTCTCTCTACCTTCGGTATAAACAACTGATTAGTGTCACTTAACCCCATAAACAACAACCGAAGTTTGATTAGAATTCTATTATACTAACAACTTGTGTGCAGCAAATTAATTATGGCATACTGGATCGACGATTTTTGCAGTTTGAGCCATAAAAGTGTACTTGATTTAAAATGCTACTTTTTACAATTCTTAGTCTCAAGAAAGCTTTGTCATCTTAAATACTGTAATATAAAATCCAGTTTATCGAAGACTGCTCCTTTCATGTTTACTATGTGAGTAGTAACTTTTTTCTTAATCACCCCAATCTTAATTATCACGCGTATAATATTTATGTTTATTTTCGAAAATGAAAGTAGTGATGCAAACATGTACGTGTTAGTGATATTCAGCATCAGATTCATCTACTAAATCCTTCACAGTGACTGCACAATCAACTGGGTTCTTAAATCTTGTGTTGATCTTAATGCTATATGTTATTTGAATTGTATGGAAAATGTGCTGAACATCCATTTCATGATGACTGTTTTGAAATATGAGTCTTTCTAAAGGAGCTTGACACCATGAAAAATCTGCGTTTCACAAATTTTATTCTTAAGGATTTTATAGACTGCTATGATGTCATTTAAATGTTATAATAAACCATCATCGATTAGTCAATATTTTGTACGATTGCTTAAAATTATTTTAAAAAAGTGGGTGTTGAAACATGCAACTATTATTTAGCTGAAATTACGGTAGAAAGTGTTTTTTACAGCATCATTTTATGAAGTCACTACTTTTTGATCTTACCTGTGGAAAAACACGATGATTGGAGTTTGACGAGAATCGGCTTTTAAAATCTTGAAGTGCGGTTACAGGAAGTCGATTCAAATGATATAGGTGCACCTACAAGTTCACTGGTTTATTTCCTGTCGTGTTGTTGCATCATGTACACTGAATCTGTAGCCGCTTGTGCTCTATTGTACTCTGATTGTCCAGAACACTGTTAGTGCGAATAAACTCGTACTTATGACTTTAATGGAATATCATATGCCAAAACTACATTTCATATATACTTGTTGATGGGGTCTTCTATTAAATAATTTTGCTCGATGGATAAAAGTGCATCAAAATATCTGCTCTTAAATACAAATACTCCACATCGTGTATTTGTTATAGTGAACTTGTTGACAGTTTTTATGACTTGAATTAGGGTATTGTCATATTCACTCTCGAATTTAGTTCCATTCACTTCACAGTCCGATTCACTTTTAAGCACAACATAAGTGTACATATATAATTTAATATCACTGTTCATTAATATATTGCATTATCTTTATGGCAAAAGCTTGCTTCACCTGTTGAATATTGATAGACAAAATATAGCGATAAATTGTTTTAATTTTATTTGAAAAACTGTGATGATTATTAATCAACAATGTTATCTATGAATGCGGAAATTACTAGGAGCACACAGAATTCCTGTGTTGTACCGTGCACAAATTATGAGAACTGTAAACACACATTTTTGTGAACTATTTCAAATTTGAGTAAATTGAGGAAATAACAATTCAATTCTCCATTCAAGAGTGCGTCTTTGCATATAACTACTAAATGTCGACTGTATACCGGTAGCCACCATTCGGATTTTTTTAATTCAGACTATTAATCAGACTACTATGAACTGAATATCAAACTAGTGTATAGTACCTGAATCAAATTATTATCAGTATGGTATCTTTTGTTTTACTAATTGCTTTCTATTTTGTTAACTTGAAGACAGTTGGTCTAAGTAATTAAATTTTTATCTATTTGTCTTAGAGTTTTTTTATACTATTCTTAATTTTCAGAAACTTTTAAAACTTGGTCGAGCACGACAGTATCCTAGTTCATTAGTGGAACGCTTAAATCACATGGTGAATACAATTTGTGAATGTTCATCAGTAGTTCGCAAACTAACTACGAGTTATAAGAATGCATGCTATGCAATGAAAAATACTCAAGAAATGGAAGTGAAATCTCTAAAATCTGAATTGACAGATTCAGGACATGAAGAAGATGATGATGTTGTTGATGAAATTAATAGCGTTAGCGTTAGTGATAATGAAGCTGGTGAGCGCAAAGAAGAATCAAAACAAAATACTAATCTAGCTGTACACGATGTGCTACATACTTCCACATCAACCAAATCTAGTTCAGAAACAGATGATGAAAATAGTATTGAAGACTCTCGAAATTCTACTAACAGTCGAAGAATTAGTAAAAGTAGTAGTATTGATGAGGATCATGCTAACGATACGGAAAAGTTGAAGGAAACTACAGGAACTGATCAACATGAACAAAAGTTCGATATTATATTGAGAGATAATAATAATAATCTTAGGTCCCGATCAAGACGTAACATTACACGTCATTACACTAGTTCAAGTCGAACTAGAAACAAATCTAAAGGTCCTTTGATTTCGAAAGTACGTTTGCTTACTGTTTAAATTTTTGAAAGTAATTAGCGCTCGCTTGAATTTTTCTTTCACGATAATATAAGTGAAGGTTTATAAACATTATAGCGATTCTTAAGATACAGTATTGTTTGATTCTGAGTTCAGATGAGCTCACGGTAATGATGTTTTTTTTCCAGTTTTTATAGGAATCAGCGTATTTTCTTTTCAAACGAATATTACCATTAATCATATTTTTTCATAATATTAATCCTTCTAGTGAGCACAGCTTCGCTTAATAATACTAGTCTAAAGTGCTTTTAAAGCTACGAGGGCAATTATTATTTTCTGTTTCATGCACCACGAAAAGATACTTTTTGAGGGACGTATAATAAAAATGTTAAGGATGATCTTAACGACTTATGAGTGTGTCCTCAGAGCTTAAGAAGCTAATATCTGAGACCAGCCGCACATAATCTTTTGTTATTGGGTCTCAGTGCGTCATCTCTGTACTTTTCAGTCCTTACTTGTGACTGGCCAAGTTGAGCTATATTTTTTTTAGGGCAATCGTTTCGTAATTGTCTCCTTCTCTTGTGAGAAGGTATGATCGCTTTTGATTTCGGATTTCTGAAGGAAGCGCATTACTGTTGTCACATTCCTATTCAGTCAACTTTATAACTTCAATATTGGATCTTTGTTTTACTGCTATTAGTCTTGGCACTATCTGAGAGCGAATTATCAGTTTAATAACCTCATTCACTCTAGAATTTTAACAATGCATCGTTTTGTTTTATACTTTTTAATTTTCATTAATCTTCAAATTTTAGCTAACTCTAAATGAATTCGCCAGCCTAGTTAAATTAGCTTCAAATTTGCCAGTGGTCTTACCGGAATACAAAGAACTGCAAGAATTTGCTAACCATATCACTACATGGCGGAGTGAAGTGCGCGATTTGTTAACACATTTAAATAAGAAACCTGATTTTAACGAGAATAACGTTCATGTTATTGATAACTGTACACTTTCTGCATCTACTGCTAATATTAATGATGTGAACAGTAGTGTGTATGAACTGCAGCTTCGATCTGCATTGCCCTCTGTACAAAAAGTTGAGGAATATATTAACGTTGGCACTGCAGTTGACATTGAGTTACCTGAATTAAACCAATTAAGAAGAGTAAGCTTAATTTTGATAGTTATTTTTACTCATATACCATTGTGTTATAATCATGTGTTTGTATTTATTTGCGATAGGGGTAATTATATGAAGCATTAAAATTAGTAATAATAATTATTTTTCATGGATTTTTTCTGTCATTTTTAATGAACTATTAATGTGATTAAAAATGTCATCTATTATTTTGGAGTCTCGGAATAATAAAAATAATCAATCCAGTCAACATAAATCATGTACGAGTTATATACCTATTCAGTTTGCCACACCTCACACTTAACATGATAATAAAGGAGAAAAAATAACACAAATTACAGCAGGAACCTCAATATGAGAAATCTAGTTCAAAACGAACAGATAATAGCAGACTGATGTTTAAAGCTAAAATTATTGGGTTCGACTATTAGTGCTAAATCAACACGGGCATATAAGCACTTCTTGACGACGTATCCCATGTTGAGCGAATCAGGCGTCCTAGATTTTACTACTATGTTCAATTTAAATACCATGTAAAGGGATGAAGTGAGATTAAAAAATGTATGGTTGGAAATAACATTAAGATAATGGAAAATAAATACAATGATTCTATTACGACCAACTGTGAACTATGTTTATTTGCTTGATTCTAAATCTTGATTTAATGATTGTTTAATTCAAAATGAATCCACTTAATAATTTCCAAAGTTAGTAATTAGCATTTGTCATAAGAAACGCTTAACATTAAAAATATAATCTGAATTTACTTGCTTTGTGAAGGTACATAGTTTAGTGTAGTTGTTAGTATAGTCTGTATTTTCATTGTTTAGTTTAAGAAGAAAGAAAATATAACTAAGTGAATTGTATTATATCACGCTATCAACTTATCGTCACAGAGACTTTTAACTGTTAGTTTTCTTCTGTTTAAATGATTTATTATTGATTGTGAGGTGATGAACATTTATAGCTCAGTTGGATGCTTTTGTTAAGAGTTATGCCTTTTAAGTCATCGTCGTTGTCTGTAATATCATTCGCACTTGTGGGATACATAAAAAATGAGCTTCTTCTAAACGTAAGTATTGATACTGTGGTCTTTTTGAAATGCCAATGAATGCTTTGTAATGTAGCCTTGAAAACCCGTTACAATCAAAGCCCTCTTTGTTAAATTTGACTCAAAACAATTTAACATTGTCTCATAGCTTTTTTAATCTAAAATCAACTAGTTATTTTTTTTTGTAAATTACTCAAAACCCCACTGATTTAATTACTGTTGAGGTACCAATTTCATCTTGGCTATAAATAAACTTTAGGAATGTATTTTCATTTGTTCGTGATTTACTTTTGGGATATCATTTGTCGTTAAAGAATGCAATAAACAATTAGTAATAACTACCATAACTTTGATTTCAACTAAAACTCGAGCTTACACAAGTTGTATATATAGATAGTAGTTATTTTCTACATTTTTTAATTTTTATCAAGGTTCACGAATGCTTAGCATGGTTAGAGGAAGTTAATAAAGTATTAAACGGTAACTCAAATCCTTTTCCGGAGAAAAATGAAACTGAATTAAATTCTTTTCCTACCAAACCAACATTGAGTTATCTATGCTGAATTACAAATTCAAGGTACTCAAGTGGCTTCAGCTATCGCTTATGTAATGAATGTCCCAGAAAATGTTTATTCTTACAACTTTTCTTCTCACAGTTTATTGGATTCAGCATTAACTGTTCAGAGCCGACATTTATTAAAAACTATATCGACAGTAAAGTTAGTTGAAGGGAAACTACAGGAAATTATTAAAGCCAAGTATGTATTCTAATATTTCTTCACTCAATGATTTAAATGTTGCATCCATAAATATTGCATCAATTATTGCTTTCATGTTTCAAATATGCAGCTGTCTACTCACTGTGATTGCGCATTAGTGGGTTACTGTCGAAAAGAAACCTTCACAATTTTTGAATACAATTTCTTAAGTTAGAAATATTTGAAGAAGCAAATATATATAAACGATTATACATAAGTTCAGAAATTTCATTTCAATACTACTATATTTTGTTTGAAACGTCTAGTGGATATTATTTTGTAGCCCAAATCTTGTCGATTCTCCTTCATAGTGGCTGAAAATCAAGTGTTCAAGTCCCTGCTTCACAGCTTTAATACGTTGTACTTGGCAAGTAGATTTCAGATTCCTGAATCGGTGAATTTTTAAAAATTCTATTTGTAAATTGCACCTTAATAAGTTATAGTCTATACGTGAACAAAATCGGACGAAGGTTTCGTTTGTATGACCCAATAACAATGAAGCTCAAAGAACACAGGTATTCAAATGTGGATCAGCTTACACACTTGTCACATTCGAAAAGCTTTTTCAATGAAAGCTTGAAAACATATGCTGATCATATATAAATGGTTGTTCTACATTTTTGGATACTCGTTCATTTTGAATAATATTTTCTAACAAAATATTTGTATTTCTAAAAATTATCTCTTAACTAGTTTTGGTAATATTTAAGTTATCGCCCCACAACTTAAGTTTAAATTTTATATATTTATTTGGATTTAGAAATTTCTCTACTAAATTATGTCATGTCTTGTCGTTTTTATTTGCAACAGATATTATGAAGTAACTATTTACGGGTAGTGATTGGGTTAAAAC
Source organism: Schistosoma japonicum (assembly GCA_025215515.1). NCBI lineage: Eukaryota > Metazoa > Platyhelminthes > Trematoda > Strigeidida > Schistosomatidae > Schistosoma > Schistosoma japonicum. The sequence continues at coordinate 29,228,851 of CM046063.1, forward strand.
TATAGGCAGTCACTATCATCATACAATGAGACCGCTCATTTTTGTCTCGAGTTGTGCAAACTACCTGAACGGTGTTCTAGAGATTATTATAACCATTAGTTAGAGATTGGGTGGCATAGAAAGTTCACCAAGTGTTCGTTGTTTTGTATTGAAGGATCTTGATTTCCCCTCTGTGTATGTTAAGGCCTACTGATGCTGAGGCTGCTGTTACATTGTTAATCTTCGTCTGCATTTGATGCTGTGTGGGACAGAAGAGCTAGGTCATCTGCAAAGTCTATGTCATCTAGTTGCATCGATGTTTTTCACCATATTCGGAGAGTACCTTGAAATGTTGTAGTCTTCATGATCCAGTTAACCACTAACAGGAAGAGGAAGGGCGACAGTAACCAGCCTTGGCTGACACTGGTCTTCACTTCGAATGAATCTGTGAGCCGAATGCCATTTACGATTTTACAGTGTTGTCTGTCATAAGAATTTCGTATGATGTTGGCTATCTTTTCAGGTACGCCATGATGTCGTAGAGGTCTCCATAATATTTTCCTATCCATGGTGTCGAGTACTTTTTCGTATTCGAGGAAGTTGATGTAAAGTGTTAAGTTTCATTCGATTGATTGTTTTTAACAATGAACCGTAGAGTAATGATTTGGTCGATACACAATCGGTCTTTACGGAATCCGGTCTGTTGATCTCGCTATTGGGCGTCGACTGAATCTCTTATTTGGTACAATAACACTGTTGAAGACTTTTCCTGGTACTGAAAATAGAGTGATGACTCTGTAGTTCTCGTGATTGCTAAGATCTCCTTTATGTGGTATTTTGATGAGGTAGGCTTCTTTCCAGTCAGCTAGCACTTGTTCTTTTTCACAAATCTTTCTGAAGAGAATATGGAGTATCTTTGCAGTTGCTTCCATATCTGACTTAATTGTATCACTCAGGTGGTATGTTGTCTGACCCTGCTGACTTGCCACTCTTAATTTGTCGGATGGTCAAGTTGAATTGTTCGACTGTTTGTGGGTCGGTGTTTATGGGGAGATCCATGGCTGCTGATTCGATGACTGGTGGGTTCAGTGGGACTGGTCTATTCAATAGTTCTTCGAAGTGTTCTACTCACCTGTTTCGTTGTTCATTCACTTTAGTGATAGATTTGTCAGCTATGTAATTGATTGGCCATTCTGGCTTACTGAATTTTTTAGTTGGCTTCTTCGTTTCCTTCTCTTGCAGCTCTTCCCGCTGTCATTACAAGGTCCTCAATATATTTCTGTTTATCCAGCCTAATGCTCCTCTTCACTTGATTGTTAACTTCTGTGTATTTGGCCTGTGTCTCGTCTTTCTCTGTTCTTGTCCGGCTGTTATTAATCGCTTTCTTTCTGCTTCTCCTTTCTTGAATCTTGTCCAGAGTACCAACAGAAATCCATTCTTTATGGTGTTGTTTCATGCGACCCAAAATCTCCTAACATGTTGAAGTTATTGTTTCTTTAATCTCTTGCCAATTGTCCTCCATATTAGTTCCACCTTGTTCTAGTAGATCATGAGATGCTTAGAATTTATTGTTGAGACTTATGTTGAATTCGTTGCGTTTGTTAGTATTCCGGAGAAGGACTGTGTTAAACTTTTGTAACACTGCTGCACCAGTTGTCCAGTGCTTCTTCAGCTTCAGTTTTATTTTAGCCACCACCAGATGATGATCAGAAGCTATGTCAGCTCCTCTCCTTGCTCTCATGTCTTTCATGGTCCTTCTAAACTTCTTATTGATGCAGGTGTGGTCGATTTGGTTGTCCGTAATGTGGTCTGGTGAAACCCATCTAGTTTTATGTATGCGTTTGTGGGAGGATATGGTGTCACTTATAATCATTTTGTTAAGGCACATAGGTTTGCAAATCTCTCACCGTTTTCGTTCCTTTCTTCCAGTCCATAACGTCCCATGATGTCTTTATATCCGGTGTTGTCCATTCCAACCTTAGTTTTTAGGTCCCCCATCAGAATGGCCAGGTTTTTGACTAAGCACTTATCGTTGGTTGACTGCAGCCTCGCATAGAACTGGTGTTTGTTGTCTTTGTGGCTGTCGGTAATGAGTGCATAACACTAGATGACATTCATTGTAATTCCCTCCTTCCTCATCTTGAGTGATGCTTTGACGATTGTAGGTTCATGAGGTTCTCATCTTATAAGAGTCTTCCTTGCCTCTTGAGACAACATTAGTGATACTTCATGTGTGTGTGAGGCGTTTCCTTTTTCGTGGTTGGAGTATAAAAGCACTTTTTCTGATGACATTCTTATCTGTCCGGCTTGTAGCCAATGGGTTTCATTTATTCCAAGTATTCTTAGGTTGTATCTTTACATTTGTTTCACTATATGCATGCTTCTCTTTGTCTCCCATATCGTGCGAACATTTCATATAGCTAAATTAATTGTTGCTCTGGTTGTCAGAAGGAGCATCGACCTCGTGACTTCTGTGGAAACTCGGCTTTCACCATGAGGCATCATAACAAACCTTCCAACTACTATGGCAGAGTTAAAATGGTTATAGAGGTTTTTACTGGTTATCGTTTTTTAGCAAGTTTGTTGTTTTACGGGATGGGGTTTCTAACTCCATACCCAACCTTCCTTCTTTATCTGGGTTTAGGACTGGCAGCAACACTAAGGGTGCTCGAGGTGGAGTTTTATATATATATATATATATATATATATATATATAACTTTTTTTTTACCCTACTTTCAGACCTGGAAGTTTATCTTTAACTTCAGTTAAAGAACAATTACTTGTAGCGGTGCAGCTGCCAATTCATTTACCTATCATTTCTGATATTCAAGCAATATGTGAAACAGCAGAGAAATGCAAGAAACAGTTTGAATTATTCGCAAAACTAATATTACAGAATACTTCATTATCTGTTGAGTGTAAACAAAATACTTATAAAGAACAACAGTACTACACGGAGTCGAAACAGAATGAAACAGCAACTACTATCGATAATGATCTGTGTATGCATCAAGAAATGTTGGATGAAGTTGGCTTCGGTTCAGTAAATTCCACTCCAGCTAATTGGCAATCTTATTTCGATTCATTAGAACATAGTATCCAGGATTGTGTTATACAATTCCCACAAAATGATTGTATAAGAACATTAGTGAGTGGTTGTTTTATATTATGTTGAGTGGTATATTTGTATATCCATTGATTCATCACTGGAAAGCAATTAGTTTTACTTTTGTTTAGTCCTTTAGTACTTGTCAACAAGCTGTACTTGGTATTTTGAAGGAAACGATAATCTTTGCTGCATCCAACTTGTGACCTGAGTAGCCTATTGGCAGTATGTAAAACTGAATTTGAATAATGAGTGTTCGAATACCATAGGAAGCATCAATTCATTTAATATTTCGGGCATTTTCTACCTTATGTCATATTCCCAACAGAATTATCCAAACTTCCTATCAGAATTAAAACGTGTACAATGTTCTACATGCATTTGATCCGTAAATTAGATGAATAAATCCTAATAAAATATGAGATTACTTTGCACAATCCGCAGTAATAAGTGCATCGTATCACATGCTCTTATATATATGACAGATACAACGTAGGACCAGGCACATAAGTGCATCGGTCCAAGTTGCCACACCTCAACAGCATAGCAAGATGATCACCGAATTCATAGAATCAGTTACTTTAATGGTAGTAATATATAAAAGGAAGATTGCATATAAGGATATAATATGTAGAGAGAGAGAGAGAGAGAGAAATTAGTTTGTAGAAAGAAAGGTAGAGTAATTTTAGTCTCAAGGTGTACGTGAAGACAAAGAATGTATACACCTACGCCACTGTGATCGATTCTGAGCCATGTCACCAAGAGTCTCCAACCACTGGGTACGGCAGTCACGCGGACCCCAACCAGGTAGTCGACATCTACCAATGTGGCTCAGACCAGAAGTTAGTGATTAATAACGACTGATGTTACGTTTTGGTTTGGCCGCCCCTAACCCTTTTCCAACCCACCCCAATATTAGTCATCATTGAGCGACGTGGTAACCGGTGTTCGGACATACGTAACACATGCCCCAACCATCTCAGTCGATGAAGTTTCATAACCTCATCAACAGATTTACCATTATTCCCTAATACCCTTCGTCTAACCTCATTATTAGTTACCCGGAGATCCCAGCAGGTACGAGATATATTTCTAAGACATCTGTGATCAAATGCTAGTAACCTACGAGTGTCTTCTACCCTTAATGGCCATGTTTCACAGCCGTAAAGTAGAACAGGACGAATTGCTGTGCAATATACTCGTCTTTTAGTTGATAGACGAATATCACGCCTACGCCATAGATGACGTAAGTTGGCAAAGGCCAAACGAGCCTTTCGAATTCGTGCAGAAATTTCGTCAGACACCAACCAATTAGGGCTGATCAGACTTCCAAGATAAGTGAAGTTATCAACGCATTCAACTTCTTCACTCCCTATCCTTAGTTCAGGGGTTGACGCAGGCCAGTCCTGAAGTAACAACTTACACTTAGAGGGGGAGAAACGCATCCCAAACATCCTGGCATTGTTGCTCTGTGCGACCAGAAGACTCTGCATCTTATCAGTGTCTTCACCAAACAGGACTATGTCGTCTGCGTATTCTAAGTCGATAAGTGGACCTCCTGGAAGGAGATCAGTCCCAGAAAATTCAGCCGAAGAAAGCGTTACTTCCAGTAGCACGTCTATGCTAAAATTAAACAAAAACGGAGATAGTGGGCAGCCTTGACGGACACCACTTGAGGTCGCAAAGTCAGATGACAGTTCGCCATAAGCTCTGACTCGACTGGTAGTGTTCGAGTAAAGAGCCTTCACAAGGTTTTTGTACTTCTGAGGTACACCTTTTAATGACAGACACTGCCACAGAACCTCACGGTCAACTGAGTCGAATGCTGCCTTTAAGTCGAGGAAAACCACCATTGTAGGACGCCGGTAGGCGTGCCTGTGTTCTAAAACCTGACGAATGGTGAATATGTGGTCGATGCAACCACGACCAGGTCTGAAGCCAGCCTGGTTTTCTCGTGTTTGTAGTTCACGAGTCTTTGTTAAACGTCCGATAATTATTGAGGCTCTTATATATATACCGTATGTATAATAATTATATGTGACTATCTTGTTAGCAGATCTGAAATTCCATTTCTGTTTCAAAGTAGATAACATAAGTTACGTGAATTCAGAAATAGGATCGTAATTATTTCTCATTTATCGTGTTTAACTTGTTTTTTATTACTTATATGTATAAGCTGTGAGTAAAGTAGTTTTGTTTACTTTTACGAATTTCAAATACAGAAATAACTTTACGAGTGTTTCACTCATACAATTTTTTCTAAAATTTTATAAACTTCAGTTATCAGATTTGAATAAATTCCATGAAAAGTTATCGAAGCTATTTCTGCAACCACAATCAACTCGAAGTCTACTTGAGATTCTGCTTCCTAGATCAGCATCTGCTTTAGAGTGGCTTATTCGTTTAGACGGTGGTCCAGATATTATACCACCTTCATATAGAAAGGATTTTAATTTAGATGCAAACAGTTGCCCACCTACTACTTATAAACGGCACACACGCAGTCCACATTTTCAAGCGTTAACATATAAATCGTTGTGTAAAGATAATGTACAGGTATGTGCATGCTTTTGGGTGTTTTATTATTTGTCAGTTTAATAGTACTTACATTCTTCTACTTTATACATCATATAACTCAATTATTAAGTTATTTATCACTTACAGATTCGTGTACTTGTTTTCGGCTACACTAATTGTTAGGTTAGTGATACTATTCTATTAAGGAAATTAAAATAAATGCGACAGAGATCGAACCTGGAATAAATGAAATTCAAACCACCTTAACCACTAGGTTACCGCTCTACACATAAATTAGTTTGTAGAATATTTCCAAGGTGATGGGATTAATATTTTTCCATACAATTATGAGTACATAAGTATTATATTGAAAAACTAAAGAATAGTAACTAACTTTTAGAACTGTTTTAGAAGACTATTTCAATTAGTTTAGTTGTGTGTAATGTAAACATTGTATTTCTATAATTGTTACGTTTCTAATGCCCTATTCTCCTGTCTAGCATGCTTAGTGCTATTGTATTTTCTCTTAATTTATGAATTACAATTAATTAGTTGGGTACACATTATCTCTATTCACTGCCACCATCTCCCTTGTTTAGTATTGATGTTGAATTCCTAATTGTCTGACTATGATCTGGTTTTGTGTATACATTAGAGAACGCCTGTAACATAATATGATTTTGTCTGGTTGTTTCATCAATCTTGTATTCTATTTCTGACTTGGAACTGAATGGACATTAGGGCAGACGTATAGGGACCAACTACGCAATCACTGGCGTTTGTTATTGCAACCACGTGCACACAAGGTCGTATCCATAAATTTGTGTCATACATCAACCATAAGATTTTACGTCGTAACAACACGTTATTCACAAAACCATACCATTTTATATTCAAGTTTATTTGTCTTCTTTACAGTCGTTACTGTTACTTTAACTTCTTAGATTAATATATTCTTGCTTATTCTGAGGACTTTGAGTTGTTGATTATTTTTGGAGCTCTTAAAATTGTTGTCTTTTTCTGTAGTAAATTTAGTAGTAGTAACGTAAGTGTAGAAGTTCGCTAGTAAAATATTATAGCTTTCGTTTTACTATTCATATTCATTAACTCGTAATCCTTATGTTGAAGTTATAAATGGACTTTTGACTGACTATTTTAACTTTAATCATAACCTGATACGTGAAATATATTATAAAATGCTTTTGCACAAAATTTAAAATATCACTTATCTAATAAGGCACAATCAAGGGCTTCTGATAAATACGATTTGGATACATCTAGTTGACTATTTTAATACTAATTTGATTCTTTAAAGTAGCACGTGAGGTGCTACAAAAATTATCTATTATAGAGACTTTATACGGAGTTTTTTTGTAGTTTAGAACTTAAAGTTCTCCAGGCCATTACAGCCTATAATCTGAGTAGTGTTCTTTATAGAAAGTTGCAGACAGAAAAATACACCAAACAAGTTCGAAGATTGATTTGTACTATTTCAGTTAGAAAAATGATTATATTCTGTTGCTTCAATGTTATTTTCCTTTTGCCTTTTAGGAATTCGCTAAAATTTCGAATGTTGATGATTGGGAACAAATGTATAGGTCAACATATAATCGTTTTGTCGAGGCTGAAGTTTCATTGATGCATTATTTACGTAGTACGAATATGCGCAAATCACGCGCAAAAAACCAAGATAAAATTGTTTATTGTATATGCAGACAGCCTGGGCTTACTAGTTTTATGCTTCAGTGTGAATTGTGCCGTGATTGGGTACACGGTCGATGTGTTACACTTCCGGCTTTGAAGGTGATTGCTATATTTTACTTGGTTCCCTACAATAAGCTTTTATTATTATTTATCTTGTTGAGGCAGAGGGTAACTGGACGTGCTTGGCATACGCTGTAAATCCATTTTATAAAGATTTATTTCCTATTCAACTGAATGCAAGTCAAAGATAGTAGATCGGTCTATTACGTTGTGAATCTTTATCAATTGATGTGGTTGGGATATATAAGACATTTACTTAACCTCAGCCTATCTTGACTCACGATGTTTGTTGGTACGAGAGAGTGGTGAAGGAAAAGTAGGTGCGGCAAACCAAAACATGTCATAAGTTCACGAAGTTGGTGATTGTTTGTCTTCTCCGTGTTCGTAAATGTAAATCACCTGATTAGGGTAGACACAATGGTCACAATCTCTGATTCAAGTTATTAGGTGACACGTCTGAGAATCAATCATAGCGACCTAAGAGCATTTACTCCTTATATTCCATTGTTGTTTCATACATTTTAATACGCTATTGTGAACAATATTGTATTAATATTTTCGCTGATTTGATTTAGTCGTTTTAACGTAGTTCGGCAACTCGAGCTAACGCATAAATGTGCAAAGAGCTTTGTTACTTATGGCTGACTGACTATTTAGTTTTAGCTTTTCAATTCAAATACTAATCATTGTTTTATATTAGATTACTTTACTATCCGTTTTTGTATTTAAGGATTCAGAAACTGAGCGCATGCGGTATATCTGCTCACGTTGCGAATGTAGTTTACGGCCAGATTTAAAACAAGTTCTTAATTTTGTCTCAGAACTAAGTAATCTATCATTATGCAATAATGGCTCAAATCAAGACCGAAACATAGACTGCAATAATAATAACTATGAAAGGAATTTATGTTTTTGTCAATTTCCGGAATTTGTTGCAGTCCAACTTCTTTGTGATCGAGCTATTTCTTTTATCAAGCATATTCAGCAGTCGATTGCTGTAAGTTGTTTAAAATGAATATTATGTTCAATTTTATTAAACTTAAATGAAGTACTTATTTTTATCACATTGTGTAATAACGTAATTATCTAATAATTTATTATACTTTACGCAGTCAGTGTTTAGTTTGTATCCTGAACCACTTGATTTATGCTTGTAGGATTATCCTAGCCATATACGGTAATCATTGCTTCTTGTAGTACATAAGATAGTTGAATACGTCATTTTGCCGAAGATGATCTGCCTAGGTTATCAGATATGCCAGTCGGCAGGAAACTATAGAACTGGGTTTTACGCCACTTGCCGCTTGTTAGAAAATCATATCTGCAATTCCATGATGTTGAATTACTTATATTGATGTTCGCTTTTATAACTTGATCAACACCCAGAACTGCACAAAGATTATATCAGTCACTAGCCAATAATCAATCAGCTTTGCGCATCATCGTTTTTCGAAATATAATTTTCATATCAAAGTTTTACAATCGTTTGTAAATTAGTTTACTGGTTTGACTAAGTTTGATACTGTACTTAAACCACAACTAGAAGCATGGTCATTATGTTTAATAAATCAAATTTATTGGACTTTGCCATAAAAGGAGATAAGAGACAATATAAAAGGCTGTTAATGAAGCACAATTATTTGTTATCGGAGACGAGACAAACTTGGCCAGGTAAGCGTACTGCACATGTACTTTGGATTCAAATTCTCTCTTAATTACATCAAATGGAGGCTGCTGCTAAATGCTTCTTTTTCGTTGTTTTGTTAATCCATCTAGTTTATTATGCTATACAAATCATGCTCGATCTTAATTTGTGTATTTGAATAGTATTCTATTCTTTTTGTTAATGTTTTCATTAAAGCACTAGTGCAATAGGTGTTTATTCTTAATTATATTTTTATTTTAACTTTCGTTTGATATTTGCAGTGCTTACCCTTCCACGTTTTGTTTACGTTTACAGTCTAATACAGAATTAAAGCAAGCTCTTTCTGATTATGAACATTTTTCTAATATGACAATGCCGTCAATTAATTTAATAGAAGAACAGATTGTTGAAGAGCTAACCCAATGTTCAGATTATAGTGATACGTCACAAATACCAATGAATTCGAAAAAACTTTGTCAACCAGTAAAAGGTTCGTCACCTGGTCTTGCTTCTTCGTCTATAAGTCCTATAGGTTCAAGTCGTCTTCCATGTACTTTTCGACCAATGATGCCCCATTCTCAAGATTATCGGGATATTGATAGTGCGAAAACACAACCAATTTCTTCATATTTACCTACATCTAGACCTCGAGGTGGATTCTCAATGTCGACTAATTCGCCTTGGAAAGTAATGAATTCTACGAAAGTAAAGTTTATTATTTCACTTGTTTTTTTGTGGTAGAAGAAGGTAATATAAAGTTATTTAATATTTGCTTTCTTTTAGCTTACAGAGTTCGTTTACTAATTATCTTTCAAGTCGAATGTTTGCTCTACATTATATTCTTAGCTCACTATATGCGTCTTCTTTTTCTCTAGCTTATTCATGTTTTGTGATTGATTTCATTTTATGCATACTCTTTAATTTATCTTACAAATTTAGCTTACAAACCGTTTCCACTTTGTACGTTGAGCGATGTAGGCGTTTTTCTTACTGTGCTAAAAGTGACAGGATTTCCGGTCTGAAGGAGATGTGTGGTCCATTGAGTAAAATTCAGGTGGTTATTTAAATGCAAAATTCTTAAGATTTTCGTGAAAAGTCGTGACTGTGATGGCGTTGAATAATGTCAGCTACATATATCATCAATAGCTTTAAATAACAATTATACTATATCATGAACTGAATAACAGTTGGAAGTGTGAATTTTTAAATTCCTATTATTTTTAGGCTCGGACGTTAAAATTTGGGGTTCACTTTTTATCTAGGTTGTAAGTGCAGACTGGTTTTAATTTTCAAGCCTAACAAAACAATTGTCCAATATTCTTTGACTTTCATTTTCTTCTCTGTGATGAAGTTTTACTACAAATAGAACAATATTCTGAAGCCCAGCTGATATTCGATACAAACTTATTATTATTCTTTTCATTACTTCTATATTGCTGTTGATAATGACTGATTGATTAGTACTGTCATTATTATTATTTTCATTCATTTGCTTACCTGTTTTATACTTTTATGAACTGTATCACTCAAAATTGAGTTATATTTGTATCTAATCGTGCATGTTTATGTCTTTCTGTTGAATATTCTTCAATATCTGCAGTATTTTGGTGAAACAATTTATTATTCGTTTTACAGTTGTTCATTATACCTCATTGTTCCAATTGATGTATTAATTTATTGATATAGAAATGTATTAATTCATTGTAAAAATATGAATGTGTTACCTAGCTCTCTATTGACATTTTCTCTACATTTTTCCACGTAGACTGAAGTGCCGATTGGTTGTAATTCAAGTGAATTGATTGCTGCTGATGAAATTCATTCTTCATCATCTTCATCGAGATTGTCTAATTTTGAACTTCAGATCTCTGGTTATAAGCAAGGTCGTAGGTCTCAACTCTCGGTATCAAATAACAGTTTATGTACACATCCAGGTGAACAAAAAGAGGCTGAAGCTGCTGAAGCTCTTGCAGGACTTTCAGCCTCATTAAATTCACAATCGTCTGTTGCACATAAACGTAGTTTAGGCTTATTGCCAACGCATAATCGACTATCGTATAGTAATTTCAAAACGGATATTATGAGTGGGCAAACGGGTAACCGTGGCAATTTCTCTACAAGAAAAATGAGTCAACCTGGTTTTATTCCAAGTTCTACTAATCGATCAGATTCAATGCATAGTAAGTTCGGTTTTGGAATTAACGTGGGAGAAATTAACATTCTGTTATTCATATTCTAGTATGTCTTCAGTTATGATGATCTTTTGTAATCAGTGGGGTTAATCACGGATAGTAAGGTTTAGTAAACTCATTTTAATGTATTCTTTGAATTAATTTCATTTTCTAATCTCTTATGGCTACTAACTATTTCTGTGCTATAGTTGTACTGCATTTCTCTATACCAATACATATGCTAAAATATAGTTACCATGATTCGATTTCAATAATCAAGAGACGCCTTAAGCTGTTGCATTGTCCATCTTGCTTTATATTTAGTGAAATAATTGCTATTGCCACATGCTAAGCATATATATATATATATATATATATATATATATATAATAGTTCAACATGTAGCTATTCTATAAGTCGAAAGTGAATCGTATTCTGTGACTGTTTTCTGTAAGCTATGTGTTGGGACGTGTGAAGGTAGACTGTTCAATACACTTTTCGCATCATAAACCACTGACTTTGGTTATATTTTGCCCATGTTATCCAAATGAATTACATTTCTACGTTGTTTCTTAACTCTAGACCATGCTCTAATATCTGGAGTGACATAAATTTGTCGTATTATGTTATCGTTATTTGTCTTAAATGTTTGGGTTCTAACAACTGCATAAATTAAACTGTGATTTAAAAGACTTTAGAATAGAAGCATCACTTGAGCTTATTTTAAAATATTGTTTCAGTTCTTAAAACGTAAACAAAATCTGTTGCTATTGTTTTCTTGAATTAGTGGTATTCCATTTAGTACTACTTAATCTTGTGCACTGTGATTTTCCCACAATTTCATCACAGTATTATCATTCCATATTTTTTTGCTATTCTCTTTATTGTGCTCATCATTTTCTAAATCAACAGTAAGTAATGTTATCATTTGCAGGTAAAAGACTGATTTCATTTTTAGTGCTAATTGTATTTCATTTTATCTAATCTCTTAAATTATTCTTATTTATAGTTGTTAAACCCCACCACAATCAAATCTTATCACCAAACGACACTCAAGATTCTCATAATTTAAATCGTCTTGCTCATTCACATGCAATAACAACAGAGCTCGAAACCACAAAATCAACACCTTGTCTACAGTCTACGCGAAGGTTTTATTTTCCATTGTCTGTAGAAGCACGTAAAATATTAGAAAACCTAATAATGGAAGCATGCCTACTGGAAGTTCATTTGCCACAAACACGTTGGTTATGGCAGTTGCATTTGGCTTCGGATCAAGAGACTGAGTCATGTGGTGCTTTTCATCCGTTTGTTGCGAAGTTAGAAGAAGAACGTCTTAGGCGACGAATATTACGTCATATTCAACAATCAAGTCAGTCAAAATTAACTGAACGAATGAGAACTGATCGAAGAAAAAGAAGAGGTTCTGGTACAATATGCAATCTGGTCAGTGTACTGGATACAAAAGTGGAGAAATTTGACGATAGCTGCATGTCTTCAAATGTAAAGGGGGAATTACAAAAACGTCGGCGTCATAGTCCAATACATTCAGAAGGTGAGGAAAAGCAGAGTAGTTCATCGACTTCTGATCCTATTTCTCGTGGCACACCTACGTCTCAGAGAAAGGTACGCAAATTACGCTTAATGTAAATGCAACTATAATATGGAAATTAATTACCGAATTCTCACCAATTAAGAGATTCATTATAGTTGTTAATTGAATGAGGGTACATATTCGAGATGTCTCTGATTAATTATTTCTAGCTGAATATTTAATGCATTGTTCTTCAAAACTTTAAAGGGTAAGATGTTAGGAAGTACATGATATTATATTCGTCGAATAATTACTGTTGGTAACAGTTTTGTAAGTATATAGTTGTCTTTAAAAAATAGTGTAAGGGAGTTGTAATTTACTTCTGATGTCAGAGATACATCATCATTAGCATTTTTGAGTAGTCAGCGTCCCAAGGATGCAGCGATTTCGAACTATAATGTTTCGTTTTTAAGGGAGTCTAAATCCTGTTTACAGCGAGGAAAAATAAACAGGGAGTTGCACTTGCTTTTTATGTATATTCATCTACAACTGAAGACAAGAAAACGAGAAATGTGTAGAATGTACATCTATCCTAACAGACTAATAATTGGAACTCATTTTTAAGTATTACAGATTTTTTTCCATTTTTTATGTATAGACTTATCGCGTAAGAGGTCGTGCATCAGATCTGGCTATAGCAAGACGATATAAATTGGGCAGACCTAGACGTTTATTATCTATTCGTAGTCGACGGTCAGTTCAACGACCATCTCATGCTCTTGGTTATAGATCTATGCGACAAAGTGAGCAAAAGCAATTTTATAATTCAAGTATGCGAAGTATTCTACAACAGAAAGGGCATACAATGATGTCGAGCAGTAAACGTTGCAAAATGCCGATGAACAAACGTGCTAGAAATCTAAGGTACTCATAACATATGATAGGATACTATCTGTAGTTCTCTCTCTTTCTGTTTTTAACACAATTCTTTCTTGTACCTTTAAAGTGAATACGTTTTTTATTACTGGGATACAATTTAATGTACAGTCATAATTTCAGATTTATTTTTAAATTTATGTCAGCATGAAACCCAGTGTAGCGATCTCACTCTTCACCCTGGTGTTGTGTGTTATTTCTTTCCATTATCTCAAACCTTGTTGTTGAAATTCATTTTGTAAGATTACAAATCATAGAATTGAATATTATTGAATAATCATTCGGTATCATCTGTGAGATATTTGGTCAATATACCTTTTTTTACGATGAAAAATGAATTTCTTTCAAGGCACATCACATCCATCATTATTGTTTGTGTTAACATGTATTAATACGGATCGAATTATTAGTTTACGAATGAGCACTACACTGATCCCATATTGTTTTTCAAAGAGAATAGGTGTAAATAAATTCTTTAATTATGTTTCTCAAGTACATTGTAAGTTGCACAGTTATTTTTATTTAATAAAATATCGAGCTATATCTTTAAACAGTATGTAGCATCTCACATTTAGCAAACAATCTCTTTCTTTGTATTTTCCTGTCATTTTTAGCGGTCAGTTATGCATGATGTCTCGTAGAAGTGGGCGGATTTATCGTGGTGAACGTCTTATACGACGTTCGCGCACTAGTTCTAATAACGAGTTGAGTGATTCATCTACAAGTGAAGAGCGTGTGGAAATGGTAAATAAATTTTGTACACTTTTCTGCATTTTAACGTGTCATTATGATCAAAAGGAAGAGAATATTTTGGTCTTATGGTACACTGGTGTAATATGTTAGTTTGATACGTACTAATCCATGATAGTCTTGACGCAATAGACCTTATTTATCCGGCATGTTTCTAAACTACTTATATTGAATCGAGAATATCAGAATTGTTGTTCGAGTGAATTACTTGATAAGGTGCCAGAAATTATTAAGCACATATAATACTTCGCTGTAACTTAGAGTTTACAATTCAGAAAATTTTTACACAGCATTCAACTTATCATAAAATTTTCACTTTTTCCATTAGCGTTCTTATTAAATACTTTTTTTACATTGCATTATTTAACCATTTAACTGCAAACGTTTCATGTATCTATTTATATCACACTTCGGTGTAGTTTCTAGGTTGTACTATTTAACATTGATAACAGTTCAACAGAATGTCATGTACATAAATTACGACAAAATAAACTTCATGTCTGCATATAGGCTCAATCCTTTGGATATTCTCTAGAGCTAGAATTAAATCATCTTTGATGCAGTACATTCAACTTAGCAACATGTCAGATCTCCAAAGTTCTTGCTTATGGCTTTGTATATCCAATATGTTGTTAAGTCATTCGAATTTATTAAGTCGCGAATGTATGACTTTTAATTTGTGCATGACAAGATGCTGAAAATCCATTATGTAATGTATCATTTTCCTTAATCCATATATCAAGTTTTGTGTAGTTAGATGTTATTCGTTAGTATTATGACCTATCACATCACGGCTGTTGCTAAGTTATTCAGCTTCACTTAATAATACTTGTATGTTCATGAATGTGGTTGGTAACTTCGTATAATCTATGTTTTTCGTTTTCGCTTATGTTATCAATTATTACACTATTTGTTATTTGAGCAAAATTAGATAGATTCGTCTTATTTTGTTCGATTTTTGTCTCGTGCTTACAAACTAAAATCTTGCTAAATAATAATTACTATGCTGTTTGAGAGTGCTTTTATCAGTAAATTCCATTTATTTCGAAAAGAGATAGATTGTAAGCACTTGACAAGAGCTGAATGAAATTAAATGAATTTAATTTATTCCTCGTAAATATTTATTCTGATCATTTTCATATTATTAAAGGAAGCAAAGCTTTTGAAAAGATTATTGGTTGTGGGGCATTAGTAAGGGACGTGGATTTCACTACCTTAACTTAAAATTCGTGCACTATTTGACGTCTACAAGAATTTGATTTATGTCGTGTCGAATATGTTTTATTCAAGCCTTTAGGCATACATTTAATGGGTAATAATAGTGATGTTATCCAGTGGTTAATATGCGTAGTTGTATAGTATTTTCAGGGATTATATGGGAGTATTTTCCTTCGTGCTTTTATAATAAATTGTCTTCAGTTTGATATATGATGCTGTTTACATCGTACTTACCAATTAAGTTTTTTATTTCAAAAATATATCTGTTAGACACCAATAAGTGAACATTATAACTCAAGAAATAATACAGTCCCTTATCGTAAAATGGCGCCCAGTTATTTGGGCACTCATGGTGGTAGAAAAAGATCAGCTTTTAGACAGGATAGATTAAGTGGATTTCAACCAGCAATAGATAGTGATGGTGACAGTGAAGAAGATGAAGATTGTGCAACAGACGATCAAGTGTCAAATTATGACGATGAATGTCCAGCAACACCATGCTTACATCCGCAAACTGGTACTGTAAAATGGGTTCAGTGCGAAGCATGTTGCCAGTGGTATCATCAGATATGTGTTGGGATTCATCATCAATTTCAGGTATTTAATTTTAATAAAATGTTTTCATAGATGGTTACCTTGGAAAATTCTAAATAGAAATTTTTAAAATAGATTATGTTAGATAATCTTGGTTGGGGACTAGCTAAGTTCTGTGCATATGGTTGATAACGGAAGTTGAAAAGAAACATTGGCTGACCTAGTATCGAATATTAATGAATCTTTCCAATTAGAACTTAAGTAACTGAAATTTGTTACTTGATTATCAGGTTAATAAAACTTTCAATAATATTCCAATTAGCAGTGTATTATTTTGCATGTGTAATATGGTTTTTAGAAAAGAAAATTATTTGCCGGATGCAGTTAGTTAATCTTGCATTTTTTCCAAAACCTTGTTTGAGGTTTGGTAAACCATCAAGTTATCTTTTCGAACATCAGTCGTATAACCTGTAAGTTTCCTCTGAGCCCTTTAGAGAACTGCATATATAGTTGTCGAAGTTTCCAAACAAGGTAATATGGCTGGTCTCTGTGGTGAAATCACAATTATCCTCTAAGGCTCTCTAAATCTTAAACACTGTGTCATCGAATAAGCTCCATTGCTTGGACTGAATTGGCTTTTTTTCATTTTGTATTCCATATTTCTTACAGTGGTGGTCATTAATCTTCATCCACAATTGTTACGTCTTGCATTCATTTTAGACTTTCTCATTAGTAGCATTCTGGAAGCACGTTGTGGAAGTGTGTGGATGATATTGTCTAAATGTGTAGTAACACCCAAGTCTTGAGAGTCTCGATCGGTTAGTAACCAGTGTCCATGTGACATGCACTTTGAATCTTAATAAAAATTATTTTACAAGACTGGAGGAAACTCATATCTTCTTGCACCCTTTGAGATAAACCAACTGAAGCAGTTAGAAAGCTCATGTATCTAGGTAGTTGAGTGACTGCTGATTATAAAAGTTTGTAAACAATTTCTTTGTCCATCGTCCTTTCTGTTTCAGCTTCCTAAAGTATATTTTTGTCGTACTTGTCAACAACGGAATAACCCCATTTTCACTGAACATCGGAAACAATTCCCCACAAATCGACGAGTAACTCGTCTTCCTAGTAGACATTTTCTCAATAAAAACCCATCAAAACTTCATTTGCATGCAAAATTAACTGACAGTCCTCTTAAATTACCATCACATTTATCACAACGTCCTATTGGTTGGAACACTAGACCAGCGTTGTCACCTCGTTTACCTAAACTACGTCCATATGATGATCAGGACGTCCCAAATGTGGCTGATGATGATAATGATAGTAGCAATAATATCATTGAAGAGAAAGAGACCATGAGTTCAGCAACAAGTCAAGATATTCCCGTTTTAACCGACCAACTAGTTGATAATTGGTGTGATGTCCCCCAAAGTTCTGAAGAGCAATTAATGAAGAAAGATACCAGTCCACCACACAAATCTTCACCTCTGGCTGAGCCTCCTACTATTGATGCCTACGAGCATATTGGAAGCGGTAAGTTTGATCCTTTCGTTAACTATAAATAGCTCGATATTTCAGAATCATTGACCCAGTTATACACTAAACTGAATTAACCACAGGTGACTTCTCTAGCCACCATGTAATGTAGGTTAAAATTGAGAACACAAAATTATATTTGTTTATCAAATTGAAATTAATTAAAATTATTCCTAAATCCGCTTAGTATCATAGTAATAAGGTTAGTACACTTAACAGTGTACTGATGCTGTTTTGCACGAATTTCCGGATGTGGCAGGAGGACTGTGTCATAGCAGTTATCTTAAAAATTGTGTGAGATAACAAAGTTGTAAATTTATAATCATGTATGTAATATTGACTACTGTTGTTTTACTCAAAGTGTGCGAAGAAACCAGTAATTCATCGTATGTGAAACTATTTTATTTTCTCTGAGCGTATGTAGTCATTGCTCATAAATTGGTAAAACACTCACTTGTTGTAGTAGAACTGTTGTTGATTTAATCAAGTTTACCTTCTATTGTGTTCATAATTATTACATGTGGGCGAATGTTGAAGCTAATCGAATGCTTGATAGAGTTGTCGCATACGCGATTGAAGCGAACCTATGTTTGCAAGTTTTAAGATTTTGGACATTATCTCCTCATTAGTCAGTTAATTTAAAACTACGTAGTGTGCAGCTGAAGTACTAGCGATTTCGGTTGGCTCTTGTTTATGACCCAACTGTTTTTTTATTATGATTATTATTTCTTTCTATTGTATTTGTAGTGTTATTATACTAGTTTATGTGGTGTATATTTTATTAGTATGCCTACTTTATCTTAACCAAGTATATGTACAAAGTACTACGCCTTTTACAAAATAGTTTTTCATTATTCATGTTAACTGGTAGTTTCTTTGAGAATATTGTTAATACTGTATGATAGCATTATTTAGTGATTTCTAGGTTAACGAGAGCACTGACGAAAATGTTCTCAGGTTTTGTACCTTAGTTTTATGGATGTAAGCTCATCGCCCTTAAAATATATCATTCATTTACTTTTGTTTTACTGAAATGTATATTTTGCATCTGATAGATCGTACCCATGAGGCGGTGAGAACATCGAAAGGTCCAACAGAAGTTCTTTTGGAAGCACTAGATGTAATGAGGAGTGAAATTGATTCAAGCAGTTGTATGTAATTATATTGCTGTATACTCGTTATTTACTGTATTATGCACAGTTGGCTTTTTTCATTAGTGTAGTGTTTTTATGTAACGGCAAACTAAATACTTGATTAATCATCTTGATCAATGTCTACCTTGTATTTACTTATCAAGTAGGATGTTTCTGAGAAAAGTATGGATAGTGAGCACATGTGAAATTTTTATTTCTTAATTGAATTATTAGAACAATGTTCTATTTACTTGGAGTTCATTTTACTATTTTCTGCATATGTTCGTCCGTGAGGTTTCAAACTTACACACGTCATCATCTACACACATACTTTCTCATCTTTTTCTTTTCGGATTATTCTTTGTCTCATTTCTATCGTTGTATTTGTTTTTGACCCTATCGCCATTACTAATATCATTATTCTCATATGTAATGCAATTTGAATATGCTCAAACATCGTGAAGATAAGTAGTATTGGTTTCAGAAACTATTCAAATCTATAAGATTATGCTCAGCTTTCATGTAAATCTTATACTAAGTCGCTTGATGGGATACGTCGCAAAATGGTTATCGTAGTGTGAAGGCTTATGATTTTTTTTTGTTATCCACATTGTTATGTTATTTGATACGTTTATCTTCTTTAAACACGTAACCGTTATTTCCTTATACACCTAAGAATATTATTGTTAATTATCATTGTATTTCTTGAATCAATCTTCATTGTCACACTAACAACAATGAATAAGTAATACAACAATATTATCGTTATTTTACTTTAAATATATGTGTAAACATTTTTCAGATTGTTTTCTTTCTTGCTTCATCTTTTCACTGTATCATTAGTGTTGATGAGAATGGAAATTACTTCAATGAAAAATAAAAGTGTCTAATTTTATTATTATTGTAAACTTTTGTTATAATTTTCTAGTGCAACTTGTTTATTAAATTAGTGCATTTTCATTTTGTTACTGTGTAAGATTTCATCTTTACATTTCATCATAATTTTCATTTTTACGCGCAAATGCATATTGTATTATACCGAGATAAATATTCATACCTTAAATATCATATTTTATAAACTTTTGTTTATGAGTTATGCGTCTTTTAACTTTTGTCGTTTATTTAACTAGCTTTCAATTGAACCAATTGTTTCATTAGTTACAATATGGTATTTCATTGAATACAGTTTAGTTAATTTGGCAGCATTACAATATACAAAAATAATGTTAACATGACTTCTTAGTTAACTTTACTTGGACATATTGATAGAGAAATTAGGATATTAATCGGTTGTTTGTTCTGTTCTCTATTGTTTAAATCTTTTTCTGAACATGGCAATGTTTGCATTATCAATTTCAATTTATTATTCATGTTATTAGAATCAATTTTTCGAGAATATAAGTAAATATCACTATATGTTATGTATAATTTTAATCACTATGTACTAATAGTAACGGAATTGTCTAAAACATTACATGTCATCACTTGAAACTTTGAAGCCTAAAAGATTACTATAGGCTTGATCCAGTTACTTACTTCAATGATTTTGATCGGATTGAAATTCTCTGTTAAGAATTTTACAAAATTATATTTCAAATTATTATGTTTCTAAATTCAGCTAATAAAATATTGTATTATGTAGTCCTGGTTGTTAACATTCTACTCCATTTATATGTACTATTCTTGCTAACGTGTGTTTGTTTAAGTTGACCTACAGTTGTTTAGGCATATTACTTGTTTTCTTATTATATTTCTTGTTAATCGTGTTGAAAACAAGTCATATCAAAAATATTATTGAATATTATGTTTACATTTTTATATGAATTCTTATACGTATTAACTTGAAGTGTGCGTATGCCATCATTTTGATAGATGACAATTTGCCTACAATTTACTTGATTAGTGATTGTTACTCGTCATTTGAATAACAACTGTAGATAATGATGTAACCAACAATTTAAGTATAAAAAGCAAACTGGAACTCTATTTACGTGCATTCAAATACGAGGAAATCTTAGTTTAAAGAATTTTCCGTCTTATTTACTATCTTTAAAGTAATAATGAGACTACTGATATATTTCACATTAAAAATACTCTAATGCACTGTAAAGCAAAAAAAAATTTAATTTGCATGATAACCTATAAACATTAGATAATGTGAGATCCTA
The DNA here is from genome assembly GCA_025215515.1 of Schistosoma japonicum. Lineage (NCBI taxonomy): Eukaryota > Metazoa > Platyhelminthes > Trematoda > Strigeidida > Schistosomatidae > Schistosoma > Schistosoma japonicum. The sequence goes on from CM046063.1 coordinate 29,249,846, forward strand.
AAGTTTACTACTCCAACTACATTAGGAGTTCATAAATATGAACTCTTATATAAACATTAATTTAATTAAATTTGTTTTTGTTCACATGTTCACTAATTGTAACACGCTACTGTCATTTCAGTAAATGATATACTTTAAATTTATACATTCATTTAGTTAGTATTTTTTCGATTTATTTCATCAGTGTTATTGAACTAAGCACATCTAAGACAGTAGAAATGTTCACCTGACTCTATTTAAACAATAAAATAATTATTATTGTTTTAGTGAATTCAATAGAAATGTTCAATTTTAGAAATAAGAACTCATTTACGTACAAGTTTCATAACAAACTACTTAAAGTATGATAATTTATTGATAAGTTTCATCCCATATCATTAATTCTTTGTCATAAGCTGATGCAATACGTATTTTTCTGTTCTCTGGTATAATTATTGATTTGATAAGTGGAAGAGGGGATAATAAACAATGTTGATATTCTAACATACCAGTATTATGTACATTCTGTGGTCCATTAATTTTTCTGGATTTAGCTTGTATACCATTTGAATGGAAGTGCAGTAGTTGAATTACAGTTTGATACTTATGTAATGGTGACTGTGTCAATACAATGAAATATAATTGTGATAACATTGAGTCATTTTCTTTAATATTTGTAGAGGAATATACAAATATCGGATTAATTAGTATTGCTTTACTGGATATCTGTAAAAATGATAGTGATTCTAAACAATTTTTAACTAAATCATCAATTGAATACAACCATATGCATGTAATTTCTTTCTTGGTATGCGATGCGTATATCATAATATGTGGACTGTCAACTGTATCTCGACTTCCTTCATCATCTAGAAAACAAGAAAATAAGTTTTTAATTGTGGTGAAAAGTTCCAATATTCACAACCTGAAATACATCTTAGTGATTGCTTGAAAATGACATCAATTGACAAATTATAGGAACATTGTGCAGTCCAACCTTTGTTGTTTTGTGTAGTTTATGTCTTATAGTGCATTGTAGTATCACTTTTAAATATATTGGATATCTTTATTAAATGTAATCCAAATATCATGACCAGTGGAGTTTTACCATAACGACGTATGTGACAGTTACACACCAATTAGTATAGATGAGGTCGCACATATATAAAGCGACATGACTGAAGTTAGAAATATCAACCGTTGGATATCACTTCCGTATTCTAAGAATTAAGCGTCCACCACAAAGTATCAAGGTCGTGCGTTTCATCACTAAACGAAATAGATCCCTAGTGTTCACATTTTATTGATTGTCTAGTTTAGATTAATTTGCGATGTCATGTCCAATAATCATTTCTTTACATGTAGAAACAATTTTCTAGGTTTTCAGATGTTTTGTAGCTATCCAATTTCTCGTTCCCAGTTCGTTCAATCAGATCATTAGTATTTACCAAATCCTTACTAAATTAATTACTTCAGTGTTTATTCCATTTAGCGAAATATAATCACTTGATTAATGTCTTGTTGACTTAGATATTTAAAAATGTTATGTTGGGCGATTCAAGAAGAGCAAATATCTTCTTGAACTTTTTTTCAGAAGACTATTTAATTTACTTAAATATATGTATATCGATTACTTAATTTTATTATTGTCATGCTTCCATCGCCCTAACCTCCCATTAGATTCATTAACTGTTTTCGTATCTTTTGTCATTCAGAAACTATGGTCAATTAATTGTGTTTCTACCCCGCCCCCCGATCCCTAGTCACTATTATTCCTGTTTTGTATAAATATAATTCTTCCTATTGGTACACTGCGTGGTCAGGTTTTGTGTGTATGTAAATAAATGAGTAAAATATGATCTGACTGTCTGATGGTTGGCTTGTTGTATCGTGTTCTTCATTTCGGCTTGGGGACTAGTAGTCACCCTGCAGACGTGTATGTGCACTGATTTGTAGTATTGAGGTCACTTTTTTCCATATACTGTGATTGCTCGAGTTTTCAAGATATAACAACTAGCAGTCATAATCAGTTTGCAATAAAAATGCTACATTCGTTTTGTAATATAGACAAGGATTATCTTGCTAATTTTTGGTTAATGTTTAGTGAGATTAACATAATTAATCAATCAACTGCTTGTTGCCCCACGTGGAGCATAGGTCGCTGACCCGCATTCTCCAACTAACTTTGACCTGGCCTTTCCTTTCCAGTTCTTTACAAGTGCTATTCATTCTCTTCATGTCTGCCTCGAATTCTCGGTAAAATGTTTTCTTTAGTCTTCCTTTTTTCCTTTGACCTACAGAATTCTATATTAGTGCTTGTCTTGTGACACAGTTTGGTGATTTCTTCAATGTGTGACCTATCTACCTCCAGCATCCTTTCCTAATTTCTTACTCAGCTGGTAGTTAGTTTGTTCTCTACCGCAAAATGTTGTTGTTAATGGTATCTGGTCAACAGATCTGAAGTATCTTGCTCAGGCAACTGTTTATAAATACTTGTATCTATTGGATGATGCTTTTCGTAGTTCTCCGTACTAGTTTTAGCTCCATACAATAAAAGCGTCTTCACGTTTGTATTGAAAATTGTGACCTTGATGTTTGTTGACAGCTGGTTTGAATCGCAGATGTTTTCCAGTTGTAGAAATGCTTCCCGTACCCGCCTTTCCAATCCACATCTTCATATCTGCCACAGATCAGACCCTCCTTGTTTATCGATGATGATGTTCAGGCATGGGAAAGTTTCCACATCTTCCACAATTTCTCCGCCAAGTGTAATTGGGCTGAGGTTCGTCGTTTTGTATCGAAAGATCTTGCTTTTCCTTTTGAGTATGTCGAAGCTTATTGCTACGTGCTTAGGCTGCTGATACATTGTTCGTCTTCAAATGCATATATTGTTATGTGTGCGATGAAATTTACATCATATTCATTCGTAATTCATTTTCCGTATTCACCAAACTATTATTGTAATCAATCATGCTCTACTATTTACTTTATTGAATGGGTACGTTACAATTATTCTGTCTAGCCTCTTAACTGTCTGTCTCATATAAGCGGTAGATTCCATCTTCTCTTAAAGACTAGAATGGTTATAGCTAATTTCAGTTTTAAATAAATGATTTAAGATTTAGCATATTTGTTGTTATTTCGGTTTTAAACAGATACATGTAACATACTTGTAATACTGAGACTTTCGCTATGATCATATTAACACCTTAAGAACACTGATCAATTGGTATTGTATTGTACTAATAATAATAAGGATCGGCACAATCTTATTGGCTGGATAGGAATATATCTAAATATAATTACCTTAGATGTGAGTCAATCTAATACTTGAGTATGAACAACACCAGTGACAAGTTTAGAATGTGAAGGTCACACTTACTTTGTACCCTAATGCAATGTAGTAAAGGGAATTGACAAGCGAACATACAATCATATATGACGGAGTACGTGGATGGTAATACATCGGCATTTAAGTAGAAACCCTAATAACATTAAAGGGGATATAAGTCATGTGACATACTGAGCCTATTTTAAGGGTTTATTAGTACGCTAAACAATGAAATCGCAGTTTTTACTACTATGGCTTGATCTCATTGACTCAGTCGAGAAACATTGATAAATCAAGCCGTTCTAAATAAAACTCCATATGGAGGCAATAAGTTAGAAATACTGTTATTTTCTGTAGTTCACACATCGTAAACTAATATGTCGCTTATTATCCATACTTCATTCAGATATGTTCTAAATGTCTTTTATGCGAAATCAGGGACATATTTGCGCGTCAATCGAAAACGAATACGATTGGTATCCCCAGAACACTATATATCGCTGAGTCACGGAATACCCAAAGACAAAATCTGTTCTGTGGCTGCAGACCAGTATGATTCAGGAAAAATGTCACTATATATAGAGTAAAGTCATTATTAAAAATGATTAGATTGTTTATGTTCGGAGGTTTGATAACAGAATAGATTGCTTAGTAAAACCGTCCCTACCACTTAGAAGTACGAATCAAAATTTGAAGTATGAAAATATCTGTCACTGACTAATGACCTAGTGTTTGTTCCTATCTGAATCTTTTCTTACCATTTGATTCCAGGAACTTTATGAATCTAATTGAAGCATGTATTGAAATGGAATAGTTGAGATAGAAAACTAATCATATTTATAAATTCCATACTCTTTTTTTCACGGTGATGGTGTATCCTTCTCTTGATTTCTGTATGATAGAGTTAATAAACAAACCACCATTAAGTAGATACTTTTAGAATATCCGTATATGATTCATGATGGTAGTTAGTGAAATAAATTAATTTATTCTACAATAGTTGAAGTCTTCTTTATGAAGTAACATTTAGTTAGCTTTTATCAAATTAAAGAATAATATTTCAGAAGATTTTTCAACGTAAGATTGTGCAACACATCCTAGACTTAGGTAATACCTGCGCAATAAGAAAACTATATTTTTATCTCAATGCTTGTACGTATTAAATAAAATCTGTTTATAACAAAAATCTACTATAGTTACTAATAGATAATCAGTTCTTCAAAGTAAGTGGTTCAATCTAATTATGACTTTAATGTAAAGCTAAGTTTTCATAATCTATTTGTAGTATGGTTATTAGCGGACTATCGAAAACGTTTGATTATACCTAATAATAATATACATGAGTAATAAGTGTAATTTTTGCAAAACTAAAAAAAAAATTGCATACTACTTACAGTTTAACTTCAGGGTATCTTTTAAACTTCGTGTTGGTAAAAATGTCGCATGATAAAAGAATTCATTTCTATTGTCTTCAGAATCTCTGTTGTTAATGTTATTGCTGAATTTCAGTGATTCTAATGGTAACCAAGCAATAAGATAAAATCTTAATGGATTATGATGATGATTTGCACAAATTGATAAATTCCACACACTTAAACGATTCTCTGATCCAATCGCCAGACATATCCACCTTGTATAGAAATAGCATTTATTGTATGTAGGAAGAGAAAATCACAAGTACAATAAGAGTTCTTTTAATAAGTAAACAAACAATTATGGATTATTATGAGTAAACTGAGTAACAAGCATTGGTAAATGCTAAGTGGGATAATAAAGTTTATTAAAGTATTGTAGTTATCTCAATTATGTAGTACGGTGTTGATGAAAAATCTGCCTCTGATTGAAGCTACCACTCATTTTCAACGGCTTTAAATCTATTAAATGATAGTAGAAAATCTGTGGTTTGTTTACTTCCAGTTGGTGGCGTTTGTAGACTAGCTTACTTTTTTAGAATACGTGCATCTTGGCACACTATGAAATCAATTGTGATGCAAAAGGTTTTAAAATTGAAATTTGCTATGGAAATATTACTTGGATTATGCAACTTTACCTCACACCTGATATCTAATAATTTATGTGCTTATACGTGAAATGCACACGAATATCTTTATCTGACTTTTTGAGCCATGTAAAAAGATCTAACAATTTACTCAACAGTATATGTTGAAATGGTTTTCTCTTTCAGTTCAAAACGATCTTTCTGAAGCTACTCAGATAATTTTCTTTATTTACTAGTTCGGAAACAATTAATCATTGGAAGTAGCTTGTATTCCGTTTTTACAAATAACTGTCAAATACATATCATTAGCTTTTTATTTTTTGACAAAATGATATTTTAAGGAAAACGATTGAGATTATTTTGTGTTAACTGTGTGTTGTGATCAATATTTTCTGAAATTCTCCAAATTATTTAGTAAATGAATTCTTCATATTATTGTGTCATTTTTATTGATGATTTCATTTCGTCTAGCTTTAGTTTTCATCAGCTGTCCATTATAAAAATATTTATTATAACGCAGCTCAACAGTCTGCATGAAAAGTACATATGACAACCGTTTAAGTTTTCAATGAATTCTTTAATGAAGACTTTGCTCATATATTTCTCATTCATTCGAATAATGAATTAAAAAATGATAGAAAATGTTGAGTACATACATACTTGATAAACATGGATGACTTTCTGTACAACTTCAGCGGAAAACAATTTTGTACAGTTTCGAAAATGTTATTGTGTACAAGTAAATACTCTGTACATGTTTATCTAATCATGTTTGTTATATCACAATAATGTTCTAAATGCAGTTTATTTTTTTACTAATCGTTATGTTATCAACATAGAAGCTTCGAACACTAAAACAATGTAATAATTACAAAAGGTCTAAATGTTATAAAGATTATTTATTCATTCAGCCAAAATAGAATAAAATCAATATGTTTTATGCTTATACTTCAGAGGTGAATACATACTTCATACAAAGTTCCATTTCATCATAAGTTACTGTTACTTTATCACGTTAAATTCTATTTCAATTTAAGTTTACTACACTATGGTGTACACTATGTTGTATTAAAGCTTTTGTAAATATAAACAAGGAGGATCCGATGCAGATGTAAGGGCAAGGATCGGCAAAGCAAGGGCAGCATTCCTACAGCTGAAAAATATATAGGACTCCAAATAACTGTCTACCAACCTCAGAGTTAGACTCTTCAATTCAAACGTCAAGACAGATTTTCTCTATGGAGATCAAACGTAGAGAACTACTGCAAACATCCTCAGGAGGGTACAGGTATTTATAAACAACTGTCTACGCAGTATATTGATTGTCTGTTGGTCGGAAACCATCAGCAACAGCCTAATATGAAAGAGAACAAACCAACTTCCATCTGAAGAGGAAATCAAGAAACGACGTTGGAAATGGATAGGACATACATTGCGGAAATCATCAGACTGCATCACGAGACAAGCTCTAACTTGGAACCCTGTTGGAAAACGGAAAAGAGGAAGACCAAAGAACACACTGCGTCGAGAGTTGGAAGCAGACATTGAAAGGATGAACAGCAACTGGAAAAAGCTGGAAAGGATTGCTCAGGACAGAGTTGAATGGAGAATACTCGTGAGCGGCCTATGCTTCTCCGAGTGGGGTAACAGGCGTAAGTAATTGGTAAGTAAGTAAATATAAACAAGTCTAAGCTGTTTATGGATACATCAATCAAATCAAAGATGAAATGATGGAAATTTAGTTTTCTATATACTATAAGCCTACAATATTTTATACTAAGCAATTTATCCTACTATAATTTTGTTAAAAACAATTATGTTATATCTGAATTGAGTTACTATTAATTATTGCATGAACCTGTGTCTTGTATTACTGACTACTATCTAAGTAATAAAACGAGTCATCATAACATTAAAATCAAGAATTATATCAACTTTCATCTTTTTTAAGTTCAGTATTTCTTTTAAATTAATTCTTCATTTTCAAGGTTACATATTTCTTTGAATGAATAAAGTAGTGTACATGAAAATCTTATTTTTCTAATAATCTTCAATGTGTGTGTTCAATTGTTAAAACGAGAAACATGATGACAATAACAGTATGGTTATATAAATTACAGATACTTGTTGTCCTGACATCTATTTCATAGATTACAGATACGAAATAAATGGATTGTTAGTGTACTTCAAAGTATGCATAAATCAATATCTCGAAGATCTCGATTATTATTTAGTGAATTATCAATTCAAAAGAATTCATCAGTACAATTCACTTATTGATGAAATCGATATTATAATATTTCACGGAAGTATGATTATATAATTCATAAAACTAAGCTTAGTTAATGTAAAGTTCTTAACCAATAGAACATTAATTGTTTATCATCTGATATTTTGTACTATGTGATTAGTAGAAGTAATTAAAAAGAATATTAAAATATGGAATTATCGATTCAATCTTGTCCATCGTAGATAGCATAGATACTTAACAAATTTACACTTGATTCAAGTCATAATGTCTCATTGAAATCAAATTAATAAAATATATAAAAGAAAGTAACTATAGTGATATTTAAGTCGGATTATGACTGGCAAGTGGAGTCCATGACGTGCGTTTCGGCCTGTTTGGAGCTCGTTGGCTGAATGTACTTGCATTCCAATGTTGATTTTCACTCAGTCCCTTTTGTGGTAAACACGGTTGCGTTTACCACTAGACTACTAATACAAGTTTATCCTAGTAACTATACTGATTACAGCGGAAAATTAAGCATAAATGATATAGGAGAATAAGAAGTATATAATCAATATCCGATAATTTAATAGACAACGAGTGAATGACATTATCCCTATTGATAAAAACATAAATGTATATCATTTAGATATTCTGTCAAGTTACCTAGAATCATGAATTCAATTGGTAAAATAAGTAGGCTGTTTATATGATTTTCACTTTAATATGATTGATTCGATTAACAATCAATTTAGATTATTATGTGTAACAATGGATATGTAAATAAACTCACGACTCTGATTGTATATTTTCATCCATGTCGGACTTTAATGAATTTTTCAAAGGATAATAATTAGTTGTTGTTGTTGTTGTACTGATAATTTGTTTCTTATCATGTAATTTATACAAATAATAGTCATATAATAAGTATTGTGAATATGTATCCAAGCATAGAATAGGCATTGGAACTTGATTTACAAGATGATCTTTTATAATACGCTTTATTAAAATAGGTTGTGGTGTATAGTATGATTTATCATCTCTATTATTATGATTATTCTCATAATATCCAATAGATAATAGAATAAGTAAACCATTTCTAGTACCAATAAGTAAATAATATGGACTACAAAAACTGATTACTGTAATTTGATCATCTAATTGTGGAAATATTCGTTCAGATTCACTGACAAAGCACAGCTACAAATGAATCATTCATAATAATAATACTAATAATAATAAATGTTACTAAATTTAGCAAAACGTTTTTCATTTACATATTGGAATCAAAGTACAAATTCATTGAAAATGTATCCAAAGTAAAAAAATATAAAAGTAAATAAAATTCTGTCAAGATTTTACAAACTTCAAATGTCGCTTCAGTTACAGTAACACACTTTCTGATTAAGATTTTTTTTTCAAACCGTTGTAATATCACTATGCATCTTGTTGTCCCTTTCATTTAATGTATAATATTTACATATAAAAGTTTACTTATTATTCAGTAAATCATTTTTATTCAGAACGTCTAATAACTCCGTGGACTATTTATACTATTTATTGAAATAAGCATAAACGTATAACTGAATAATAATTTGGCGGTTAATACAGTATATTGTAATATGTTCCATGCATAGTTCACTTTCATTTGAGCAACCAGTTAGTTTAATGTACACATAAGCTTTCTGAATAACTAACTCTAGTGAATAAACTAATAAAGGGGTGATTGAAACGAAGTGTATCCATGGTTTATTATTTTGCAATTTATTTTAAGTATCAGTTATTCACACTTGTGACTAAGGGAAGATAAAGCTTTACTAAAGTTGGAATGTGGTTAGAAGTGTAGTTCATGACACACGTTCCGCTTTTATTTGGGATTCGTTACTTGGATATATCTGGTTTCCAGTTTTAATGTTCACGTTTAAACTTGAACTATACGATGGTCATTATGTCTTAATGTCAACAGTGACTGATAAATTTCATTCTTTAATATTAACAACGATAGAACTCTAAATAAAGCTATTGGCTATCCGAACTGGGTAACTCAAGGGTTAAGGTGTTTGACTATGGCAATTCCAAATGTGAACATCGACATTATGATGCACGTCCTTCCAGTTGGCTGGTCTCAAATAGGGCTAAAAGAAGCATCTTTGGTTCCACTCCAGGCTAATTTAACCAATATTATATGCCTGAATGCTAATATCGAGAATGTGCATCTTCCAGTAAACACAAATAAATTGTAGTTTATGGTATCAAAAATAGGTGTATTTAATTCTTTACATACAAGATTTCGGCATGGAAATATTTGCCACTATTTGTATTATTTCTGAAGACTTTGATAAAAATGATATAATTTTGATGTTAGAAACCTATATAATATTTATGATGATCAGGAAAGCTTTCTAGTAATCATGAAGCAAGCTGTCGCCCTCGAAATCTCATCAATTACCGTCTTGTCTAAAGCAATTTTATCGATTTGCACGTACTGCTGATAGGAGTCAGGAATTATCGAACCATACTTGGTTCAAGAAACGTTTGGCATGTAAATAAACCACGTAAAACAAATCCATGAAAAATTAAAGGAAACTTCCTGTTTAAGATCTATTGTCAACACTTCCATCTGATAGTTTTTTTTAGATATAATCTAAACGAACGATCCTAAAAAAGATGACAAAATGCCAAAAATATCGAAAAAAATGATAAGAAATTCAAGAAGTTTTCACATAGTATCATCCCGTTAGTAGAATGAGTTAATTCTTACTTTCTACATGGATGAGTTACAACTGTTTTTCATCTCTATTTTACTCTTGATTCAGTAGAATCTTTCTTCAATGTTCTTATATTTGGGAGGTTATAGGGATTTCGATATGCAAAGCTTACTATTTAGATTTGAAAGCTTTTGTCTAAGCTTAGTCACGAAACTTATTACTAACTGTTAAATCCTATCAGCTGTAGGCTTTCACTTATCAGGTTCCACTACTATAGGTATAAGCTTCATGTTCAGTGAATTAATCTAACATGCAATAAGACGATTATTTCACATTTTCAGATCTGTAGGACTAGCTAATGAGACAATCTCATCATCATATAATAAATGTCGATCGATTGATTGCAATCCTATTTTTAACGTTGGTTATGTCATTTATTTAAAAACAAGTAATGTTTCTTGAAGTTGTACAGAATGCTTCAATATACATTACCTTGTGTAAACAGAATAGTCGTACACGTGTATCATTGTATACAATAGCTAAACATCCTATTGATTTTCGACTACAATAATCTTCGTTTGATATACGTGATTGACTGATCGCTATTTCCGATCCGGAACATATAACACCAGGATATTCTAATAAACATAAGTTTACAGCATAAATTGATTCATTTGAACTATTCACTGACTCATTCGTCTAAAAGGTCAAGGAAGATAAGAAACATTTTATGATTTATGCAAAATGTTAACATATTAAAGGATAGTTGACATTTTAATAGGAAGTAATCATAATCCAAATAAACGTTGACATTTCTAAGACGATTTAATAATAAATAGGGGAAGACACCTTTAAGCTGTGAAGCAAAAAATAATTACTACCAGTTAGCTAAAATAGTCTATCGTAATTGTTTCCATTTAATTAAATGAATACTATGACTGCTAAAGAAGATATGTGTCACATTCATTGGTAAACCAGGTTCAATTACTTTGATAATGGAAGCTCATGGTTAGTAAATGGGTGTTGCTGTTCACTCTGCTAATGTTAGTTCGATAGCCTAATCGATGAATAGCTATGATGTTCAGGATCTATTTCCCACCTCAGTCATCACTGTAGAATACAACGGTACAGTCTGTTTACAGTTTAATGTAGAAAGCACAATACATGTTAACATTAAGTGAAATCCTAGTACTTGTCTGAATAAAGATAGTTATGAAATATAAGTTCTACTTCAGACTAGACATTGTCAATCATAGTTGATATGTAGTCAGTGGCTATATTTAAGCATTCTGACAAGCATCCTGCGTAAAGATGACATTGAAGTCGTAAAATAATTTAATACGTCGATCATAAAAAAGGTAATTATAAATTATGTTTACATAATGTATCCGCTTTCAATAAATCCATAAACATCAACTGATTAACTGCTTCACATTGTCGAAAGAATTACACAGTGAACTAGGTGCATTGAACCTGTTATTCACAATTTGTATAGTGGACATGGTTTATACAAATGAACCAATAAGGAACAATTGAAGGTCAAGGTTACAGTAAAGAAAAAAAAGGAGAGATAAAATCATCGAAATCGATGAAGCATCGTTTCGTAAATTAAAGGGAGGACAGGTTGAAGAAAACTGACTAAATATCTTCTTTCCATAATATCTGTTAAAGATAGGGAAGATTCATAACTCAGGAGGATGCTTTTGGTTTGATTGTGATCTCTGAGCTGGATGGTCTAATTGAGAAGCTCTCATTGTCATTCTGAACAGCTTCACCAGAGATAACTTCAACAGAAGTGAGTATTAAAATAAGAACATTGTGAAAGGATTTCTGTTAGGCAAGCTTTTACTCTTCTTAGGCTAATAAAAAAAATACATCCTACCTGGAACAATGAAATATAGTGACAACTGTAAGGCTTATGAATCACTTTCAGACATGGGGTACGTACAAACAATTGTAGTGTATAAGAAATACTTCGTTGATTTATTAACAGGAATCCATACGAATGTTTCTGAATCGATGTGTAGTTGTGTAAGCTGTCATTTGTGACCGTACTTTAGATCTCAAGGAAGATTATTATGGAGTCACCTAGACGAATACTTATCTAAAATTCATCATGAGTTTAATTTGAACGAATTGAAAATAACCTGAATAAGCTATTTTAGGATCTATAGACAATATACCCTGGATCGCTTGATGATTTCAATCATAAAAATTTATCTGAAATTACAAATTTTTCATTGCATTTTAGATAATGGTTAAGCCTTAATATTACTCGTATATTTCCTAAACGGTTACAAATTTCGTCTTTTATGAAAGATCTCCATGTAAAAGTGGGCATATTACAATGAATCTTGGCTTAAACTTCTTTAGTAGACCACTAGAATTCGGGGGAGAAATCGTTCAGTTCAGTTTACACAATCGTGATTGATTATTTCTGACTAAACCTTTCAAAGTCAATTTACAATCGGTTAAGTTCAACTGTATAAGCCAGATTTGCCAAGAATACATTATAAATCTGAATAGAAATTGAATGCAATTTAGCATTACATGTAAAGCATTAATTAATTCACAGACGATTGTTTAACTAGTGAAATTAGATTGTTTAATTGAAATGTTCGAATATCGTAATTAACGTAAAACTTTCGTTTCTGTGTTCATATCAAGAAACTGATTGTAAATGTAAACACAACATAATTATTATTGAGTTAACTGGATCATTATTAATAACAGATCCTGAAATCAACTGATGTTAATAATAATTAAGTTGATGTTAGTTAAACTAGAATCAAGGCTAAACTAAAACTTCATTACGATTGTTACATTGATATATGAAACAATTTCCATTAAGTAGTTTAAAATTTAAATAATCTACTGAAAAACTTACTTCTAATTCAGAAATTATTTGACGAGTTTCTGGATCCCATAGTTGTAATCTTCCATTTAATGAACATGTAACTAAAATATCATTCGTATGATTCGAATCACTGTTGCTTAGATTGTCAATAGATAATTGTTGTTGAGATTTTGTCCACCATACTAAGCCAATAATTTGTGATTTATGTCCACCAGTTAAAAGTGTTATGCAGTCATGTCTTTTCGATAATGAAAGATGGTCAGGTGAAGTTCTGCATCCAGTGCATTCTTCAGTTTCAGACCAATCTACATACCTTGGGAATTTAATAAACAGGATTATTGCTTCTAAGTCACAAACCAAAGGATAGGAAAAACATATAAAAAAATTCTACTACTAAGTGTCAAATCTGTTCAAAATACTGGAGTATCTGTAGTTTTCTGTAAAAATGAAATGATCATTACATCCATCCAATCAGCAAACAGTAGTTTTCAGCCACTATCCAATTAGAATACTCCATGTCAAGATTCTTGAAATTTCTGTTGATCATTAATTGGGAAAAATGCTTTCGGCCCCGTCAAGGTTTCTAGGAGCCATATTAACGGTAACAACTAGCCGTTGAATTCGGTCAATGAATATTGGCCAATCTTCACTATTTCTCAACTACATTTTATTGCTTATAATGGCACATTTGTCAAATAGCAATCTACCTAAGATTTAACAATCTATTTTATTTGAAAACCACAGAATATTTCCATGCATTCTTAATTACTTGACTAAACGCAGTACTCGGAATCATGTGATTCAAAGTGAGATGCTCTTCGCAAGTGATGTTGAAGTCAATTACTCATCACGAAGCCCTAAGATTATAAACCCTACTACTGGTAGCGTTGTGTTCAGAAGTCGCACACTTCGAAAACAATAACCATCTAATACTTCTAAGTTTTTACTTATTGCCTAAACAAGTGACACGAAAAACCGGCTGGAATTTTTACGTTTTGTACAACTTAGGTTGTCCATTTTGAATTGGATTGTTGTACAGTCATAAATTCAATCATTTGGTGTCTTATTAAAATTCAAAATAAGTGCGGGGAGTATATGAACTGAATCATACAGATAATCGTTTATGCGCTCTTATAAAAAATGAAACTGATAGGTTTCAAACGGAGTAATATTTGAAAAATGAAAACACTATAGCAGCTAACACATATCCTCAACGTTCTATCTTAGTCAATTATAGATAGAAATTCAACTTTAGCCATATGATATAACTCTACAAGTAATCAAGGAGATAAATAAACTGATCATACGACCAATGCATCTATAAGTATGCTGCAAAAACGTTCTTGAAAAGGAGTTACAGAAATAAAGCTCTAAAGTAAATAGACCAATCAAGTTTAAATCACAAAACGGAAATCATTAATGAACGCTTTTGGTGCAAAATCAAATAATCCAGATTTTTACAAATAAATTACAAAATAATAAGCTAACCAAGTGAGTTTTGAGATTCTAGTATCAGTAAGAAAAACAAAAACGTAACTTAAAGAAAGACATTGACTTTTAAATTTATCGTAATAAAAATTTCATCTTAAATCTACTAATTGAAAATAATAATTATTAAGTAAACACAGATTGATTTAGCTTCTAAAATTAGTAATTCTATTGGATTAAACTTCCTAGGGAAATTTTTAAAAACAAGAAATTTTTATCGAAAATTTATATAAAGTTGAGTATAGTAAATGATTGTTATGTATTGGCGTAGAATAACCTACTCGATATCTAGATTGTTAGGATTACAATGAAACTATTACACCATGTAGACCTTTAAGACTCTTAAAATAAATCATTTGAAAGTCTTTAAGCTTCCTGTTTCATATCTCATAAAAGTACAGTCGAGATATTTTATGCCTATAATTTCAAATAAAATCCTTCAAATAATACAGTTAATCGATTAAAGATGAAATTCATATATGTGGCACTAAATTAGTAAACAATTAATCATTCAATGCTTGTTACCCTATGTGGAGCATAGACTGCCGATTAGCGTTCTCCAACCAACTCTGTCCTAGGCTTTCCTTTCCAGCCCTTCCCAAGTTTTATTCATTCTCTTCATATCTGTCTCCAATTCCCAACACATTATGTTCTTTGGTCATCCTCTTTTATTTTGGACTTCAGGATTCTAAGTTGGTGCTTTCTTGTAACACAGTTTGGTGGATTCCTCAATGTGTGACCTGTCTATTTCCAGTGTATTTTCCTAACTTCTCATTCAGCTGTAGTTGGCTTGTTTTCTACCACAAAAGGTTATTGTTGATGGTTCCTGGCCAACGGGTCCGAAGTATCTTACACAGACAGTTGATTATAAATACTTGTATCTTTTGGATGATGCTTTTCGTCGTTCTCCATACAAGTTTTAGCTCCATTCAACAGAAATGTCTTCACATTTATATCAAAAATTTTGACTTTAATGTTGACTGACAGTTGATTGCAGTTGAAGATGTTTATCACTTGTAGAAATGCTGCCGTTGCCCTCCTTTCCAATCCGCACCTTCACTTCTGCATCAGGCGCTCCTTGTTTATCAATGATGTTGCCCAAGTATGCAAAGGTTTTTACATCTTCCAGAGTTTCTTCGTCAAGTGAAATTGGAATAGTGTTCGTTATTTTGTATCACAGGATCTTGCTTTACCCTGTGTGTATGTTAAGGCCTATTGATGCCGCTGCTGCTGCTAATATATCCGTCTTCATCTGCATTTGTTGTGTGTGGGATTGGAGGGCTAGATCATTCGCAAAGTCCGAGTCATCTTGTTTCGTCGACGTCGTTCACTCTATTCCGACAGTGCTTTGTGATGTTGCAGTCTTCATGATCCAGTCAACCACTAGCTGAAAGAGGTAAGGTGAGAGTAATCAACCCTGTCTGACACCGGTCTTCACTTCGAAAGAATCTGTGAGCTGACCTCTATGCACGATTTTAAAATGTAGTCCGTTGTGAAAATTCCGTATGGTGTTGAATATCTTTTCGGGTACGCCATAATGTCGTAGAAGTCTTCATAATATTCTTCTGTACACGCTGTCGAATGCTTTTTCGTAGTCGAGGAAGTTGATGTAAAGTGTTAAATTCCATTCGACTGATTGTTCAACAATGAACCGTAGAATCACAATTCGGTAGATACACAATCAGTCTTTATGGAATCTGGTCTGTTGATCTCGATAGTTAATTAGGCAGAAGTAAATAACTCTTCACTATTTTTTCAAAATTAAGTTATTATTATCATCATAAACAAAATATATGATTTCAATAGAGTTTGAAATAATGCAATAATTCAAGGTCAAATCAGTAACCATTTGCTTTTGACTGATGAATGAAATTTTACTGAAAAAAAAGAAAATAGTCACATGTGTATACCATTGGAAATTGTACTCGTCATATATTTTTATGTTTTATTTGTTTTTGTTTTTTACTTTTTGCCTATTAATTCAAATAAAAATAGAATAAAAATGGTTACGATCAAGAAAAGTCTAAAAATGAATCTTGATCAGCTAATTTTATCGAATTTCTCAATGACCTTAACAGATTGTTGAAAAAACAAACACAATCGATTTTTAAATAAGTTATTATCAAAATATTGGAATGATTAACTAACATTGAAAATGTAATGAGAAGGTGAAATTAGTTTGAAAAGCGTATAAAATACACTTTTAACCATATGATCATTTACTCCGTCAAGACATTTTATATGAAAGCTAAAAAAGTTAAATAAATGAAAGTTGTTTTCAGAAAGACTGTAGTCTATGAAATAGATAATTCAATCATACTTCGAAAAGGTATATTAGTTATTGATGTTGCTTAGATGAACAATGACTTGAAAAAGCATTCGAATACTCGATTTATGATAATTTGTTCTAAAATAGGAGAATTGAAAGAGAATTAATGATTATATGGGATCTGATTAGGGATATTTTTGTAAATTTTGTTCAATAGACAATAGCACATATCGGAAGCTTTTCAAATATACTCATTGTGGTAAACTTCCTTGGGCTATCTGTACCGAAGATATTAAAATGTATCTACAATTACAGTAAAATTAATAAAAATGTTTCTAATAAGAGATATATACCATGGAGAAAGATTTATTTGATACCCGAAATACGTGTATATTATATATACATCTGAATATTTTGTAATGACTTTCAACCAAATGTAAACGAATAATTTCACAATAGTTATACGCCGAATATATAAAAGATAGTCAAGAAAAATTATATACAATAATAGCCAAAACATATTAAAATTTGCTGCATCTTGACGACTAATGATTTGGTAAGTAAATATAAATCTAATTTTATACCTCCTTATAATCTTATCTTTCATAATAACAACGAAATACATTTATTTATATGCAATTTAATTCGTCATACCTTGAAATACTAGTCTGTTTAGCTTAACAACATAATAGAGATTCAATGGGCAAAAAATTGAATATAAGTGTATAGGAATATGAATTATGCTCTAAGAATATTACCAAATCCTTCAAAGATTTAGGGAAACTACAACAAGTTATCAGATTGATTTTAAATGTACCAGACATTTCTAGAATGTTTTTGGTGTTTACAATGAAACACTAACGTCCGAAATTCTCCATACATGGTTATATCTAAATAATGTGAATAGAATGAATGATTTGTAGTTAACTGAACTATAGTAACTATTGATTCAAAAATTTAAAATAATCGTATACACCACAGCCAGTCAGTTTATATTTTTCATGTACATGCAGGCCAACGACAATAAAATTTCAATTATTGCATTATATTTATTTCCAGTTGTTTGATTTATTAATGTTTTACACTGTCAATGACAATCATTTTTTTTTTAGTGTATTTAGTATACACAAAAGTGTACTTAATTATGCATCAAATCGTTTAATTATTCCAATTTAGAAAGTTACAAATGGATTTTAAAAAAAACCGCAAAATCACTTATTTTATTAAGATAGAATTAAGTTCTCAAGTGGACATTTATGCTTTGATGACTGGTTATAGTGAGAAAGGGAAAAAGAGAAGGGGAGACAGAAGAGCCAATTAAACGAATTTCAAACCTTAGGAAACGTTTTTAACAACGTAGACTTCATGATCTTTTATTACTTAGATCTAAGTTCATTGCTCTATTTCATAACTTCAGATGACTGGATACACTCAAACATAAATTCACATAATACTATTTGATCACATTACATTATATTTGACTAATAATACATGTTTTCTGATGTGGGGGGGGGGGGTAAATTATATCCCGAAAAATGAAATTCCTCAAAAACGTAACAGAAGATTTTACTTTGATTTATTTTGTAATCTTGATTTGTCACAGTTATATCACATTCAAAGTAATTCAGTGTGAGTTTACTCCAAGTAATTTATAAATTACTTCACTGTAAATATTGTGTGCCTGCTACTCCTCCCCAGTCTCTCCATATTGTGCAGCCATTTAACTGGTACTTATTAATTAAACAGCAAATCGCATTCAATTAGTAAAATAATAACTACTGATAACTTTTGTTAAGCCTATTCAATTTATGATTTCTCTTTAACTAATAATCGTTGTAACTATATTGATATACACATGAATGCGCTTAAATACGCATTGTTTCGAACTACTGGACCGTGTGACTCATTATTAAAGCGTTCTTCTTTTCACCATCTTGGGACTAAGGATGATAGCATACTGACCATAGTCTGAGAATACCTAGATGCACCAACTGTCGTGCTTATTTCGGTCACCGAAGTTCGAGTCCATGTACCAGTTGGGAATTCATCAATAATAACTTAGTCCAAAACCCTTACGTTTAAGAGTTTTCTTTACAATAAACACAAAATCCATCCATTGAACATAATGACACAAGTGTTTGGTTGATAAATATATATATGTCTTTGGTAATTTTAATTTTGGTCAATTCCCCTGAATAAACCCGGACCAGTCGGAATTTATGTATGTATTATCAGTCGTTAAGATTTTTTTCAATATTATTTATTTCTAATATCCTCCATACATTTGGGATCCAATTCGTGTCATAGTATCTATACGTTCATATAAAGAATATTTATTTATTACAATAATTTTATATTATTATTGTGTAATCACTCTGATTAATAATTATTAATCGAATCAACTATATCTTTCCTTGACCAAAAATTAAAATAATGTATGATCAATGGTTCGTTTCTTCACATATGATCAATATACATATGCGTAAATGCCTTCACTTACTACCAATATACAATACACTTTACACCATGTAATATATATTCATACTTTAAACGAATTTCATATTAAACATCCCTGTGTAGCTGGATAATTGTTTACTGCCCAGTTTCTTGTGAGGCCTATTTATAATATCACTAGTTTTGATTTTTGATTATTTAGCTTAAGAAGATTGAAGTGGATAGGTAAGCAAAACAGAGTTATTCGTAATCTCAATCAATGACATTTTCAATATTTAAATAAACCGCTTTACAGCTGGGATTATCCTCAACGTTTCAGAATAAAGTAAACTGCACCCATTACTATTGTTCATATTTTCCTTTAGTTCAATGTATGAATGATAGAACTAAGTGCAGTTTTCATTAAACTATCTGGTATAAACAAACTAGTATGTAATAGCCTGACACTACTAAATAAAAAGAAAACAAAACCTATCACAGTTAGGTTTTGAAATGAAACATTTAGTGAAAATCATGCACTAACACTCAGCATTTATCTACTGAACTAACGAAATAATTAGTTAAAAATGTTGGAATTCGTGATGAATTCAATCACCACAAAACAACCCTTAATTCAATAGACAAACTTAATATTGAATTGAATAATTGAATAATGTAAATATACCGATTGTTAATTACATTTAAAAATTCCATCTGATTAGAAGTGGTTACTAATTAATCCATAATTTAATAAATGAATACAATTGTATTATCATAACAACCATACTGTTACAACAAGTAAAGTCAACTCATTTTTCCCAGTTAGATAATTACTCTTCCCTAACAAAATGCTAGAAGATTAATCAAATTTACCTTTTTGTTGTTATTATCATTATACATAACAATGAGTGGAATGAATAGATTATCACCCTTCTTACGTAATGAATACTTACCGAAATTCTATAGAAGTTGAGAATTTACATTTTCTAATTTCATATTGATTAGATAGATACATTTTTAGTAAAGTTAGTCCTTAAAAGTTCAAATAATTGATGTACTGATAAAGTTGAAGGACTAATTCAAACATATTAACATAAACATAACTAGGGTGTACATACCATAGATTACAGTTACTTGTGCTAATAACACCAATTTTTCCTTCTGCATCAAAACATGCGGATAAAATTGCTCCTGTGTCAAGATGACGAATAGACTTAATAGATTTCATGTGAATATTTTTAATTTTATTGCGATTAACATGATTATTGTTACTGTTACAGAGTGACTGATATTCATTTGTTAAATGCTGTTCATTAGTCGAAAATTCAATTACTATGCTCCAATAGTTTAATGAACCATTAATATCACCCGTTACAAAATTATCTGGGCCAATGGGAGAGATGATACTAATCTGAGAAAGGATGAGAAATAAAAATAATTTACATAAAACATTTATCAATATATTCACAAGTGAAACAAAATTCAAGTATGATTTGTTTTCCGAAAATGAACGAAATAATTACGATTAATGGTACATAAATATTACTTAAGGTCTGAATGTGTTGAGGATGTTGGATCCCTAGATTTTTCTTGGTAAACCTATTATTTTTTTGATTAATTTGTGGAAATTTAAATTTTTTCTTTTCACTTCAGTTTGTGTTTCCCCCCCCTTAATAAGACTCTAAATCTTATTGGTCAGTCGTTTATTTTAGTACACTATTTGTGACGCTTCAAAGACGTATGAGTCAAGTGTTTGTTATCCTTCTGACAGGCTGCCTGTAGAATTATACGCTGCTTGATGACGTTGGAACTTTTCCTCTAGTTAGCTGGGTTGGTGCACCGAGGAAATAGCTATGCTCACCTGTTGTTGTGTCACTAGTCATACATTTGTTAGCAGGTATCAAGGTGTCTCCTTAATTTGCAAATCTTAGCTCAACTATTTGCCTAAACCTAAGGCAGCATGGAATTTATACTATAGTGTAAAAAATGTATTCACGAAGTTAAAATACAAGGTGCTGATTGCGACAGTAGATTAACACGGATAGCATTAAGGATGATCGAAGAGGTGTCTTACAATGAGTTGATGTATGAAATATTTAGTGATCATCAGCTACTGCAGAAAAACAGATGACTTTGGTTCCTACCATTTTGACTGAATAGTTGATTTGAAAATCTCTTATAAACATGTAGTAGTAACGTAGCCATTTCGAAATATGATGCCACATGTATGATATTAGTGATATAAATAGGAAAAATTTATCATTCACTTTAAATTTACATCATGAAAGTACTGTCGTGATTCAGTATCAAAAAAAATAATATTCTTTGAAAACGGAAAATCTGTTAACAAAGATGAGTTCTCTTGGTAACAAAGTAAATAAAAATTTTAATGCTTAGTTACTTTATACTTCTAGCAACTCAAATCATACTGACCATCTTGACGTTTTCAAACAATTCTAATATAGGCAGTCATGCTTTGATCATCCATTAATAACACAAGCTATTATTATATCACTGATATACATAACATTATACGAAACGACAAAGTAATTAATGGTTAACTAACTTCATTGGATTCGGCAGAAAAAATATGTATGCACACATGATTATTCACATCCCATATACTTATGCCTCCAAAGTTATCCGTCACAGCAAGTAGTAAGCTCACTTTAGGCATGATAGTATAGTATTCATATTTAGTTGACATTTTGATATACGCAGCAGAACAGAATTCTGTATTGTATGAAATATTATTGTCACTGACTGACCAATTTGTTCCTCTAGTAAATGTAAAAGCATTTTTTGCATTCAATAAATCAGTATCGTTTAGGCTATGAATGTTAACAGTATCATTTCTAATATAAGTAGGGTGTTGAGTATCGAATTTCCAAAATAGAACAGAACCTTCACGACTTGATAATTTAACATTTTCATCATTAACTTGATTGAGATGACCACCAATTGTAATAAATTCGTTGCTAAATAATGGAGAGCATAATACTTGATTAAAATATTCATTAATATTAACTGCTGATAACAAAGTCCAATTTGATACTGACCACAATTTAACTCCACTAGTGTGATAATCTTCAATTGTAATAAGATGTCTAGAATCCATTGTAAATGCCATAGTCAGCAAGACACCATAAGAATATGAAGTGCTTTTCATCATGATATCTGAATTTATCACCTCTTTAGTTAATTTGCTATTATTATTATTATGATTAGGTAGTAACAATCTTTTATACTGATCACATTTCAATGTTGGAAATGTTGTTGTTAATGACGATAAATGTTTTAGTTGATGATGACCATTATGAAGAGGGAATTTAATTGGTACTGTTATCAATGACGAAATGCTTGAACACTTAGAACCATCTTCATTGGAATGCCAATAAGAAGTTGAACCAATCGCTAAAACAGATTTGTTTGGTGCTAATGCGAGCGAATTTAATATTTCTCCAGTAAATTGTATATTATTGTCTAAACTATTCAACATGACAGATCGAAATGTTGATTGTAGGCCAGTTTCTAATTCTTCAATTACAAGCAATGATTCATTAGTGTATATGAATATACCAGTTTCAGAATTCCATATCAAATTATCAATCATGTGGTTGAAACAACCAAATCCAAGTAGTCCTATCATAGAATTGTCATTAATTGATATAAATTTCAAGTTATTCAATACATTTGGTTCAAAGTTTTCTAATGTATTCACTATTTTACTAGTATAAACAGTCCAATGTCGATGAGATAACGGAGAATAATTATATTGTACATTGATCTCTTTAGCTAATTCACAGTTTTCATTGATAACTTTACAAGAGGTTATATCATTTTTTTCATCTATATTACATTGAATAGCTTCTGGTGTTTCTAGTGAAGAAGATTTGTATTCACAATCAACTGACAATAATGAATGTAAAGGAGTTAAACTTTTCTCAGTCTTTAGTTTATCTTCTAATATGTTATCATTATTTGATTTAAGCTTCACTTCATGTGATTTTTGTATACGTTTAAAATTCCAGATAAATATACTACTCGCTTTCACTTCCTTAGTAGTATGATATATTTCAATGTTTGAAGTGGTTTTTGTTTTCATATATTGACACCAGTAACCTTTGTCAATACATATACAATATTTTTCATCTAATGTTAAATAAAAACTATCAATTGGATAAATATGACCAGAGAATTTTTGATAAGTTATACATCGATTATTAGTATAATTATTTTCATACAATGAATAAAGATTAGTTGAAGTCATGTAGATAAATGGTGTAGACGACTCAGCCAATAATAAAGTTTCCCCATTTGAAGTAATTTTCATAGCATTTATAAATGTTGTTGTTGGGGAATTTGATACTACATTGAATTCCGCACAACTTATTAATTTTCCATCAATTACATTGAATTTAAATAGATATCCATTAGATGTACATATAAACAAGAATTTGTCATCATCATTATCATAGTCAATAACATCTTTATCGTTATATATTGTATTATATTGTGAAATGAATTGGAGAAAATTCAATGAATGCATACAATCATCATCTTGACATGGCAATGATTTTGTTGAATTATTCGGAAAATACTTGAAAAAGAATAAAAGATTTATTAAAGAATAAAAACTGCTAGTATGAATGATAATTAATCAAGTTACTAAGGGAAGATGCTTTAAATAAACCACTTATTTTCTCCTCAGTGAGTTTTGTTGCTGGTAATTGTGTAAAATGAATCACTCATGTAAAAAGAAAAACAGATCCATTCGACCATGGTATGGGGGGAGGCCTTCCAGGGTCCAAGAAACAGGGTTGAATTCTGTCTAAGATTAAAAGAAGACCTATAAAACATTCAGTACTTTCAATGATGACAAGTACTCAGCCGTACTGGATTACTACATGCTCACGTGATTCAGTCACTTAGATTTATTCCCAGATTTCGTCCTACTCAGATACTATAATTCAGCTATTTAGTGAAAAACTGAATTAATAAATACAACATATATACACCAATAAAAATATAATTGTAGTGTGAAATCTATTCACCATAACATGTGCTACACGTATCAATCTTAAATTTCGATCAACTATATGTCTTTTTCCAAACAAACTCACTCTTGTTATCATGTAACCGTTTAAAAAGAATGCAGTGGAATTCCAACAGACCGACATGGTCATACATAGAGATTCTTAACGTGCTAGACATAATAGAATACGAATTCAAGGTTCTACTGAATTTTAATAACATATCAAAGACTTGACAACTTGGACTGTACCTAGTGGTCAAAATAGGAATTCCCTATGTTTGGGCAGACTGTGATGTATTATATTATTTTGTTCTATTTAAGCAAGATCACACCGAGATGAAATATGTGGTGGGTAGACAGTCAGATAACGCCCAATTTCTACAAACCATGCATTTTAAGTGAATAAAACAAAATATATTAAACAAATCCATATTATATGACAAATAACACAGGTGATAAATGTTCTTTCCTCATTTCGAAATCTTGCATACTCTCAGGGTTTGTTTTTGTATTTCAAACACCCTAGACACGTAGCAACAGTCATCTAGTAGTTTATGACTTAGGGTTGAAAGCAAATTACTGTTTTGAAGACCAACCAAGCTAAAGAGCTTATGCCTATGTTGAAGAAATCAGAAAATATAATGTGGTAATGGCTAAATGTGAGTTATTTCAAGGTGTTTTTTGGCATCAGTATTATAATAAAAGCAAAATAATTTACGAATGTCGTTAACGTGACTTACGGCTCCAGCAGATGGCCGTTAATGATGTGATCAATCATAGATGAATCATTGGTTTCAAGGTCAAGGGGCATAATTTAATCAGATATGGGAATTGGTGTAAGTGATGCTGTAACACTTCACCGGTTGATGAGTAATTTTAATTCTAATAAGTTATAAGTCAAATGAACAAATGACTTGGTATACTTAGCAAAAAATTAATTTTCTCAATCATCGATAGTCTGATCACCTTAACCAGCTTGCTTAACTTCCTCAAAACGGCAAGAACTAAAATGCCCTCGTAATCAATTATTATACTTCACATCAGAATTGGTCTGAATAATAGTCAACACTAAGCTCTTGAAAACTACGTCTTTGTATCAGTAAAATGACAATGAAATGAATTGTTTGTAAAAAAAGTTTTGTAATACCTTTATTTAAGTAGTTTACTGCAATATATCTACACATTATTTGCGACAAAATGAATTTACAGTACACGAAATACTTGCTCACTACCCAAGAAATATCTTCTAACTACAAATGATAGTAGGGGACATGCCATAAAACAAAAGTCCTGAATTTTGACAACAAAAATAATTTTAAAACTTAAATGGAACTAAACCATCTATCCTAAATAAATAAATTAGACTATTAGTTATAATAATAATAATAATAGCCTTAATCAGTAGCATGTTTAGTACAATATGAATTTCCAGCATATAGTGTCTTAACAAGTTACTCTTTTACTGTGTACGCATCTTTTCATAGCCATATTTAACTAGATGTCAACGTAAACAAGCCGATTGACTTATTTATAAAGTTGTTCAGAATCATAATCAGGTGCAGTCTTTTGTACAACAACATTTGTTAAATGTATGTAATTATTACTAATAGAATCTAATGAAAATCGTTTATTAGAGAAGCGAGCAAATCCATCTCTATAAACCCACACTTTCATTAGATTAGATAGAACACAGACACATAAATCAAATTTAATGTCCACATGATAAATATAGATCAGTTATATACCGGTGAGACAACATAGGTTTCAGATAGTTCTAGATACACTGAATCACCAATAATCTGTTGATCAGATTTTATTCCGGTACGCTTCTATGCTTGTATATCCCTTAATTTACTGAATAGAAATATTCCTTTACCCTGTGATATATCATCAAGTTTCATTATCCATGGAAGTATACAATGCTATTTCGGGACATGATTGGGCAATTGAACTAAAACAGAAAGCAAAATGTGACCTGTTGAGATTTTAGTAAAAGTGGTAGCCCAAGATTTCAAGCAGGTCGCCACTTAGCTTTAGGGTAACTTATTTTAATTTCACAATGATTGGGCGGAATTAATATTACAATCTTTAAGATAAGTGATGCATCTTTGGATTACCGAACTTTTACTTTACACCTACACATTCAAATTATTCGCTTCCATAATAACCATGATTGTTAAATCATTGATGATTCACAAAGGCACCCTATTCCGTTTTTGTGTATATTTACTTATACTACTTATTATTAAATAGTAGATTACATTGCGTATCAGATTTCCATTATGACTGGAAGTAGATACATTCTTCGTTTAAATTGAACTGTTTTGACGTTTAACTTATATAATCATTATAGTGGTACAACCATTTGACTTGCAGCTAAAGTTTAGTAATGGATCATTTCACTGAACCTCGTTTGTTTACATCGATTTTTTTTCACTCACTTTCGTTCACAGCACTTCTAATTTAAGTCACCATTGAGGCCTTAGATACAGACTCTTACTGACTGTTGTTAATTGTATATCTATGTTAATTATTGGAACTCCATGGTTGATTTTTTTAAAATTGAGAACTGGATGTTCCATAGACATCTAGAATTGGGGGGTTGTAATCAAACATAAATAGAACCTAATTTTGTATACAATAAATCTTTGTTTCGATATTGAACGTCAGCTAACATCTGTCGTGAGGTTTAAATGTGTTAAACAAATTCAATAGTTATAATAATGGAATAAATATTGGGGCGAATTGAAACATGAAGTAAAGCGAACTTACTTTTAATATCAAAAGGTGTAATTCAAGTTGATGTAAAGTTATAATACTAATTCCTTTAGCAACTGTGAGCATTCCTGATTGAGGCCCCATATAAGCAATATATAAACCTTTAGATGATAAAGTAAGAACACTTTTTTAAATTTTGATAATGTTATTTGACTATTCTGTTTTATAAATAATGGCTTTGTTATACTAAATACACTCATCTGATAATTTAATGAATGAATTAATTGACTTTTGAATAATGTCTCCTTATCAGCTACAATTCTCCAAACTGATAATTGACCGGAACTATCTGATGCATACAAGTAACTGCCGCATGGTGAATAAAGTAAAGCTGAAAATGTTTAAATATAAAATTAACAAAGTAATGTTTATACAAAAATAAAATATTTACATACGTCAGTTAAACAATTATTTCTTATATACTGAATGTCTATTCACTTGGATATTTTCTCTTACTCCTTAAATCATTGTATAATCAAATTCGAATGCTTTTGATTCCCAAATAACTTCATGATATAGTTCATTTCTATTTTCAAATAAGCCACTATATTTGCATATATTACATAATTGTAAACACAATATCGACAATCGATATCGGTGAAAAGAAACGCTTATCTATTAAGTCGTCTTTACTCTTCTTTAGTAACAGAATTAGCCTCTTTCTTTATTTGAATTAAGTATACACGTGAATTTGAACTAAAAGGTGTAAGAATATTGAATACTTTCGTTACTTTGTATTAATAAATGAAACAATGCACCTCCATTATTCATATATGAAAAAAATGTCTGAAAAACTTAAAACCATTAAAGATATCTTCTATAAATACTAAATACATCAGAAAGACCTATTCGTGGAATCATGTGCTAAATATACGTATATTTACCTTCTTTGTTTTTTATGCTCCAAAGTTGAGTACTGCAACTGTTAATTAAATAAGCCGAGCAGAAATTATACTATATATATATATATATATATATATATATATATATCGTAGCTGCTACCTTGACATGGTGGTCGGGCTTGCCTATCGTGATGACCCAGCTAAACAATATTGGCTGGAAAGCATATTCTTCTAGGTTCTAACATGCCAAGCAGGTCTGTTAAAGAGCAATAAAATTAAAGTCAGCAACCTAAGATCTGAGGGCGAAGTCGTACTGCTGACTGCAGCGTGGTGTGAGAGTAGTAAGGAATTTTCCTTGGATAACCAGGCCTTCTAAAGAACGGAGCTAACACTTTAAAAACTCTCCATAACAAGGTCATGCGTGATCGGCCTCAAACAGCTGTTCCTTGGGCTCTGCAATCGCGCTCCCCGGTCACTATGACCAATACTCACCAAGTTTCTTTTACAGGTACCTTAAGAAGTAATATCGTTCCATGGTATGAGGAGCCAGGAAGTGATAACCGCCCTCATACCTCTAACAGCACACAAAATAATCTTGTTAGAGGTTAGATTTCACCATCAACTCCTAATAACTCTCTTATCTCCATGCTTAATCCTTCTAGCATAACTTTATAACCTCGCGCCTCAAATGCTAATGATTTGAATTCACAAAACGTTATTCCTGGTCTCCTGAAACCTCACACTAAACTATATGTCGGAGCTTTTAACGATATATATATATATATATATATATATATATATAAAGTCGACTCAGTAAATCATGCAGCACACTTTGCGTTGCTATTGCTTGCAGTTTTTACTATATTTACTACAATTCATTGTTATTTAAGAGCAATTTTTGTTTCCGTTTAACTAACAGATTTATGATAGTTTACCTTATATAGCCAAATCTTTATAGGGATTTATTTATTAAGTAGTTACATAGTTATCACTACAATATGTATTACTTTGCCAATGTTTACTAATAGCATAGTATTTTATTTTGGTGTTGCAGAAATTGTCAAACTCGAATGTAATATCACGAATAAATCAGTGAGCCCCAATATGTCGTAATATATCGTGATTTGATCTAGGTTAGAAAGGGATATATCAATCACTTGATGGTGACTCAACGGCCAAAAAAACCTTAAGCTCCTGTACTTAATACACATTTGTGGAAGTGAATGAGCACTTCTAGAGAGTTCTGTACCAGTAGGAAACGGTTGTTTAATACTTTTTTGTTCTGAACGATTATCTAAAGTAGGTTGATCCGTGATATTAAATCAAACAATTCGACATTCGACAGAAAATAAAACCCAGTGGACAGATATCCAGTACTTATAGGGGGTCTAAAATCTAAATTTTTATGTTCATAATCAGTAAATGACTAACTTAGTACGGTGTTCTACACAAAATTATGATGACAAATAGATTTCTACGGAAAACCTGAAATTGTCACTTTAAGCATTTTGCTACTTATGAGTAGTCGAAATGTCAAAAGTATTTTAAGACAAACAGAATCTTCAATGGTTTGTACAAAACTAATCTTTGTTAACACATCCAATGCTTGTATAGATTGACATATTAACATAAAAATTTATTGAACATTTGAGAGTAGACATACCTGTTATATCATAGCCCTTATGAGAATTTAATTCGTATATCATTTGTGCATTCGATGGAGCAAATACACGTATCAGACCAGTTTTAGAATAGCCGCATGCAATATGTATCCGTGAAATATCACTGTCAGTTAACCTTAATTCTGACCAATCTAATTTCGGTTGAATAGCGATGCATATTGGTGTCTCATCTGATATTATCAAATCGATAAGAGGAGTTTCAACAACTTCATGTTTATTGTAATTTTCGTCAGTATCTATTCTTTTCATCTCATCATCATCAGGTTGGTTGATTGAGATTCGACGAGATGAAATATGTCGAATTCTCAGTGTACTTCAACATTTTAAAGTAACAGAATAAATTATGTTATAAAAAAAACCGTATACATCATTAATTAGAATACACTACCTATAGAATGTTATCACATTAAAAAAGAATGAATATGTTTGAAGCGTAGTATCGATTAAAAGACAGGAAAACTTATTCCATTGTCAAACCACCTTATAAACGTTCTATTTAACTAAGAAATAATAACCACTAAACAGACAATAAGTAACTCAATGAGTAGTATCTTTTAAAATATAATAAACGTTTAAGAAAGGTGATATCTAAAATGGTCATTTCTATATGTGGCCATCAAAGTCGTTGTTAAACAACTGTATATCGTTTGATATTTTCATTTTCTTTAAGTTAAAGCTTTATATACTGCCTATTAAGAAGGTTGTAGAAATATCTTACTAATTTAGCCAACATCTGAATTATTTAACCAATCCAAACTCATCCCTTATTCTTATATATTAAAAAAAATTAGAAGTTAATTAAACAATAAGGCCATTCAATATTAAAGCGTGACATTTTTCATCATTTATCATTTGCCAAGATTTAAAGTAGTATGCTGAAATATAAGTAGTTCATGTTGTTAATAGGAATTGAGTAATTTAGTTCTACATTCAATAGCAAATGAGAATTTTGAAAGCTCAAACATATAATATACTTCTGTAAAACTTAAACACTATCATCACTTACTAGACAAATAACTGTTAAGTGCAAATCATATTCCAGAGTATTACTGTTCAATGACATCAAGTTGCAATAGTTGAGAAGCTGAAAATTTCTGTTAATGCTACAACTTGTATATGATCTGATATAGTTTGTACTGTAATGCTAAAAATTAATATCTACTTATTTATTAAACTTCTTTCAATACAGAAGTAATGCGAAGTCTGAATCGCCATAGTTAATATTTATGAAAGAATATTTTGCTTGAAAATACATAGATATTCATATTATTAAATAATCAGTTATACAGGGAAATGTTTATTGTTACGGTTCTAGTTTACTGTTACATAAGATTAATTTAGAGCTTGTTATAGACCTGGTTCATTTTGATAATAAACGTAACCATATGGTTACTTCTCATGAAACTTGTTTATGTTGTGAATAGGGAAGAAAAATCTAACTAAAATGATTTACTTATTACTTCACACTTTGACTATTCTTTGTAGGTAAAGTTATTTAATAGATAAGAATTCTTTACAGCATTGAAACATCCTTAAAGTATTTTTTAATATTACACAATGAGACAAAATACATTGATTGTGTGAATCTGCAAACAACTTACCCATCAGAACTCAAAGAGGCCAATACACACTGTGATCCTAATTTATCTAATTGAACCAGATCTGTAGCTATAATTGGACTGCAAGCTTGCCATGAAAGAATACGTTTAGGAGAACAATTTGATAATCTAAATTCATTAATGAGTTCTTTACCGTTATCATACATATTATTTATGTGAAAATCAAATTCAAAATTTAATTTCAAACAAGCAAGACCTCCAGAACGTGTTGCTATAGCAATGCACGATTGATGTTGTGAACTTCCATTAAAACTGTCATCGTCACTTGGACATGAATCGAGAGCAGGAAATCACTGAAGGATATTTTACAGACAGTATAACTGAATTCAATGAATTGTTACAATCGAATAAGATTAGACTGCCATCTCTTGTGCAGACGGCTAACCATCCGAAAGAGTAATGAAATCCAGGATTTATCCAATGAAGAGATGAAAGTGGAACTAGACAAAGTTTTGAATAATTTAAATTATCTGAAAAGTTTAAAATCCACTGATTGTTTTTAAATTCTCTAAAAGCTGAAAGTTTTAGTTTAATTGTGTTTGAATACTCAGTTGACTTCTTCTCTTGTGAATTCTCAATCAACTGATATATATTGGAGATACAGAAGAAATTTAAATCTATCTAAAATAAAGATTTGAAGTTGGTTATTTAAAGTGATCAGAAACAGTTAATGGCTGTAATAACGTATAACATTTTTAATGTTTGACAAACAAATTGTACCCAGTACTTTCGATCTCTTTTCATTCATTTAGTTGGTAAATGTTAAATATTAACATGTAATTTGCATTCAGTAAGAAGTCTACTTCACACTAATTTTGTGTTGTTTATCAGGTATATCAAATTGAAAGTTACACTTCAACATGTAGTACTCACTAATAAGAGAGATGGAACTTGGACCAAAAATTCTGGATACAACATGATTCTTAAACACTGAAAACACTTCAGATAAACGCTAGACAAACATTTTAGAATAGGCTTGTATCATCCCGATGATACGTAATGGACTGAAACTGGTCAGCCTCCCAGTGTGAACATCAACATTGGAATGCAGGTACATCCAGCCAATGAGTCCCAAATAGGACGAAACGTGCGTCCTGGATTCCACTTGCCAGTCACAATTCAACTTAAACTTAGACAAACATCTTTTTATAAATACCTTCTAGCAAATTATCTACAAAATTACTGATTATAGAAATCCTTCTACCGTGGGATTTGTATCTCTTTATATATATTTGTACATACAACTACTTACATTAAGTTTTGTAATACCTAATCGAGTGTTTAGAATTTCAACAACCCCTATTTTTATTTCATTGTAATAAACCTATGGGATGTAGACGACATATATAATTATCACTTAATAAATACCTTCGCCAATACGTTTATGAATAACTTTCTTATAACCATATGTAACGAGTGAATAAACAGTAAACGGAGCATAAATAACCTATTAGTCCCATTTGAGAAAAATCTTGCCTACAGTAGAAAATGCTTGAAATATTATCTTGTTTAATCGAAATGTATTATCATCTGTATGTATATGGTTCAAGTATGAATAAAAATTAGTAGGAGTTGTACACTTATATTCAGGATGATGAAATCAACAACAAATAGTCAATGCTTAAAAAACAAAAGGAGAAAGTCTACAGATTTGAAACACTATCTTAGCATTAGCTAAAAAGTAGGAGATCACATTTTAAATAAATCAATGAAATATAAGCAAGAAAATTAGTCATTAAAACATAGTCTACATTCAATAAGAGTCATATTACAAATAAATATTTCATACTACTTAAGTAGCATCATAATGTATGCTAAACGAGAGTTGACAATTTTCGCCTACTGTGTATGAAAAGATAAATGGGTTTAGTTATTTGCAAACACATTAATATTAATTGTTTAAGTTGGAGTGTGACTGGCAAGCTGGAATCCAGGACTGTGCGTTTCGCTCTATTCGGGACTCGTCGGCTGGATATACCTGTATACCTATGTTGACATTAACTCCTGAATTCGAACTCAGTCTGTTTCGTACCAAACGCCACCACATTCACCATCAAACTACTGAGTCCAGATAGTCACACTTGTGCAACGGGATATATGTAATTTCATTCTAATGATATTAAAATTCAGTCCTAATAATAAATAAAATGGTAAACAGAATAATAATTACCTCTAAAATATGCCCTGTAGAAGATCCAACTAATAATGAATAATTCAATTTATCACAAGATTGATTACAGTCTTGTAAATGAGGTTTAATGCAACAACTAATAAAATTTAATGATTGACGTAACACTGGAACAATAATTGAAGTTAATGGAAGAAGTGAAGAAGACAAATGGTACTTATTTTTTACTACATTATTCATTTGGATATCAGATTTTTGAATGAATTCATTGTTTTAATGATGTATATTTGAAGCGCCACAATCGAATTTCACTAAAATTATTCTTTTTCATACATTGAAGCTTGTCCGCTATGTTACAATCTATTGTATCATGAATATTATTATTTCCAGATACCGTCGCGAAACGGATAAAAGAATCATAAACATGATTATGTCTATATTCATTTGGCAGAAGACATAAACAATTGATTGTGTTATCGACTGTTGAACGCGCTAGTAAAGACAGTACACTACTTCGATGAAGATCCTTGATAAATAATAAATAAAACAGGATTAATAAATTGTAAATATATATGAATAATATCAATGAAAGTTTTACGTAATCTGTCGTATTGTTTTCACATCCTAGAAATAGTATTACATAGTGATATTATCTGCATTCAATGGGATTATATATGTTATGGTGAATAAGATGAAGCATTACTTTACTAGGTAATATGGTGTTCTAAGCACTCCTAACTAATTTAATTTACCATATTTATACTAATCCACATAAACCTTTCAAAGACTAGTTGCGTTACACTTATTTAGTTTCTGATTGTCTTAATAATACAAAGTTACCATACTCATCAGTATTTATTAAAATTTCCTATAATAATGAACCTATAGGTTACATTTGATGTGTTGTGACTTCTGATGCACAACTATCTGAAAAAAGTGATTCTTTTCAGGAATATAATTACACCGTAAAAAAATATTTAGAGTAAATGCACTTAGGACTCGAACTTATAATTCGCAAGTAACCCTATTGTAAATGTAAACGGATCTACAGTATAGCTTTAATTTTTACAGCAAACTGTTTGATTTCTACAAAAAAATACAATTGAACTGTAACCCAGTATTTTTTAGCAATTACGAATATTGTTTTTGAAGCCTAGCTGTTTTATCGAATACTGATACAAACCTTCGGAGTACATATTCAGTAAGAAAATTAAATATTGTCTGAAAGGTAAACACTGACTCTCCATTTTCAATTTACTATGGGCAGGCTATTTACGAAAAATTTGGTTGATAAGACAGTACAAAGATTTATATGTTTTGTATATTCACATATCACAAATACACAAATGTAACAATTTAAACAATCAAAGGCCACATACAACATTGACATCTAACCTTACAGGCTGATCTAGACAAGTATATTAGGAGTAATTTAAAAGTATTACAGATATCAGTCATGTTTTTTTCAAATTTCAAACAAAATGTTTAACCATCCTTTATTTAGATTATTTAATCAATTCGCATTTCAATAACTTACCCTTAAGTCCCAAATAACTATCATACCACGTGAGCGAACATCTATTCCATGAGCTATAAGAAATTCACCTTGATTTGAAATGCATACACTTTTTAAAGAATAAGTATTCTGCACTCTTCCAGTTCCTAGTGGATTTTGACGATTCATTGAAGAATGAAATAAGTTAGGCATACGCCAAACATGAACAACGCCATAGCATAAATGAGTAGGATTTAATGTTGAAGATTGACAGGAGGCTATAATTTGACCATTTACATCTAGACTGATACCACTTACTTCAGCAGTGTGACCTGATCCAGGAAAAAGGGAATCAGACAATACTTTGTGAACCTGTTTCATCAATTTAATAGTACAAACAAGTTTACCAATTATAAAATGTATTAATTAATAACTAAAACGTTCCCATCTTGAATTTCCAATCAAAACATGATATAATATCGGTTGAATCAGTTTAGCGAAAAATGAATTATCAAGGGTAAATGTACGAGAGATACCTACCTTCTAGAAAGTATTGGTGCTTGCTATCCACCTCCATTACAATAATGTATGCTGCACACGGAAAAATAATTACACGACCATCTTGAGTAATGACCAAACTTGTGCAATATGATGGACAAGAAGCTACGTAAGCCAAGTCTAATGTAATGTTGCTTGCATTGTTTTCGAAAATTTGATTAGATATATTTGTGCCTACTGTGTGGGGATTTTCTATCTGTAGTATATCACTTATTTCGTCGTTTTGTTTATCATTACTTGATATCTGGAATTATTTGATAATGATGTGAAAAAGAACTAATAATTACATTAAATAACTCTTGTTTGATTAAATATTAAATCCATTAAGAGGTATACAATCAATTTGATGGCAAATTGCGCAGGCTGATATATGTATGAACTCGTGGTTTAGACGAGTAAAATTACCTAGCTAACCAACAGCCATATCGATAAGTGTACAAGTTCACCTGACCTAACTTTGTAACTCATACTCAACATGAACATAAACGTATCGCTAATAACATGTGTACAAAAATTTTTCCAAATTAAAACTTAAAATAAATAATCTTTAGTAATAAAGGGTAATCTCCTTAGAGTTAAATATCACTCACTTGTGAAACTTGATGTGTAGTTAAATGGTTATAAAAAATCCGTCACTTATCATAATCTCGGAAGTTGTTACAAGTAAATAGGCATATTTAGGTATCTATAATGCTTCAAGATGAATAGAGAACTGCATTGCATTTACATAGTAGCTTCAGTGCATACATACTCATAATGACACTTGATCCTTGGCCGAAAATACTGAGCTACAGAATATATATGCTAATAAACGTTTCGTTGGCCAGTGTCAGTGTAAAAAAATTATTAGCAACAGTGTGATCTTGATATCCTATGTGTTGCCACATGACTGAAATGGAAGTAAAGTTCCCTTAAACTGGAAGCTACACATTCCTATTATTATAAGTGAATAGCTTTAAAGCATATGATTTGACCTCGTGTGTAACGGAAATGAATGTTACTTTTAAGAGTTAGAAAGTCATGATTATTAATATTACAAGATAATTGTATCTCTTCATTTCTGCTGCTATCTGGGTGATCTCCCCTGTCTCCTACATTGTCCGAACATTCCATGTACCTATAAAAATTTTTGCTTTGGTCGTTAGAAGGGGTGGCATCGGCCTCATGACTTCCGAAGAATCTCGGCTTTCATCATGAAGCGTCATATAGATTCCTTGCACTTCTAGGGCAGAAGTTTAAATGGTTAAGTTTGTTTAATCTGGTTAGTGCTTTTTTTTAGCAAACTTGTGTTTTACAGGATAGGGGTGCTAGCCATATGCTCAACCCTCCTACTTTACCCGGGACTTGGGACCGGCAACAACCCTAGAAGAGCTGCGGGCGGAGTTTTGATGGAATCACATATCTTCGAACTAAATTTCTGAACTAATCTTTCCATCTAAAATATTTACTGATTAAAGTGAAAGTAGTTATTGTTGGTCAGGAATAGAAGTTTGGTGAAGAAATATTCCTAATGGAATTTAGCTGAGGAGTTTGTTTCAATGATTCAAATCCTTAGTAGTAATTTGATTAAACATAAAAATGACAATTGTACTAAAACTATAGCCTTTTACAGATACTAGCTGTAGGATAAAAACTAGTGCATTCATTGAGTAAAACGGAAAAAATTGTTATATTTTCAATTCTGAACAATTCTAGGTTAAATGATTACAGACAAATTGTGTCAAGCAAATTAAAAAAAATGATAGTTTTAAAGGCGATATTTTACATTTGATAATATTACTGGATTGCAATAATTTTAATTAGACAAAATTAACTTTGCAGTCAAATTAAAAGTTTATAACTACTGTAAGGCTTATTAATTTTTTTACCTCATATTTGTTCCCATCATTCTTTTCCTCACATGTATTCACATCTTCTGTTGTTTCCAATACTATTGAACGTGGTGACCTTTTTAAATTCCTATTTTCCATACTTGACAGTGAATTATTATTCTCATGGGTTCGGACATCATTAACACCATTTGCTAAACAAGAGTATAAATACGATGAAGTCCTAAGAGAAATAGCTAACCTTACGTTTTCTAAGTCGATTTCAACTAGAAAAGCAATCAACAAACACAAAATTAGAAGCCATACTTGTGATTTACTCTAAAATAACTTAAAGAACAATAATACCGAATTTCCGTAACTGGGTAACGTAGAAATTACAGAATTAAAAATAAACTAAGCCACATATTATATTCGTTTTGTTTTAAGAGACCTGTAATCGATCTAAACTATATAAACATGGTGATTCTATAGATTTGAACCTTCGTGAATTCCAAAAAGATTACAAAATAGCTCAACAAATGTTTACATATTTTTGTAATTAAATTACATGATTAATAAGTAAGCGACTTCAGCTCTCATCAACACGATTCCCTATATCTAACAAAAATGTCATTATGTCACCAGTACAGTTAACTTTTTATAGGTAAACTTAGAACAAATATTTTAAAGAAAAATTGTATCCTGTACAAACAAGGCAGTTTTATGAAAACATCGTTGCATGTTGTCAAAAAAACAAGGATGTTTCATGATTGTGTTTACTACATAACAACGGAACACAAATAAGATAATGGAGGTATACTTTTATCATATTTTAAATCCTAAAATTGTTATTCGAATTTAAAAAAAGTTTAAATTTTTCACACGGAATCAAGTTTGTAAAATAAATGAATTGCCGAGAGATAAAACAAATGAAATATAAAATTATAATATTATCAATCATCTTCTACAAATAACCGGATATAAACCGAGTCAAAAAGAAAGCAGATTAGAACTACAAAAGTAAATTAATCATGCCACATAAAAGTAGTAGGATTTAGGGTGTGTAGAAGTAAAAGTGCTACATTTTGATAAGCTTTTACTTTAAATATATCAATCAAAATCAACACAATCTAATGTGTACGCTGCCACACATAAACTGTAGTGCAAGTAAACTGTTTAAGGAGAGAATTCTTACTATTGACTACCATTAAGAAGCAAACCTCAAGACCTAAAATGAATTATTCTGAGTCTCTCAACTTGAAAAGTTGTCGGTTTTTTCTCAAAATATACGAAACTGCACAACACAAGCAACTAGGAGGCAAATAAGTAATTTTTTAAACATATTATTTAGTCATAGTGCGAACTGATTAGAAAATATTTAGCAACAGCAACAACCATACTGTATTATTGTCACCACCTAGGGGACAACATTTATGTATTTGTAAAAAGAAAATGTGGAGAAATAAAAGAATATCACTAAGCTTAAGCAAAAAAGTAATGATTGATATGAGATGTAACTCCACGTAAGTGTTAAAAGGACGCTTGTAGTAGCAGCAGACTGATGATATTATAATTTTGAATGCATTATACTACATACCGACCCTCGTCTTTACAACTTATATTACAAAACAGGTAAATACATATAAATAAGTGCAGTTTTAGAACATTTCTAAAGATAAATATATCTAAAACTTATGTAACTGTACAGGCTCACGTTATCAACTGAATATGTCATTTTTTCAAATCGTACATTTTTTATGTGTATGTTCTAGTTAAGATTAAGCTCTCATTTTCCGGTCTATTCGAAACATAGGCGCTTGTTAAATTATTGAGATTTCAAGTCACATTCCTACCTAATTCTTCGTATCTATGTTTTACGAAATTTATATGTACACAGGATCTATATCTAACTGGACCTAGTGCAATCACAATCCAATATCAGCACCTGTCACAGCAGATATGGTACGTGGCTTTCTAATCGTCTCACGATAGCTATTTCTACACCCCATTACAATCGGCTTACTTAGGTTTAATCTGCTTAAACGTTCCAATGAATAATTTAATAAATACTTTACATTAAACATAAAAATGTATCTCTTCATAACGAAGTAGGGCATGAGTGATCACTAAACAGGATGTTAAAATCAGTAAATGAATGCAGAGACGTAATTACTGAACAACAAAAACCACATACCTCTAATGTCATCAGCGAGGTTTTCAGGTATAGCAATAAATCTGAGGGTGTTACATAGTTTATCTGGATTTTGGAAAGGCTGAAACTCCTTGGGAAGCGGCAGAACCCCTGTATATTTCTGAACCATATTCTTGTTTCGTAGAACGAATGGTGAATACTCGTTATCAGACGTAAACGCTGCATAAAACAGCAAACTGCAGCACAATTGGAGGCGACTTAAACTATGGTAACGATAACTAGAGAAACTACTAATTATTTTGCAGAGGTCGAATCGCAAAACTAGCCACTTTGGTTCATCTACATTTGGTGCAAAAATAAAAGATGGTAGCGAGATGCAAAGAGACAGATCCGAAATCTTGGATGCCCTAAAGGCATTTGTTACCGTTACACGAAAAGCGACCATTTTGTTTGTTCTGCATTCAAGCCTTATAAGAAACTTTTTGTCCTTCAGTGGCTTGACAATTAGATATAAATACTGTCCACTAAGGTTTAGACTACATTTGTGCGATTTCGGAACTGTAATGTGATTCACTGCAGTAGCCAAACCATCTATCAACAAAACTTTTGTGCTGAATTGTGGGATCCTAAGAAAAATATATGAACTAATTTTTATCCAGACATACCGTGACAAAGTGTATTTTATTCAAATCTCCACGTTTTTTCCATGAACTTAGTGGGTAGTGCTTTACTATACTGAAGTATGGATTCTGGGAGGAATTCATTCTCTATTTCAGCTTATGCATAAATTAGAGTACTTAAAGCATTGGTGTTGACATATTCGTAAAGCGGAACTGTGAGTACTACAACAAATAGTGTATTAAAACACAAATTAAAATTCTTTGTTTAACTAAGGAAAAACGCTTTGATATTAGTTTTTTTTAAATGTTTTGTTATTTACCATTTTTACATCAGAAAGATTAAGCTTATAACATAGAATGTGAGTTTACATAATGTCTTAAATTACTGCTCGTTTATCTTATCAGCGTGAATTACAAAGGAATCATACAAATCGTGAACCTCTAGAAAATTTCTAAAAGCCTACAAAACGCGTAGCATTGTTAGATATATAGGGATTTGCTAGGTAAATTTTTAGAAAACACAACAAAAACGTGTTGGTATTGGTAATGGTTTAAGCGAATGTAGTTATCAATGATGGGACATTTACTAACAGGTTACAAAACGGAAGTGGTGAAGTATATCAAGGATATTATTAGAAGCAGGGGTAAAAATAATGCGGGTAGAATGTCGACCTGGGAATCATAGCAACATACATTTATACTAACGTTAGTAATATATTCCTGAATATACAGAGTTATAGCGTTAAATAATCCCTTAAATAGACAGTTGTATAGGCCCTCGTTATTGATGCTTAGTGTTCTTGTCTTTGCATACACAGTAGTTAAAGGTGGCTTGTCAAGTATCACCACCAGATCACTCCACAACGTAGAAAACAGCTCTTTCTCTAGTTAACCAACCTAGGTGTCAGTTATCCATTAACGTTCCACTCACGATCAAATATAACTCCTCCTACATCCTTCACTGTCTTCTGGTTCATTCTTATTCGTACGTGTGGGCTTAATTAATGGAATTGGCTCTGGTCAAATGACAAATGTAACTTGGTCATATACTGAGTACATTTCAGGTACACTCCAATTCTATATGCATGATGCTTCCTAGCAGACAAGCCAAGCTTAGGATTATAATAATGGTTTAGGTAATAAACTATGCGGAACGACAATGTATTACTGCAAGTAAAGGTACACACTAGTTTTAAAAGCGTGTCAATTAGGGATGGTATCTATAACATCGTGTACATTAAGATGTTTTAGGAATATAACCAGTATGTGTTAAAATAGGTATAATACATAGTGTACAGGTTGTTTGTGACATTAGTTGCCATACACAGTACATCGGGAACCTGAAGGGCTAGGAAGCATCATTTAAAAGATTTATCAAAAGTAATATCACTAGAAGCAGTAGTATAATTCTTAAAACATCCTCCTGTGTAACAAGTTACCAATTACCATTCACTCATATGATACTAAATCTAATTTACGATTTTGACGAAATACATTAAATTTTCCCTAGTTCACCTAAGAATCCTGAAGTATTGAACCATCTATTGCCCCAGACCTACCTATATGTGCGCACAACTTACCCAGTAGGGATAAATTTTAATAGCACCTTTTGCCGTTTTTTCTTCCATTTTTAATTCAAACAAGTAACGACATCCTCTCTATTCACTTAACATTTTAGACGATTTACCACCTTATTTCCAGATATCTGGTTTTCCACTTAATTACTATAAACTTTATCTCCTGTGTAGATATATCTTCTTCTTTATAAGTCGTCAACGATAAATCATCGTCAGTTCACAACTCCAACAATTCAGTACTGCAAAGCTAAGTTTCTAGGCTAAAAAATTGCTCATCACTGCATACTATTAAGTTTTT
Source organism: Schistosoma japonicum (assembly GCA_025215515.1). Taxonomy (NCBI): domain Eukaryota; kingdom Metazoa; phylum Platyhelminthes; class Trematoda; order Strigeidida; family Schistosomatidae; genus Schistosoma; species Schistosoma japonicum. The sequence goes on from CM046063.1 coordinate 29,291,732, forward strand.
TCTTGCTTATGTTTTATTATGATTGAAATATCCCCTCCCCAATATGTTAAACAGTCTTTCATTGCTTTACTTGCTACATAACACCCAACTTCTTTGTATTACTTTTCAATATTATATCGTTTTTTGACATCAATGTCTGTCTTCTTCACACTAATCTGAATCTCTACCATTATTTTCTCCTTTAATTTTTAACTATTTGCTCTCATTACATCTATTATATTTTCTACGCTGCTCAAGTGATTTTTTTAAAATACATTTTCAGCATCTCTGGCTGAGTTACTGGTAACAGAATTAAACATTACTTCATATTCTACGAAATATGGTGTAGAAAGACGCTACCTTTCTTCCGAACAGTCTTTTTATATGTTCCTAAACAAGGTCGACTTTGTATAAATTGCAATAATTAACCAATGTTTACCCTTTTAAACAACTTAACTGTATTGACAGCTACACCTTTTTACAGATATACTACAATCTGTGTGCATAGTTCAATTTCTAAATAAAATTTATAAGTTTATATTCTCCAAATTTTATCCACTGTATCCATATGTTCACAAACTATTCTTCATCATTGAATATCATACATATACTTGGATTCGTCACTATACTACTATACACTAAAAGTCGATTATGTAACAGCTATATATTGTCATAAACCACTGTTTTTGTCGATCTTGCAGAACTAGCTTGCTCCCAGTACAGAGAAGTTAAAAGCTATTATTTAAATTAAAGCGTAATACTAATTTGAAATGTATTACTATAATCAGAATGGGGCCCTTCCTTTCATATTTACGTTGAAGACTATATACTCTGTGTTGGTTTTATCGTATGATGATTTGTGTAAACACTCAGGACAACAATTCGAAGCTTGCTGCTTATGTCAGCACTGACCTCAAATCATTAACCTGTCTAATATTAAAGTGATATCATTTTTATCGTTCCCAGGTCAGTGAAGTTCAGGACCTCACAAGCTGTGAATTTAATTGTTGCGGAAATTATGTTCCTATCAGTCATTCATAGTGTAATGTGTAATATAAAAACCTGAAAATTGGCGAATGCATTAAGTACGTCGATCTACTTTTCATTGCATCTTTTATGTCTACATGACTGCATGTTACCATGCTACGTTTTATTTATAGACGGTAGTTAAACTATTAGATAGTCACGATCGCCAGATAACTCACCAAGATACTGGTGATAGAAAATTAGCATATATTATTAATTCGTATCCTTCATGATTAATAGCGAAGTAGCAAGCTTTCGATTCGAAATTCCATCTCTGAATCATTGCAGTAGACACTTGATAATGAAGCTTAAATGAGTGATGATTATATTTCACCGCATTGTGATCAAACAGTGTGAAATTTTACACGAATCACGAACTTAAGTAATCTTTCTATTATTCAAACAATAGCTGGGACCATCTTCTGGTTTATCAATAAATTGGTTTCATACACTCCGTCCTTTCACAATGACAATTACAGGATTCGACTCTATAAGTGTACTTATTCGGTAAGCATTTAAAAATTACAATCGTTAGTGTAAACAACCCATGTACTTCATTACTACTTAAAAATTTTAGGGGCTTTCTTAACATTTTTTCACACTTTGGCTTATTTGTGAACTCTTTACGGGGAACGAAATAAAAAAGTATGGTTGACAGCTTTATAAAATTGGAAATAAATCCAGAACAAGGATAATAAACCCAAATCTATTGCTTAAGTGTTGACATATCTTTAAGTAAATGTGCTTGAATAAATAATATTAAGCATATGATCTCAAGTTTGCGACAATCCCTATCTACCGTATAACCTAGGTAATGAACAAAAGTAAGTTGAATCTGATATTTGGATGCATTTACAGAAATATGTGTGTTATAGAAGCTCGTGAACGATCTTAAATTATATGAGTCGTGTAATTTTTTACATGCTATGCGTGCCATTACACTATCTTGATAGATTCCATTGCTTTAAGACTCGAAAATTATTTGACTTATAATTGTCTGAAATATAGCAAGCAAAGCTACTGACTCAAATTAAAAAAAGCCGTATGTGAATATTCCGAATGGAGTAGAACTGGTAGTAAATTCACTGTTGATTTCATCGGAAAAATTTGCAAATATCAATATGCATGTAAAATTTTCTTAAACATTTTCTGAGTTTCGTTATTTGTATTATTCAATTTCAGTTTCCTTAGTACTACGATATGGTTGTGGAAACCGAAGATTCAGCGTCAAGTGGTGGGTACCACAAACTTCACGCTTTTTATTGTCTGGCTTCAGTGGTGTTACTACAGAAGTAACCAAACCAGAAGACTCGATGGAAGTTATTATTCGTTTATTAACAAGTTTGTCTAGGCGTTTTTGTTGCCTATCTAAAACTATGACGGACCAATCTGCCTTTCGGAAAAACAGGACCTCTATCTTGAATAAATTCTCATACCTAAGAGGACTGCATTTTTAAATCTTTGAGTAATTCGTAAACAAAGAAATTCTTCACTGGTTAGCGTCTTTTTAGCAAGGTCGTTGTTTTACGTGATGGGGTCGCTAACCCCACTCCAAACCTTTTGCTTGATCTGGGCTTGGAACCGGCACCAACCCTGAAGGAACTTCAGGCGGAGTTTATCAGAGAAATGAGTACATAAATAAATATTAGTATTTTAAGGTCTATGCGTCATTAACCTGTAGAGGGCAATGATAATTCTTGACAAGATCTTTCAAACACTGTACTTTTCTTTGTAGTAAGTTTACTCAACATGCAAATAAACTCGAATCAAAAGTTGATAACTTCTGATAATTATTTTCAACTATTAGACATACATTCCATTCAAATATAATTCCTAAAGTCTCATCGTTGATAAATTTTTATACACTTTCTGTTGCTTGTGGATGTATGTGTGTCAGTGTGACGTTCGGTGATTTAGCGACCACGAAATTGTATTACTGCTGAAATGAGTGTGTTTGTAATTCAACGTAAATAAACATTATCGATTTATAGGTCATACACTTTTAGGGCACGTAACTGATTTAATCCATTAAACATTTTCTATCTTTAAATATCATTAACCTTAACAGCAATCAGGCTTTCTAAAAACGTAAGCATAGATAGCCCATATTTATCTAGAACGCTAGTAAATTTGCCCAATTTTTTTCTTTTAAATATATTGTAATGATCCTAATTGTTGGAAGCTTATGGCCATTATTACCAGTGATAGAACTAGTCATTGACCTCAGATAAACATCATTACAAATAAGTGATGAGTTTTTCTTATAAATAAGATGCTTAATACTACCAACATATTTAATAAATGAATGGAATATGTTCGATTTTTCTGGCTAACTGTTGCATCGAAGTAAAAGAGTTTCTTAAAGTTATTGTAAGGAATAACTGTTATATCATTGTGAAATACTAGGAAGAGCTGCTATTATGGTTATTACCTTGTATAGCAATTTGAAAAATGCAATTATTCGGTATTGTGTAATGAATTTTCTATATAGAATCAATACGTAATTTAGTGGTTATAAATGAACTGAAGATATCAAAGTCAATGAATACACATGAATTTGTATCAAATATACAATCCAACAATACGCATGTAAATGTCGTAAAAATACATTGAAAGTAAATTAACACTGTTATATTAAATCACTTTACTTGATAATCATGTTATTTATAGCAACACGCTGAAGTACTGAATTCTCATCTTGACTAAACAAATAAAATGATTAGTTGTAGTTGTCATCTAATAATGCTATTTACTTCCATGTATCAACAGTATTTCAAACAACATAGAATTCACAAAGGAAATCTAGACTATCGACTATGAATTATGCTTTCTTGACTGTTCAGTAGAAATAAAACAAGATAACTGTCTAAGTGATTAACTTTATTTGAAATCCAACGTATTCTGGAATATAGATAGACTATAAATCTGCACATGTCAAACCAACGAAGGTGACAGTTGCTGGGAGCCTGATAAACGGAATTCATCAACTAGTCAAAGATACGAAGGACCAAGAAGCTAAGCCGAATTAAGTGATGTTTACATTAGTGATGTGCAGCCACTCTTGAAGCTTTGTTCAAAAGATACTTAAGGAGAAGTCAAATGAGAAAAAAATACCGAAGGTGCAATAAAAAGAGTGAATTGACACTATTGTTGTGCCATACCAAAATGGAACATCTGAAGAGAATAGAAGAATTTTAAATAAACATGGTATATATGTCTTCTTCCAAACAAACAATACACTGCGCTCTGCACTTGTAAATAACAAAGATAGAGTACCAAAAGAACTACGTGTGTGACATCACATGTGACGAATTCAATGCTATATGAGTAGGAGAAACATCACGACAGTTGAATGTAAGGGTGAAGGAACATATACTTTGTTTAAAGTATATTCCCAAATTCCTCGAAAATCTAAGAAAACTCGAAAGTAAGCCGGTAATATCAGTGTATTCAATCGAAACAAGGTACAGCATCACTTTTGACGGAACAAAAGTTCTTCATAAAGGTTTTCATTCTTATAAAAAAAGATTAGCATCTGAAGCCCTACACATGTGAGCAAATCCAAATAATATAAACCAAGGAGATGAAGTACTGTTAGCTGCATAATTGCAACTAATGATTTTAGGAAATAAATTCAGATATTATCTATTATACCATAATTCAAACATATCCCAATTATTTATTTATTCCATTTAGAATTATTTAATCTAATTACACAGCTCAACGTGTTACTAGTTGCAAATATACATTCATATTTTGACCCAAAATCATCACCACATCCATTTACTCTTAGTCAAATTTTACATGATTTGTCACGTGAATCTTCAGATTATCTGTCGCTTCCAGTGAAAATAGCCTACAACTGTGTATGCACACCTTATAACAACTCGTGTAATATCTGCATACTCTATATACTACTGGACATCCGTAGTGACCTTTAACCTCTTATTTACACATATATTCGATGAATTTCTAATTTTAGTTATTTCTCTGAAAAAGCTCGGACCAGCTTGCTGTGTGAAATGTTGAAATTTCTTTTAATTTCATTCGCTGAGAATATTTACAAATATACTTTATTCATATGTCTCACGTGCACACGTAGCTTAAGTATTGTGATTCTATTCTTTCGTCTTTGGAAAAAAATTCCTAGAAAACAGGTATTTGTTTCATGTTAACAATTAAATTTTATCTATTTTTTTTTCTATATTTAATGAAGCAATCAGTGTTTCCCAATGTATAATCGATTGGTGAAATTTCAAAGTGAAAACTTTTAGTTCCCCATGTTTTGCAGCTTTTATTTATGTTACCACATGAGAGAATACATAAATAACTGAATCAAATTAACATGAATGTAGATAGCATACATCATCAAATTAAGTCGAATATCCATTATGAAACCCAAAACAAAGACTGATCTAATTAAGTAGACGTTATGTATGTAAAAGATGAAACGGCAAAAATGCTCAGTAATAGTGGATATATGGAACTATCAACAATAATCAAATCAATGTTAAAAGGATTCAGAAAATAAGGGTTTCATAACTACAAAGAAAGTCAAGTAGTTAAAACTTTTCATACTTCCATAAACCTAACATTCGATGAACAAGAAAGAATACCTTATTATTCATTCAAATTGGATAATTTCAAACAATTAAAAAATATTCTAAGCTGAAATTCTCACACCATAAGCACACAAATCAACTCTACCATTTCACATAACAAATATCGCCATTCCTCTTTCCTACCCAGATCTCTTCACATGAATAAGCATAAATTTATTCCATCTTTGATGTATACATGATTAGACGATCAGTTGTTTTTGGCTTCTGTAGTTATTGTTTGATTTGATTTATTCTTTTGTTCAAACACATTTGACTCAGTTGTCTATTTACTGAAGCACCAACTTAAATTATCGTTGAAATACGTAATAATTTGAAAGCTTTCACACATAGAAATTTTACAAATAGTCTATTTATTATACTTCAACTTCTGATATCGCAGAGCATTAATATTTTACTTGTTGTACATTCTTACACTGCTATACATGTTACCGATTCTGGTTTTCTTCGTTTCGGCTTTTTAAATAGATTACCTCGTATCAAATAATCTCTAACCTTTTATATTACACGTAGAACCTAGTAGAGAAGCTAAGAATTGGTTGAAGATAGTTGCTGACTTATATGAGTATACTTCAATTAATAAATTAGACAGATGCCGAGAATTATTTAAGCATTAGGCTCAATAGAAACCGTAACCAAACGTTTCATGAATCCACCATCGACGAGTTTCACAATTATAGACAATCTAAACCAATACTCAAGTGTATTTCACAATTATCAAGTCAATCATTAGTAGTAATAACTATAATCAGTACTTTAATATACAGATCAAATTATTAGTTTATACGTACTGAATATTAAAAATTATTACATAATTATTTATTTGCTTAAAATAATTTCGCTCACTTAAATGAACTACTTCACAATATTCATTAAACTTGAACTTTACATGCGAAATAATTGTAGTATGCATATTAGCGGAAGAATTCTTTATACAATTTGCACGAAATATATCCATTAATTACTTTTTGTAATGAGAATAGAGGTAATTAGCATGAATTCCAACCAACCAACCGCTTACTACTAACTACCTCCTCCTCCCTTTCCCTTGAATAAATTTATTTTAATAGATGAAATAAAATGAAAGAATACCGAATTAGTATTGTAACATTAAAGATGATACAATGCAATTTACATAAATTATGCAATTTTGCTAAAGAATGTATATAAACTACTTATAAATAAAAGTAGATTATAAGTGAAATGTTTAACTGTAATCTACTGATAATCAGTTTATAATGATTTCAAGTAATAAACAAATTTAACAAAACTATGGAATGTTTCAATTTACCATTTCATTTCAGTTTATTGTATTTAATTAGTTTGTGGATCACGTGAGTGTAATGAATTAATGTTTAACTTTCGTTATGTAATCAAAGATAGTTGAATAATTCTCATTATCGTTACGTCATACAAAGAATAGCTGGTATGTTATAAGTAAATAGCATAGAATGATATTAAATAAAATGAACTTTCATAATGAATTATTTATTAATATGTATGTAGGTCTAATGAAGATTTTGATAACTCACCGTAGTAACAATCTATCAACTGAATAAAAGTTTACTGTTACTATGCTTAATGAAGTTAAAACTTTTATAGTTAAATTAACATCTTTGCCATTGTTATTTATGATGTGAGCAAGTTAAATTATGATTGACTTGAAGGTAAACTGTAAAAATCTTTATATGAAAACGAAATTAACTATATTACTAACATTTTTTGATAATAACTCTAACTTTAATGTAACAGTTAAATTGTACTTCAGTATTATTTAATTTGGGTTGTGGCTGACAAGTGGAATCTTCAACGTGTTTTCATGCTTATAAAGGACTCGTTGGATGGATGTGCCTTCATCTCAGTGTTAATTCTAACAATGTGTAAGAAATTGGCTACTAGGCTACTATTTGAACTTAATAACCTAAATTATACCAGTGAATTACAGTCGTATCAAAGCAGCTAGCTTAGAATGAATATATGGCAACAGAAACTAATCAGTTTCAGTACATACTGTAATTAAACAGAAATATTCAAACACATTAAAGTTCTTTAGTATATTTTTAATTGATTTAGTGAAGATAAAGATCAAAATTAAAATTGACATTGTGGAATGTTTCACTGTTATATCAGTATCTCTGCAAATCTCCAATAATTTTCATGAAGCTCATGTTCTTACTCTCAGCACATTATTTAATTTATAAAGTTAAACAATCTTGTACGAAGTAACGAAAGGCGAAATTCACTAGTTCTTTCAGATTGTTTACATGGTTTCTTGTAAGAAATAAGTTAATATAGGTATTAACATTTTTTCTTTCTTCATAACTCAATATTTTACATTGCGGACTTTGACAGTCAATAAAGTCATCGCCTGCATTTCTCATAATTTTTCTTTACATATAATTGACAACAGTAAAATAATAAAATTGACTATTAATGAGTGTAGTTTAGCTATTCTTAGTACGTTTTTCCCTAATTCTTTCTATAAATATACAAGCTAAACAAGACATCAGTCTTCAAACTAACTGGAATATTGTTATATCATTATTATGTCATTTAAATAGACAATTTTATCAACTAATGTGACAAAGAGTCGGTTTTGAGAGTTTATAAATGTAAGTCAGTCGGTCATAAACTGCCGTTACATAAAATGTCACAATAAATTTGATATCATAATACTGAAGTAAGATGGTTTATGGAGATTGGTAATTTTAGTTGAATTCATCACAAATTGATGTTAGCAAGGTACTACTTAGAACCAGGGACCACTGGAAATCTGTTTTGTCCTAGCATGGGACTCCTTCGTGGCAATGTGCACCCTGAATTCCACTTCAGGGGCTACAGGTTGACGAATACTGAACCTTCTGCACCACTAGGTCGAGATTATGAATCAAATCAAATTCGATAATGTACAAACTGATAATTATTAAACATTTATTTAATGTTAAGGACTTTTCAGAGAATATATTAAACAGCTGACAACTTTCCAGTTTATGCTTGTTAAATAATGCACATATACCTTCCTTTGCAACTTTTCCCCATTAATCTGAAGAACGATTATATGTAAAATATTTGATCTAAGTTACAGATACAGTATTTTTAAAGACCTCTTCAATCAAACTATTAAGCATGTTAGATTGTAATCGACAGAATATTAATCAATCGATGATTATTAGAAGAAAAAAGGAAACATTAGTTCACATTTAATTGTAACCCACAGTGTTTGATAATTTTTGTTACATCATAACCTCTAAGTTACTGTTTCACTAAACTTTCATAATCATTACATTAATCAAAGTAAGCATTATTCATCTTTTTTGAGAAAATAATTCATATATATGATCATGTTTCATTTAAAGTCACATTTAAGTGTGATTTAAAAGTAACAACATCATCTCTACTAATCAACAGTTGATGATTGTATACAAAACAAACAAAAATTGTAATTATTTAAATCAAAAAAATGACGATATCGTTGAAACAATCAGAAGAATGAATGAAAACTTTGTGTTTTCAGAGCCAAAAAGATTTGTACTTCAGACATGATAGATACAGAACTCACTAACATTAAACAGTATCTAAAAAAGAATGGCTATCCTGAGAAATTCATTGACAAATACTGTGAACAAAATCTGATAAATCAACTGAAATCACAGTCCACAAGAAATCTGTTTTCATTCAATTCGATTTTGAAGGTGGCAATACTGTTGAAACAATTAGAAGAAGAGTTAGATCATCTTTAAAGAGAACTTATAATGTTGCAAAACTGGTTATATCGTACATAACAACATGTTCACTGAAACTATCAAAAATCGACAGGTATCCTTCTTATGTTACCACCAACTGTCTGTATAAATTTACGTGTACCTGGAGTAGCAGTTACATTGGCCGAAGAGAAAGAACGATCTACCTACGCTTTAAGGAATATGTTCGAAAAAATCTACAATTCATAGGAATAAACACATTCAACAGTGCAATCGCTAAGCGTCTGATTGACACAGGACACCTGATTGATATTAATGAATCATTTAAAGTGTTTAATAGATAAAAAGCTTCAAATCTTGTAAAATATGCCAAAGCGATTGCCATTAAACGATTGAAACCAAACTTATATGTCCAAAAAGAAACTGTTATAAGCCTTTCTTTACCCTGGTAACCTAACCTATGTTTCATTATTTTTATCGTTATTATTCTCCCGCTAAGTTTTATTTATTACGTTTTCTCTTTGGATCATATCAAACATTTATTGGTTACATCATCGTCTTTTAGATGGTTAAGTTCAACTTTCATGTTTCGTTAGGGCATTTTAAGTTTAACAACCGAGCTTTATTCATATTATTTTCAAATATATTTCCAACCACCTCATGTTGTGTAATCATTTGACCTCTGATCTCTATTTTGCCTACAGCTACCTTCTCTTGTATTGTATAGATATCTACAGCATTTTCTCCAACATTTTAGTCATGTTCACATGTTTATATAATTTTGATTTCAACGAAGTCCATGCATTCTCATGAGTATGTTAAACTTTATTTTAAATTTTAATTTTGTAAAAGAATATCATTCCAGGTTGTATTCATTAGTTGATAAGAAACCAAAGAAATAAAATGAATTCACCTTATTCTGCACAAATATTCATTCTTGCTCTCTTGAATATACAAAGTATTAAGGGAATTCAGTAAAACAATCAATTTTATTTCATAATAAATTTTCAATAATCAATGTAAATATTCATTCATTTACATAAAGTTATTTTGTTTGTGCTTAGTAATCAACTGATTACTTATGAGAATAATGACTATAATTGAATTGTATTTTACTTAACCTGATTTATAAAGAAGAACTGTTCTGTCACCAAGAAAAAAATATAAAAATGATCCTTCTTCATGTGAAATATCACTGTAAATTAAAAAATAAAAAAAGAAATTGAAAAAGAAACATGTGAGTAGTCTATGAAGAATGTAAACACCGAAGACTGATAACAGTGGAAATATACAGAAACATCATAATTTACATTAAAACAAAGTCTTGAATCAATAATTTACACAACATATCCCACCTACAAGGCATATATTCAACTGATAACGAAATTAGTACTATCCATTTGTACCTTAATGTAGAGTTATGTGTATCACCGCTGAGTTGCTTGATTTGACAGTGTGGGTAAATGGCTACAATCGTATAAAGGAGAAACATATTGCGAACTACGTTTATCTACTTAAATTACTAGATAACTTCAAAACCAAGTCTGTATAAATCGATTAGCACTGAGAACTAAACAAATATGGTAATGATTGGTTTCTTGTGTATAGTGACACATAGAAATCAGTTAGACTATAATTAATATTACTGACTAAAAAAAAGTCTATATACGTTCACTTATAACCTCTATGATCTAAAATAATAAGGGACAATTTAATCCCAATTAACTGCCTGAATATTTCAGTTCGTTAACAATAAATTTGATGCATACATATCCTACGTTTAACTTCCTATCTTGTGTTGTTTGATGTAAAGTATCTGTATAGTAAGTAGATGGATGCTATACCCTTAAATATTTTACTAATGCACATGATATAAATCTAGTGTATTGAACTTAAAAGATAACTATACTTATGAAATAACACAGTGTTCATTTATGTAATAATTACTTTTGAATGAATGAGTTTGTATCTTTGCAAAGAAAACCAATCCATCTTCATGACTAATCGTAACAATAGACTTAAGTTCTTGATGAATAATCTAACAGTCATCAGTCTAAAGTCTAGTTCTATCAGCTGAAATGCGTTTATTAATTGACATATTTTATATTCCATAAATTTCAATAAATTATGAGTCCCTATACAGTCGTCTAATGACATTCTCATTAATAAACAATATCCTTTCACCAGTTCCAGTATAAATTTAATTCTGTTTGATAAACTGTAAAAAAAGCATACACAAAACTCCATAGTCTATCTCTATGTCTAAAACTATGTTTAATAGTTAAAAGTTTGTTAGAATCCTGGAACTACATTCAGCTATCAAAAGAGAATGTTCATAAACTAAATCATTCCATAGTTTTACACAGACAATTATTACTAATTTACCTTCCAAACTGTTTGCCAACAATACAATGCCATGTTCTTCCATATTTTAAATTAAAATATTGTTTTATATGTGATGCAATATCTTTGTCTACTTCATGTCTATCCATTCCAGTTGCAGCTACATTAATGGCCTCTTCTTGCATATACCGATCCATATCAGAATCTTTGATTACTGCTTTTTGAAGTGCCATATTACCTATTTAGTAAATGTTCATATGTATTAAATTAGTTCTTACAATTGATGCTTTATATATACATACTACTGCATGCGTAATTAACCAATACATTACCCACTGCCATTCAACTATACTACTGAAACATTATACTCAAATAAAGTACGATTTATTTAATTCATTTTAATTATTTAATAGATAGTTTCAATTTCTTTAATCTAAACCATCAATTAAACAATAGAATAAATGCAATCGGTTCTTTTTTTGTTCATGGCTTTATATATATCACAATGAATTTCCATTTCTCATCGTGACCTTAATCATGTGTATTCTAATTATACGAAAAACTTGACCGTGAAAATGCCTAAATTTGACTATAACATAATATACTGGATACAATTTACAGTGATGTAGACTATGGAATCATTATCATTCTCTATAATGTTCTACATATTTCTTTTAGTAAAATGTTTTATCTTATAGTACCAATTTACATTTAGAGTATTACTAGTGTATTGGAATAAATCATACTGTACTAGTAGGATAGATTATGCAATTTCATTTATCTAGTTCTTATAGTAATTCTTAACATGATGCATCATATGGCTTTATGAAGTTCTTGTGATTCATATGAATTGTTAGTTACGAGACAAATGGTTTGATCTTAGGTTCAATGAGAATAGTATAATGTATTATAGCTAAAAATTTGTCGTCTTAATTGTTGTTTTCCTCATCAATAGTTAAATGAATGTAATTTCTATCGAAATGTAGTAATGCCTGAATGGTTGTCAAGTTATAATTTACTGTTTGTACATTCGGAGAATTTGTATTTTTTTATCTGCATAGTGTAAATTGAAATTTTTTGCTAAATGAAACAAATAGATATCGTGTCGTTTGTTACAGATTAGTTTCTTCCTGATACCAGTACAAAACTTGGGAACACTGAACATATATTTTCTCCAAGTATGGAACTCTTTACTAGTGCCAACGCGTTTGATTACGTTTAGCAGTCAAACTCGATACCCACGGTTTTCTTGGTGTACACTTAACCATCAGCGCCGTTTGGCCAACATCGATTGGTAAAATTTTCACTTTACACTATTTGTAATATTGATCTAAAATACGTCAGTGTCAGTGGCGATAACATTCTTATTCACGATAATTCTGAACTCCAACACTCATGACTTCAGAGACATTATAAGTTTAGTTACTGGTGGAGTGGTCGTTTTAGTTAAGCTGAAGTGGTTTCATGGATGATAGTTACCGATTTTGCTATTTGTCACAAAATGACGTTGGTTAGATTATGAACTGTAGTATGGGTTATGGTATAAGTTGCACTGTTGCGCATTCCGTGGAGAAAATAATGGGACAGTAGAAAACTCAGTATCAAATAGAAAAGATTGTGTAATAAAGAGAAAAAATAAAGACGATGCAGCGAAGAAAATTTTTTTCTCGATTACATCATATATAAAGTCATTTCGACAAGATATTTATTTATTGATAGTAAGTTATTTATACATTTCTAGTATTAAAAGAACTACAAGTGTGTTACGTAACTACCTAAATGATGGAGAAAAGCTGTTGTAAATTAAAATTAACTTAGAAATTAAAAGAATTAGCAATAATTGTCCACTTGACTGGTATGAGGAAGAAACACATGACAAAGAAAGTAGTAATTATGAAAAGCTAGAAGAAGTTTATTAAATTGAACATAAAGTATCAGGAATTAAGGAAAAGATATGAAAATAGATCCAAAGTAATAAGAAATATGTTTGTGAAGAGGATTTAAGTCCAGAGTAAAGGTAAGAATTTGACAAACTGTTTTTGAACTCAGAAAACAGGCTTCAATTTACGAATCCCCAAGGTATTAGATTTGCATAGGATGTTCATTCGTACCTTTTTTAAGGTCAATTGTTTAACAACATATATGATGCTGAAGGACGGTTCTGGAGCAGCAGCGTAGCCTGAGTTTATCAGGTGTTTATTTATCGAGCTAGTGACCGACTAGCACTTATCCTTCTGCAGTCGTACCGGGTAAAGTTTTGAGATGCGTTTGGAAAGTGTTTGCTTTGTGTGGCCAACATGACAAGCTTCATTGGAACAAGTAAATTTGTAGATACACACAGATGTGACCCAAGGAAGGAAGCTTATACTTAACACATCGTAGAATCATTCGCCAGCAGGTACACACTACAAAGCTCCGTAGTATAAAATGTTTACCTTAATGACTTTGTAATCTGGTTTCGCAAAACTGCAGTACTTGTATCACCTTTAAATTCGATATTCATAAAGATAAATGTTTTTGGTACTGTTGAGGACTTTCGAAGTTGTGGTTTACGTTTACGGTTGCTGTCATTGAACATCGTCGGGTAACTGATTTTCGTGAATATATATCAAAGTTTAGACAGTTCCTCACCAATGGTATCCTTCCTATAAATTTGTCTTGTCCTTGATGAGACTGATTGGATTAACTTTTTCTTTCCACTCAATGCAATCCAACTATGAAAATTTGCGTACTGTTAACTTAATGTTGGTTTTCCGCAAATCGATCGTTGTAATAAACTGTCAGGTCTTTTTTAGGAATTCATCACGGAAATAAAATTCTGAGTCTACTTCTGATTTTATTGTGAGGTCGAGTAAAAGATAGTAACTGCTAAACTTTTTCAGAATAGTGTTCAGATCCAAATTCTCGACACAAATAATGAATATATCATCTTTATATCTGTCATACATGAACATCAAATTGGTAACTCAACGGTGAGCAACCAATGTATACATCACAGTCCTACAAGGATTAGCAAAAGCTCAAATAGCTCAGTAGCAACAATCAGAAACTATAAATCTAGGTGACCGGCTGTCCGATCCACATGGAAGTATATGTTTTCTCATAGGTTCCAAATACGCCTTGATGACGAAGTTCCAAATTTTTCAACCAACTTTCTCCCGAACCGCACTTTATCTTGACATCTCTATTCCAGTATAATAATCTAACTTGGGATTACTTCCCACTAGTATGTATAAACATCCTCACCATATAAAATATTGAATATCGACTTTTGTGAATGAATTTCTTTAATTAATATGAAGTCTTATAAACATTCATATGTTGATGGCTTCAGAAAATATCGTCAGTTGCATTTGACTTTCCAAATATACATCACCATACTACTCTGATTATAGTGAATATTGATTTAATGTAGTTTTTATCAATTTACAATAAAACAAATCCAATCACTTTAATAATGCTAGAAGAACGTCTAAGAAGATGTAACCGTTCAATTACACTTCACATGAATGTCTTTGGGGGCGAAAATCAAGTCATATACAATTTCATAAATATTCAAAGTATTTTTGAATAGAAGTCTGTTAAAAATTGCATCCATAAACTTATCATAGTTATTTTCAAAAATTCCATCAGTTTCATTTGTAAACTATCTTTATGTGAACATATAATAGTACCCTATGTAGTATGATTACGGGGAACATCGATTACCGTTATTTCACTTATAAGTATACATTACTAATATATTGAATTAAGTAACTGGTAATAACATTTGTGAACTTCTTCCTGTAATAAAAATCTCAGTGTGAAATTTCTGGTAGTTTCATTTTGATAAATATGTCACTGTCTATGGTAACAATCTTCTATGTTCAAAATTACTAATAATTTAATCCTTAAGAAAATGGAATTTCACTACCTACTGAGTAAATACATCGCAAATGTTAAGATCATATGTAAAGCGAAGAAATTTTTTTCAGGCAGCCACTCACCATGGATCAACACTAATAAAAACATCGTTTTACATTGAAAAACGAAATCAATATCCATTTATTGGTAATAAATAAATTATCATAATAATTATAATGGTAACTGGATGTTCTAGAAATTGTTGAATTGGTCGATTTCACTAATCTGCATAAATTACACAATTATTGACAACCAGGAAGAACTGAACACCTATTTTGTCCTGGTTCAAAACTCTACGGTAATGCGAATCCACGACCCCACTAGGGATATAAAATAATTATGTAACATAAAGTAAAAAGGTCGGATTGCATGAAGTCAATACATAACAAGAATGGTTAGTTAACTACGAAAGATAGACAATATTTCAGTGTAAAAAAATTTTCTTCTTGAGAAATTCATTTACAGAAGCTGTGCAAACATATTTATATTAATTCAATGGGTACATCAGTCTGTTGGAAAACAAACGGAAAGCTATTTGCACCATGGATTTTTCAGAAGCGTATAGAACAGGAAAGGTTGTTTGTTCACTTCATAAATGTGAAAAAGGTGAGAAACAGAGAAAAATTGAAAATGTGAAGTTAATGCCTAATTTGTTGATTTGTGTTTCGTTAGGTCCTGCCGTTTAATCTCGTCTACGATTTTTACTGAACAGTGCGAACTAAATGTTTTAGAAATGAACTACTTACTCTTTCATGTTACCAAACCCGGGAATTTTCGAAGTTTGTTAGGAAAGCAAATGCGTTGTGCAACCAATGCACCTCATTCCGCAAGATCAATTAAACCAATCAATATTCAGTGACGTTGACGAAAGTGAATATTTATTCTTTAAACAGTTTCGAATCATAAGCCAGTTGAAGTAGACAAGGTGTAATCTAGCAAATTAAAACGTTTTTCTCAATAATCAGTTTCTCAAAATATTGTCTGTAAAGTCACTATTGAACTCTAGATTTATAAACAGAATTTTATTTTCTGCTGTTATAACTATTTAAAGTTGAGCT
Source organism: Schistosoma japonicum (assembly GCA_025215515.1). Taxonomy (NCBI): domain Eukaryota; kingdom Metazoa; phylum Platyhelminthes; class Trematoda; order Strigeidida; family Schistosomatidae; genus Schistosoma; species Schistosoma japonicum. The sequence goes on from CM046063.1 coordinate 29,308,361, forward strand.
TTCAGTTTCCTATTTCTAACTATAAATCTTGATGGTTAATTATTTCAGATGACGGCTTATTAAACATTCATCTACCACGTTAGGATAGTTCATCGTCTCTAAGAACTATGATATAATAGACTTTAGCATATGTTTTTAATGACTTATTGGAAATATTTAATCAGTAGTTAGTGCAAACAAATGACTATCTAGTAGTATAATTTTAGTTCTATTCATTTTTATTTATTAATGAAGGTTTAAATAGTAGAGTCAAAAGTAAATATACAATAACATACTAGAAGTTTATTATACTGACCTAACATTGCAGCATTCCATGTATTTATTCATTGTTCAATAACAATACAACTTGATCGACATAAAAATCTCTTGACAATTTTAAAAACTGAATCTACTGACTTAATACTACTATAATGTATGATATTTTGAATTGATAGATTGTATAGTACATTTATTTTGAAAAAAAATAATGGTATACTTCAACCGCAATGCTAAGATACCATTCGTATTTATGAAGCAACGTAGTCAATAGCATAGAATTTTGAATAATGAGGTATTCTACTAACGATGACAGAATAAGTTATTGTGAAGACTAATGAATGGATATTGATTGCAATCGAGAAATATATGTGAATATATTAAAAGGAAGAACTTCAAAATCTCTTAGAAAACACACTTAGCATCATTTTGAAGTTAATGTTCTGTAATTCAAGAGTGTAATGGATGTACTCTGAAATCTCGTCAATATAATATTCTTTTTTGAGTTCAATTGATTGTGTTTTTCAGATGTTCGGTATTTTTTGTTCACGAACGCTTAAGAATCACATCCTTATTTGGTTTAAATAAAATCAAGGAATTCATAGAAGCTCAATAAGAAACCTCGAAACTTTGTAAACATGGGTCGTTTGTTTCGAAAAGACTTATCAGTTAAAGTCGTAAACAAAGTAAACAGACACTTACATTCATCCTTCACATAATTACGAAGTTTCTGCTATGAATACAGAGAAGCCAAAACTATAAGTACGAAATGAGCGTATTCAATACCCCAACTCACCCCTGAGTTTGTTTTTAATCTCTAATATTTAAAAACGACTATTTTTTCTCTCTCCCCTGTACTACTGATCTGTTATCTCTAATCTACCAATCTTTGTTGATATGTTTTTGACGGTTACACACAATCCTAACATTGGTTGATTATGTCATCGATTAATCTTGGAGGAGTACTAGTAAAAACAGAAAAGCAATGGATAGCTGTCACGTTTAAGTGTGAAACCTCTCAGCAGTGCGAACCCCACATACCGACTCAGTGCCTACAGGTTGACGAACACTTAACCCTCTCCAACACTGGGCTGGTTTCCAGTGATAGAATTCTTACTTCCATCAATTTGTGACGTATAGTGAGACAAACATTCATTGTCATTAGTGATCTGGGGTGCACACTAGAACTAAACAGTTGTCTAGTTTTTTCAGGTTTTAATTAGTACCCTGATAACATCAATCTATGACGTATTCAGTTAATTAAAAATACCATTCTCAGCAAAAATAACAATCTCCATTTAATTTTAAAATTAATTATCTCATCACTGAATATAATCAAAGTCTATGTGCATTAATTCCGTTTTCTAATTTCTATTTCATGTCCTAATTGCAATGGAGGATTTTAATGAATTTATTTTTATTTCCCTAATATGATTTTTCTGCTTTTGTTTATTCTATGCCAATAGTTACTATGTTCAGTGAGGTATCTTTAATAGTAACTGATAGATTATGGATTATTATTGTTAAATAGTTGTACATATGCATAATCAACTATGCAGCATACAAAATGAATTTGACTAAAAGGGATCAGGTTGTTAATTCATTATTCTATTCAATTTTCGATACATAATGGTTTTGATATTATCATAGTAACTACATAGATGTATTGATATACATTTTACTTTCGTTATCGAGATGCTTGTGTAATCTCAATTTCATAATACTAATAACTTTATGCTCCAGCAGTATTTCGTACATAAGAGTATACCAGTTTACAGGCATGATCAGAACGACATGGGTTTATCTACATACAGAAATTTCGATAGACAGCCATTGATAGAGGATTTACACTATATGAAAGTATCAATTAAAAGTAAGGCCAACAACATCAAAGTTTACAGTAACAGGGTGCTAGAGGTATGATGTTGTATTAAAGTGCACTTCTAACAAACAACCGAGCGCTTTTAGTGTTTCGAAGATATAAATTACATCTGCGAAAATCATACAATCCACATAACGTTTAACCACAAACATCCTTAACGAAACTGTTTAGCAGGATGATTAATGTTTGTTATCACATAGACTTGGTTATGTTTACTCTATGACATGAATTATCAAGTGATTGACTTTATTTCCATTGAAAAATGTTAGACGTAAATTCAAAAACACAAGTAGCTTGTTCCAGATTCGACGAAATACTGGTGTAGGGTTCCGCCTGTTAACAAATAATCAAAAATACTGCTAACGAAGAAATAGTTTATTGAATTTGTCACAGATTGATGTTAGTAGGATACCACTGACAACCAGATAGCACTGGACAGCTGTTTCGCCCTAGTATGTAGCCGCTCAGAAGTGTGTAGCCTAAATTCCCCTTTTAAGGCTTCAGGTCGGCAAACACCCAACTCTCTGAGCCACTACTACAACCTAATACTGATTTTGATAAATCACCTCAATCCCATTACAATAGTCAGTTCCCTAGTGACTAACTTCAGGATATTCCTGAATTTTTACTGAGACGTCGTGACTAGTGGAGTTCAGATTTGTCGAGAATGAAACAGTTATCATCGATGACAATAAATGATCATCACGTAATGTATTACATATTGATGGAAGTGAGGATTCTACCATTAAACGCTGACGTCCCAGTAGTGCAGATGGTTAGGCGTCCAACACCCTGAAGCTTTTAGTTCAATTCCCCCTGGCTGATTCGAGGGCCTACACTGCTGAATAGTTCCAAACTAGGACAAAACAGCTGTTTAGCTGCTCCCTGGCTTTTATTGTTACCCTGTCAATAGCAATCTGAGACGAATTCAATCAACTGCAACCAATTTCCACAAACAACTTCAATTCTAAAACAAGTAAATAATTTGAGCACAGTTAATATCAAAGTCGGTGGACTTTCGAAATCATGATTGTTTATTTGGCTGTTGAAAGTAGCAGTTGAATTTTCACAACTAATAAATGCATACAAACGAGTACTATTGAGAAGGTTACATTCACATTGTTTTATCAGTATTTCATGATGATACAAAATGGTGATATCAAAATGGCAATAAATTATACCATTTATGTATTTCTCAGTATGTATTACAGTGTGCAATTATGAAATAATATACATTACATGCTCTTAAACTCATTAATGTCATCACTAAATACTATAACTGCGGATAAAGTATGTTCATGTTTACAAATGGTTATACAATTCTAAGGGTGTCTCATCTACAATAAATTGATTAATGTCAATCTAACAGAAATCCATAAAGTTTAAATCCTTGTATCTATTGACATGGTATTGTAAATGATATTTAAGTTGGATTGTGACTGGCAAACGGAATTCAGGAGGCACGTTTCGTCCCATTTGGGACTCATCGGCTGGATGTACCTGCATCCCACTTTTGATGTTCACACTGGAATTCGAACTTCACCCCGCTTCATGCAGAACGACCACTGTGTTCACCACTAGGCTACTTTGTCCAAACAGTAACACTTGTTCAATGGGTACATGTGTAATTAGAATAAACTTGTATCTTCTCGTTGATTTGTAATGAATTGAAACTGGTCAGGTACATCCAGACGATGAGTCTCAAATAGGATTAAACATGCGTCCTAGATTCCACTTACCAGTCACAAATCAACTAAAATATTACCTGTGTACTATCGCTATATAGAGGCAATTCGCTCAGGATGCACATATAGCAACAGAGGCTGACCAGTTTTAGTCCATTACAAATTAACGGGAAAATACAAACTCATTCTAATTATGTATATGAAGTATTAAATTATATCGCTTACTATATCATACAAATAGATTAAGTGTGCTATGTTAACAAGCTACACATATCTACATATTTTTCTATAGTATCTTATTATATAATCAATATCATTTAGAACAGATTTTATGCTTTAGAGTATTTCAACTTCTCATCATTATTCATTTCATTTCTCAATACCTTCACATAAACCCTACAATGTTTTAGTACTAACAATAGATTCAATTGAAACAAAGCAGAGATTTTAAGAAATGAAATATTCACATTAACTAATCAGTTTTTGCTTTATTTTCTTCATGCTTCCATTGTGTATGTATACTGTTGAGTTAACAATGAGTATACATATCTATGTCATTGTTTTTTTTTGTTCTTCTTTAATCTGTAATACAATCCAATGATATAAGATACATGGTACTTCAATTTATCTGTTCATATGTGCATGTACGTATGTATGTTTTTTTTCTCTGCATTAACAATATTACTTGTATCCAAGTATGTTGGTATTAATGTATTACAATAGTTGACTTCTCAAATAGAATGCTACATATTTGATGTATTTCATATGTAATTGTTTTTCTATAAAATACTATTCAATATATTTTTCTCTTATATATTGATTACATTGTTATTCAGTTCAAGTTAAACATCTTCATTCTTTACTTTTAAATATACACATTATTTAAAATGCCTTTTGGTAAAGCTGTTGTAAAAAATGCTGATATGGATTCAATTATGCAAGAAGAAGCTGTTAGAACAGCTGCTTCAGCAAGAGAAAAATTTGAAGTTGATAAAGATATTGCAACATACATTAAACAACACTTTGATCGAAGTTATGGACGTACATGGCATTGTATAGTCGGTAAACAATATGGAAGGTAAAATTCTACTTAATAATTTACATTACATTATTCAATTGATTCATTGAATGTCCTCATTTCACAATATTGAACAATATTATCTGTTATATATGACAAGATAGTTCTAAATAAGTAGAGGTGCCTTTTTTAAATTCAATTTCATATCATATCAAATATCTTCAGCTGACTAGTCTCAAGTAGGGAGAAATGCACGTCATTCACAATTCAACTCAAATAATGTCATAAGACGTTATGTTTATTGATATGACAACTTTTTCAATTATTAAATATGACTTAAATTACTTATAACAAGTTGTAGTTTGTACGATTAGATATATATTACTTCATAATAAATTCATATGTATTGTCAATCTTAGGTTTGTTATGATAATTAAATGTATTTGGCGGATATTGATGAATTTGCCTGTTATAAAGATAACAATTTTGAAATCAGCAATTTAAGCAAACAAACCCTTAAATAAATCCATAACAGGTCATTTATGAAATCCAGAGCAAAAGAATCTTGACACACTGTTTCAGGAAGTTCATGAAACTTAGCTAATTATTTATAGAGATATTTAAAGCTATTCAACTGATATGTCTAACTTAAGGATCAGTTCATTGAATTAAGGCTGTACTAATCCAAAGTGTGAATTACAACAAATATAAATTATATCACAGGGTTTTCTTTTAATTACTTCATTCTCCATAATAGGGACAATATTGAAAAGCTCTAATAATAACAAACTTCGTTTCTTAATTCTAATAATGTTGAATATTCCCGCCGATTATTCAAAAGTAAATACTATCTCTTCAGATACATTACTATAATAAATTAGTCATTCATTACATCATACAAATGCACATCTCTTCACTGATACTGTATAGTTTAACTGTTGAATTTTAAATGGTTAACAATCTTTTGTTTGAATAAGTATACACTTTTTATTACACAACTATTACTAACCGTCATTCCAGTAAACTAATATGCTTTATTTACCCTTCAAGGTAAACAACAAACTATTCTCTTTGATTGATTACTGTTACACTAATTTCTCTTATTTAAATAATCCTTTTTTCCATGCCCTAAAGATTATTGTTATGTTATGAGCAATTTTTGGATTTTTTCTTTTTAAATGAATAATGAAAATGCAATTTTTACACTAAGAAGTGTTAAAGAGACAATTACATAACTTTTAGTTAATAAACAAAACCTATTTTAAATGTTTCAAACTAAATTCTTCATTTAGTTCCTATAGATAATCCGATATTGAAATATCAATTACTACTTGACTTATTGTAATTATTGTTAATAAATAGTTTCTGAATCTTAATACGATTTAATGCCTTATACTTTATGAAATTAGTTATCTTATCAAAATCTTTATGTAGAACTCAATAATAAGAAATACATTCAAGTGATAAGTTGTTTAAAATAAGCTTAGATATCAAACTATTATAAGGATAATTTCATAAGTGTTGTATTATGATAGCTAAAATATAACATTTGAAAATAATTGTTAAAAAAACTTTCTAAATTTATCAAAACAAAGATAATTGAACGAAGAATATTCTTTTTTTGATAAATTCTCATCAGGTTCTACAATTATGAGTTCAATGTTGATAGTCATAAAAATAGCCAATTCTGAGGCGTATACAACATTACTTAGATATCAAGGTTAATTAAATAATAAACAGGATTATTAATCAAATATCTATAGGTATCTATACCTAGTTGACAATAGAAGATGGGTTAGTGACAAAAATACAATTAGATTAAGTGTTTGTAGTCTGAATTCTGATTAAAATAAAACTTTTCAAAATGGAGTGAGTGATAACTATAATTCATCACATAGTAACAATGACAATAGAAAGAAATAAGTTGTTTTAGACTGTTTTATCATAACTACCTTAATAAGTATAGAAAGGTAGTATCAAATCATTTCACCCAAATGATATGAAATACATTTAGTTGTAAACCCTTTACATATTAAGTAATTTTGCTTTTATTTAACTCCAACTATGGCATATCTTATGAATTTAATTTGTATTGTGACTGACAAGTGGAATCCAGGACGCGCGTTTCGTCCTATTTGGGACTTATCGGCTGGATGTACCTGCATCCTAATGTTAATGTTCACAGTGAGATATTCACAGTCTATAACAAATCAATTGGAATATACAAATTCATCCTAATATCTTATGAATGTTTGCTATCTTAGAATAACATTTGTAATTTCTGGATAGAATTTTCTTACAAAGAAATATGGTCATTTAAAAATTAATATTTCAAAACTGTGAATGTGAATTTTATTTTTCACTGATTACGATTCAATGTATATTTGTAGTTATTTCATTTTTCACTTGCATGGATTAACTAGTAACAAACACATCAACTAACTCTTCTAAGGTTAATTTGCACTAGATAAAGCTCTGTGATAAGTCAGGTTAATGTATTTAAAGAAAATACTTACCAAATGATATACATTATTATATTACTCCCAACTACATTTAAAGTGTAAACTAATATCATTCATCGTTACCCATACACTATCAGTATTCCATTAACAAACATAAATAAATTATGAAACTAAAACGTATTATAATTCTAAAATCGAATCAGTTGATTTTCCATCTTCATCATAAATTTCATTATGGAATGTGTCCTTTTGAAACTCACAATATACAATAGGTATATCAGTAGTGATTCATTAATCATCTATTGATCAAACGGAACCGATTATCCCAATAGTAAACAATGAATTTATAGGTTTAATAACTTAACGAAACGTCAATAAAACAGCAGTCCAATATGTTATTACAGTTGGATTGTGACTGGCAAGCGGAATCCAGGACTCGCTTCTCGTTCTCTTTGGAATTCGTCGGTTGGATATACCTGCATTTCAGTAGTGATATTTACACCAAGACTCAAATCAGTTAGAAAATTCAAGTATATTCCAGTTTAATATGTTGTTGTTGTTGGTTTCATTCTAATCAACAAAAAAGTTTTAATCATATTTATTTCAAGTATCATTTGTACTACTTGTAATGAAGTTAGATGAAAATGCAACGCAAATTTTACAAATTTAGTAAATGAATAGTTAGCAGTTAATCTAACATTGAATCATCATCTTAAAATTGGATGTATGAGTCTCATGTTGTTTCATGAGGTACCGCTGGTTATAAAATAAACAGAAACGAAATGATCTTTCAGTTACTCACCTTTCTAATTATTTTTGAAATCAAGTTTGTAGGTGACCCTAAGACACATAAGGGATAAGAATACAGATGTTTAACATAAATTTTGCCTCAGATTTACAAGCAAATAGTTTTTCATTCGTATTTAGGATATTAGCTAACAGCTGATAAAGTGAATCAATTTAGTTACTGTGAGATCTCCATAGTCGATGATTATTGATATTCTTGATTTTCACAATATTTTCGTGATTTCATTTGACTATTATCGATTCATTTAGACTTTATTTTCTGCATAAAAAATTCACACACAGTTGTATATACAGTATTTCATTGTTTCCATTAAGTATCACTTAATGGCAAACTGTAGTTCTGTTGTCTTAACTTAATGATAAACACGCTCTAGTACGTTTTTTCCTTCTTAAATTGAATTAATAAACTTTACATAACCATATATTCATTTCTTTAACAAGTGATTGACATCACTCATAAAAATTCTAAGAAAGAATTTGGCAAGAAAACTTGGCAATATTTAATGTTAGTATCACAAATTTGATCACAATATCTAATCGTGAAATTGTCGATTCATACTGTCTAATAACTAATTAATAACTAGCATTGAATTAATTTTATTCAGAAAATTTTATTATCACTGCCGATGTAAGCGACTTACCATTACCTGAACTACGTCTTGATGTTAGGTGGCTAGATGTAGTGTGTAGGGAATCCTGAATTTGAGTATTCCCCGGTGATTAAGTTAATTGATAATTATTGACCAATCATTGTAGCTACCTCATTGCATGAAACCTAGGTTTATTGTTCTCTACTTACTGGCTTCAACCATCTATTATCATTTTACTTATTAATTTAAACATATTTATATACATTTAGGTTAAACAGTTCATAAATCATTATTAATAGTCCAACGAGCTTTAGTCTCAAAGCTCTTAGGTGACAAAAATTTGTCGTGTGAAGTTTCACAAAATCGTTTTGTTTAACATTATTAGTCACGTTTATCTTGTTTAACATGTTTGTTGAATGAAGTTGAGGAAAAACAGGATAATTCGATAAATATTGAAGTATATCAGCAATTATAGTGTACATTATTGGTTTACTAGTAAACTAGGTGCAATCTCTTGTTTCTAGACACTGTACGAAACATCAACTAAAATTTTTGTCAGCCTATTTCTGATTGGTCGATATTTTCCTCATTCCAAATATTAGTTTATTAAACCAATTAAACCTCCATTGTAATATTCACTTACTTTCTGAATGAGAACGACCATTACGATACTCCAATAACTACCGTCAAACTACTGGTAAATGAGAATGACCTATACTGGTTGATGTTTACTAACAGATACATAATTATAACATGTAAAATTATAAATTCATTGAACCTTTGACAATATAGTTAGACTCTTCAATGTTATTAGTGTAGAAGATGAAGGATTATAGACTATATTCATTTCACTTTTTACTAGTCATTCTCTTAAAGAAATCATATTAAAATTAATCATGTTAATCTAGTCAACGTAGATTGTCATAAGTCAAATATTAACATCAATTTGAAAATTCTTTTCTGAATCTGTTAATCTAAATTCAATATAATGTGCGATCAAAACAAATCATTAAGAAATTCATACATAAATCAACGCTAAATACATAAAACTTCACGTGAATGTAAACTTATTAACCTGATCATCCGAAATCAAATATATATATATATATATATATATATATATATATATATATATAGTAATAATATGTGTGTAAGCCTACATCTATATGTATATTAAGTAAGACAATATGTTCATTATATACAGAGTAAATAACATATTCGAATCAACTATACATTCCAATTTAAATAATTATGTGGTATAATTTGTTTCAAAGGATTTTCAAAGTGAATAATCATAAAGTAAATAGAAACTAATTGATTCATTAAAACTAATTGCTTAACAATTAACTTAAAATCAAAACGTGTATATACAGAAAAATAAGAAACTAGTTTAACATAAAACAGAAAGATGCAACTCAGTAAAGTTATTGTGAAAAATACTGATATGAATGATGAAATGATGGAATTAGCGGTACGTGTTACAGCATGTGCTATGGATAGATTTCAAGTTGATATGGAAGTAGCTAATTTTATTAAAACGAAATTCAGTAAAAAATATGGTGGATCATGGAATTGTGTTGTAGGTCGACGATTTGGCAGGTAAGCAAACATAAATCACTTACTGTTTAATGTATTTACAATCAAAAATTTGTATTGTTTACAATGTTGGATTTTTTTTCTTCACTGTCATTTCAATCAAATATTTTAGTGATATATCTCATGAAGAACGATCCTTCATATACTTCTTTCTTGGTGATCGAGCCATTTTATTGTTTAAATCTGGTTAGGAGAATAGAAACGGTTTTAATACCAAAATATCGATGTTGACAAATGGCAATGACAAAAGAAACGATATCATTCACTTGATACTACTTTTTTTTGAGGTAAATATTCATCTTAACAATGTATCAATGTTATATTTCATCGTTGCTGCTATCTTCTTCGTTATTGTAGACTTTCTTTATCATACTAAACCGTTGAAATTATTCTTTGTTGATAAAGTTCTATTCTAAAATACATTTTTGTAGTAAACATTATAAGCTTATTTCAATCATTTTTAAAGTGTTTGCTTTAAATGTAATGCTGCATAGAAATATATATTGATCATTAAAGTGTTTTAAATGTTGCTTACTTCATTAGTTGCATAGAATGAGGTATTCATATATAGACTTGATTTGTAAGCATATTAATGAGATGAGGTGAACTAAGCTAGAAATTATATCAGAACATGATGAAGAAATTTAAAATCAATTAAGAGGGGAAGCTTCCAAAGATTGTTGAGTTTTGTAATTTTCATCATAGGATCGATGAAATCAGTTAAAATTGAACATTCGCTGTCTCATAATACTACTCAGCAGTGGTGATTCATTATTCTACTGTACACTGAACCCAGGAGCTTTAGGTTCCTCAGTTAGTACATAACATTTACATCACTAAGTTGGTACCAATCGGTTCACATATCTGACCTCAGTCAAATAGCAATGTTGCACAATGACCATTTAATTTCATGAGTGACTACATCATACTTAACACCGTTGAACTCCAGTGGTCATTGCTTCTAAAAAAAATTCGCCAATTATCTCTTGAGACTTATTGCTAGTGAGCGAGTGATTATTTTTTAGAATAAAAAAATCAATTCACATAATTATAATGACAAATCAGAACCTACAAAAAGTGAAGTTTTATTCTTGTGAAGTACAAATTGAACTAGGGAGCCCATGGGGTGGAATCTAAGGTTCACAATTCTGAGGAGTTCCATGCTAGAACGAAACGGCTGTCTAGTGCTCCCTGGTTTTTAATAGTACCTCGCCGACATCAGTCTGTGACATATCCAACTAAATAGAAGCACAAATTATTAAAATACATTTAAAAAGGCTTGAATACATAAAATTTCGATGTGATTGAATATTCGTATGTAAGAAGTATGTGATGGCGAGGAAACTAATAGACTGTAACAATTATTGTTGAAACTATGGTTTTAAGAATGATAAATAAGCTTTTGTCTAAGGATGTTATCTTTCCAAAAGAATATCTTCCAAATATTAATCAATAAAAGTTCCACCAATGTAATACAATCTTGCTACAAAGTCTCTCTAAATTGAATCAGTTTCTAGAATATTAGTCATACATGTTCAAACAACAAGAAAGAATGGTAAATTCTTAAATTTGAATTAGTTATCTGCAATTCCAATATATATATATATATATATATATATATATATATATATATATATATTCTAAAGCCTTATCGAATGATAAGAATTTACTAGAGGTTTGATTATAAATACCTATGGCTCATTTCAAGATGACAGCGAATGCATTACGTAGATTGGCATGTTAATCATAGTAAAGGTAAGCATGTAACTAGCTCCTGTGGATATCGTTGAGTGTTAATTTGGTATCATGAATCGATCTGAGTTTGACAACGATTGTCACCCAGGAAATACTGGGTAGCTGACTTCTCGTAGATTGAGGCTTTTCGGCAGTTCATATCCATGGTTACACTAAGCTTCCCTGTGAATCCTTAACTTTCAGACTACTGAGTCAGCCTCTTTCCAACCGTTAATATTTATGGCTTCATTTAATTTACGATAGAATTGCACATTTTCACCGATTGCCTTTGGTGGGTAACTGCCTCGCATATGACATAATTGAACTCCAGTGGTCATGTCTTATAGTTAGAACTCCAAAAATCACCTCGAGAAGTCAATTACTAGTTAGATTATATCTATTGTAATTAGATATTATGAAAATTGTAGACAATCAATGAAAAACTCAAATGTTATCAATTTAACGAGTAAGATTTAGACATCTAGTAAGTATTACTTACGATTATACGACAATTACCCTACAAGATTATGGAAAATATGACAGAAAGTGAGTTAAACGACATACATAGTTTACGTACAAACACTGCATATAACCCGACCCAGTTTCTTAATCATTTTTATTTTAAATTACAAAAGCAGAAAATATATTTAAGAGATTACTATGAAGATACTTTTGATAATAACGTAAGTCTTCTTAGAATATCTTCATAATGAATATATTTCATACACTAATGTTCTGTAGTATTCAATTTATAACGAGGATAATCTAACTTCAAAGTAAAAATTTTAAAGAAAACAAATGTTTAGAAACAATATACGTATGATAGCGAAATAATTTTCCAAACTAAAGAAGATTACTTATAAACGCAAGAATTCCTGAATATTTCCGTAAGCTGAAAACTGTTTCACTAGTTATTCATAAGACAATAAATGAAGACAAAGACTGCTAATATACATTGAATTTATGGTAAACTGAATCTTAAACATGCCAACGATTTCAATTTGTTAGCAAATAACTTCTGAAGACTGCTAATACAATGATACATCTTGTGTTTTTTTGTTTCAAAAACGATCGTAAAAGTGACATGATTGATAAACCAACATTAAAATTGTTTTTAACTTCGAAGGATTTCTGTTGTTCAATATCTATATTCAGGATAGATATTGGTTAATCTTTGTTGTCATATTGTCCACTCGAATGGGTTAATTGGCATGAAAGTCACTTAATATCAGAGTAGAAAGTTTACTGTTACTGACATTATTTGGCATTTATTTGAAATTAATCTGTATTGAAGTGTGATATTAACTTTACCAACCTACTCATCGTATATTATATACCAGTAAATATATAACTTTAGACTTAGGATTCTCCTCTTTATTATTTACAGAACAACATCTTTCATTATGACAGTAGTAAACTATACTGAGTAACGATAACGCAACAAACGATTTTCATCCATTACACATTACATCTTTATATTGTTTTTTAATTAATATACTTATTTGAATGTATTTGAATCGTCGCGTTGATTTGTCATGGACTGAAATGGATTTAACTCAAATCATACCTGTAAACTATCGCTGTATCGAAGCAGTTCACTCAAGAGATACATATGGCAACAGAGACCGATCAATTTCAGTTGTCGATAAATCAACGGGAAGATTCAATTACACTTGAATTATATATACATACCCGTTCCACAAATGTGGCTGTCTGGACTCAGTAGCCCAGTTGTAAACGCATTAACAGTTAACACTAACGAAACTGATCTGGAGTCTTGGTGTGCACGTCAATACTGAGATGCATGTGTATCCAGCTGACTAGTCCTAAACAGGACGAAGTGCGCTTTCTCGATTTCGTTTGCCAATTACATTCCAGTTCAAAAAATAGACTTATTTATTCATTTGTTAGTTCGTTGATATGAATGTTCGCACGCCTATTTATATGAGGCAGATTTATACATTAATCAATAAATAATGAGTGAAATATTTAGGTCGATACATTTATTAGAAATTATTTCAGTCAGTAATAATTTGTTTCGGTTGCATCTGATAGTTAGTTGTTTAACATTTTTTTGTCTAAATCAGGCTAAGCAACCAAGAGAAAGTCGATGACGCAAGTACGTGAATGTTTTATATCACATAAGATTTTGCAAATAATCAATGTAACGTTCCGTGTGTAAGCAAAAGTTGTTTTGTTCACTGAAGAATGTACTACCGACATGTGCAGGAAAATCTGAGGGAGCGAAGTAAGAAAAAATAAGTGATCTAATGATTCAATAAGCACATTAGATACACTTTCATCTAATAATAAAAACAATCAATCAGAATAAGGAATGACAAGAAAAAGAAAAGTCTAGTAAACGAAAGAGGTCTAAGTACCATTATATTCGATAGAATTAAAGGCCAATACTAATAGTTGATAAAAGAATCACTTAGTATTATTTTTGTATCAGTTTTAATCTGCCTTTCTTAAACGTTATAAATAAGTTTTGTCTTTGTGATTTACAATTTGCTAATTTATACATAATGGGTGAATGTATCTCAAAAATTCTAAACAGAAAAGAAATTAACGTCCAATTCTTTATGGTTTATTGACGATTCTTCAGCTAATCTTGATTTATCATAAAAGTATTTTGAAAGTAGAACAAATCTTAACAAAATACCCTACTTGAAATGAAGAGCTTAAGAAAAGTTACATCATCAGTACGATTAGAAAGAGGAGGCAGAATAAATGTGTGTAAATATAAAAAAGAAAACCGATTGGTACAAGATGTGAAAGGTCTATGAGAAATTGGAAACAATGTAAATAAGTCGATGTGTCTAGTAACAAATAAGATTTGACTCTTCCATTTCAAAAGTAATAAAATTCTTATTATCTTCTATCTTTATCTAGACGAATACATTCATCAGTGTAAATTAGTAATAATAAATGAATCCAACCATTTGCAATTATATCATCTGAGTTTTTTTATTGTTAAGGTAACTAGTGATCAATATCTAACGGAATTTTCAAAGTTAAAACTGTGTGAATAACAAACTTATAACTTGAAGTGCACCCAGTATATGACGAAGTTACGTTTTTCATATAATCAGAAAAACTTTTGACAATTGAACACACATGTACAAATAAGAAAAAATCAGAAAGCATTGATAGATTGAAATGAAGGTATATTTGAGAGTGACTAAAGTGTCAATGAGACAGTAACATCTAGGCTGGCTAACTAGAGAACGAGTTATTTCCAACGTCACGTCATGTCGTGATCTGAGGGAAATGCTTGATCAAGTACCTTCAGCTAGTCATGTTCACGGTCAATATCAGTGACGAGAGCCTTTGAAACTATTCGTATACGGAATTATTTGTCGTTTCATCTCACCCCCCTCCATTAATCGGTTCTTGAAGACTTTAAGAGATGTCGGCTAAAAGACAAAACTCAATCCAATGGACACAAGTACACGTTCCTTTGATAATTTGCGACTTTGTGCAGTTTCTGCACTTCTAGGCTTACACTACGATGTCGTCGCATTAAAATTTTGTTCAGAATATGTTTTTTTGCCAGAGTTCGTCTTTTCGTTACCACATGGACTGGAAAACTAAAAACTAATTATTTTAAATATGTGCGTAAGATAAATGAATTCGGCAGCTCAATGTAGCTAGAAAAACGTAAAGAAAATATTAACAATACCCACATGAGTTCAAAGCTTTTCATATATTTGTTTTCGAAACACACGAAAATTTGTAAAATGCACACTATAAATAACAACAATAGATTTTCGATAGAATTTTTTATATAAAGAACTTCTTAATAAGTTGAGAGTGGGAAATTAGGAGAAAATGTGTAAATGTAATATTCGTTTAGGTGTTCTGGGAGAGACTCAGTTTTTCCAAAACACACAACTTTTAGCCTTATGAGACTCTTCAAAATTTTCCTATTGGTTATAGGTCGCTGGTTGAGGAGCAGTGAGCCTTCCGATGTCATGTTTCGGGGTGTTGTGGCGAATTCGACATTGAGGTGTTTGTCTTCTGAATAAGCCGATCTGAGGCGGTCCATGATGGTGTTTACATTTTGGCCATTTTTGTCACTGGCATGGACCTTTAATTTCTGGTTTAAAACCTTGTGTGGAACTTCGTAGGTTTCATCGAGAGGTCGGCGTATAGCATTGCAACGTACAAAGCGCATGTACTATATTTTAAAGCAGGTTGGATAAAAATCTTTATCGATTAACGTCAAGTTTAGGCTGGTTTAATTGAACGCATAGCGTTTGTTAGTCAATTCAGGTAAGAATTGTGATCCGGGTTTGTCAAGGTTGCGGCGTTTCCACAAATTCACCATGGAGTCGAGAAGTGGTTCTGTAGACTAATTCGGCAGCGTCGTTCTGGATAAATCGTACTGAAAATCATTGTCTTCTTTTTGAAGTAGAGCTAGTTCCACATAGTTGATTCCCTGAATACGATTCACAAGATAAATTCCCGATAAGGCGTTGGTGACTTCACTGATAACTCTAGATATATGTCGGATATCATTAATGACCTAGGAAATCTGGATTAAATGACGAGTCTTTCGTGGAGAGTAATTTTCTGAAGACGACTTCATAGAATACATCAATAGTTTATGATCGGTGAATATAGTAAATTGTCGGTCTTTGATAGAATGTTGAAAATAACATATAACACAGTACATAATTAATAGTCCACGACCAGAAGTGATATATCTCGATCCGGCAAATTGCAACCGTCTAGAGAAGAATGCAATAGACTAGAAAGCTTGGTTAACCGATTGTTGCAGAACGGCATCAATAGTTTAGTTGGGTTCGTGCATCATCCACGATGCTGACGGGAGCTGCAGTAATGTTATTGTTATGTCGGTAAAAACGCCTATTGTTATACGCGAACTAACCGCAACTCTAATCTGCGAATTTGTCTACGCCAACTGATAATCGCAACCGTGACCAACAACTCAACAACTGATTACTCACACCAAACCAAAATCATGTAGATACAAATGCAGCACTAGGAAGATTCAGTTCTATTATATTCCAACTCTGAATATTTAGTTACAAAAGTGACCTTGTAGCAATTAGAATAATTAGCACACTAAAATGACACTACAACCAATCACAATTAGCTAGGTCAGAGTGAAGGAAATGAACGGCTGTATTGGTTACCGCCTACTTTACAATTAATAAAAATATAGCAAAAGTAAAAATATTTACATGAAAAATAACTAGTTCTTTCTTTTCTTAGCAGTTTTCTGTCAACTTAATTGTTTCATCTTGGCATTACTTTATACTTATTGCAGCTCCATTTTGCTGAAGTCTTTCAGAAGCTGTATTCAGATGTTTACTATGTGTTTCCTTATCAGGGCCTAATATCAAGCAGTCGCTGACGTATACATGGACATAGTCAAGTCGCCTGAACACGTCGTCGATGAAACACCGCATTTGAAAATCTGATGACCATTCGAAGGAATTCTTAAAGGCCAAACATTGCTATTATAGCCGTTTCGGGAAAGTCGTTTACAGCCATCGTACGCCTTTACTTGATCAATGTTTGAAAATACGGTCATACTCCCCAAGGTAGCAGTTAGGTAATGGGTGTGTGGTAAAAGGTATTGATCTGGCGTAAATTGAGTGTTGGGTTGTCGGTGGGATGCTTATCACTACTATGTTTTTCGGAATCATATGTAATGGAGATTACCATGAACTACTAGATGGACGGATTATTCCGAGGTTCATCATATAGTCGACGTTTTTTTTGGTAGTCCTCACTTTCGAGTCCAAGTCGGTGTGCTCTTAAGAATACAGGTTTACCTGTAGTCGTGGTGTGACGAGTAACTTTGGGGTCATACATGATAATTCTGACGCTGCCTTATTAAGATCTGGATACCTGTCAACTATCTGTTGAAAATAGAAGGTTAATTGAATGTTCGAAACGAAGAGGGCGTAAGCTTTAACCTGGAGCGGGGGTTCTTTGAAAGGATAATTTTGTGTTGCTTTCTACTAGCCTCTATATTGAATGGTCAACATGTTAGTTGTCGTGGTCCATCAAGTCGATACATTGGCGAAAGTGAAATTTGGTGTATGTGTTTTCGTAAACCCACTTTCAAGTAGACATACTTTCCGCCATACGTGACTTTTTTCGTCAACTGCCTGAAGGTCGTGTCGACGATCTCATGAAGTTGCAGGCAGGATGCTAACTTTCGTACCAGTATCGATAATGAAGTGAACCTTCGTTATCACATCAGTAGTGAATAACAGGCAGCTTTTTCTACTGAATACGGTTGTATCTAACGGATGATGTCAAGAAAGTTCCTAGTTGGGTCAATGGTTAGTCTGTGAAAACGGAAACGATAGGGGATTCTTTCATTTCTTCAAAGTGTTGTCATGGGTGTTGTGGTACCAACACCAATGTTAGTTATCCGTTCATCGAGGTTGAAATATAATGTGGGTACTATAGAACGTTGTTTAATCAGATTGAATTTCTTTATTGTCCGATATCGGTTCTAGAATTGACTAAGCGAATCGTCCGTGTTGCTATTGGAAGTCCATATCGTCAAGAAACTTTGTATGTTCCTGTTGTTTGTGACGAAATTATAAATTGTATTGTAACGGCGTGTTTTTTATTTCAACTTCCTGATTGAAAATATTACGGTTACGATCAATTTCGGTTCAAGATTCACCTTTGGTCTAGGACAGAGCCCACATAGTGTTCAGAGGTTCCACTATGAGCTCAGACATATTAAATTAGCTCGGCTAATTTTACAGCTAAGATCGGTCGTTTTCACATCACTGTGCTTAATAAGCCAAAAAGTATTAGTCCCTTTGACTGTGAAACATTTGTTGCCTTGATACAGGTAGGTGACTACATCAATCGATCACATGCATGACCGATGTACGGAGTGGAATCCTACCAGTATATATTATAGCATTCCCTAGAATTCTTGCGATAGTAAGACTGTCCCTCATGTAGGGCATGTTGAAAAAATAGAAAAGTAGATCCAACTGCAAGGTAATTGAGTAATGTGGCTTCAGGGTATGTCAGCGCAAGCTGGGCGGGTACAGTACTCTGGTAGAATTAAGTTGAGTCGAAATATTAATCTTCAGTGTCATTCTGTGATAGGGACTGATGCTCTGGACTTACATGGGATTTGAACGAACGTGCGAACTATATATATATATATATATATATATATATATATACATATATATTCACGTAACACAGGGTGCTTCCCCACAATCCGATCATATTGAATAAGGTTATGTCCTTCTACATCATGCATACCAGCAAAGTGTTTTGCAAGTAAGCTTCTAACTACAGACATATCATAAATACACATAAGTTTGCTTGTAGAGGAATAAATATCTAGAAGCAATAATGTGTGAATTGAGTTATCGATTTTCAAACAACTATTTCAAATCGCAACATCCAAGTAAATAACCACGCTAGGATATTTTAAGGAATTTATAGATACAATTTATTTACGACACGACATTCTAATGTCAGGTAGAGTGTCCTGCTGATCGAATTCCAAAGGGTTTATTATGACGGAAGCGCTTACGTTAAACGCGAGAGAATTAACTGCAGCTGTAACTCGCTGAATTATCTACGGGAATAGACACTCGTGGTTGTGATCAAAAACTCGACAACCAGCAACTCACCCCAAGCCAAAATCAAAAATGACACGAACACAGCGATAAGAAGATTCGTTTCTATTTTGTCCGAACTCTGCATATATAGTTATAACAACGACCCTGTTTCAATTAGAGGAATTAGCGCATTAAAAACCATTACAAACAATCACAATAAGCAAGGTAAGAGCGGAGGAAATAAAACGGCTTTTACCGGTTACCGCTTACTTTATAATTAATAAAAAATAGCAAAAATAAGAATATTTACAAGAGAAACTACTAGTTATGTTTCCTCTTAGCAGGTTTTGCATGCTTACTGCTACATTGTTCTGTTTGAAGCAGGGCATTTGTAGACTCAGGACAGTATTTCATGAACTCCTTAGTTGACATCGGTGGCGCATGAAGAAGATGATGACAGGAATTTAAGCTGATAGTGAGGGTTAAAAATGTATTAGAAGTCTGGAAAAGAATCGTTTCGCGAGAGTAGTCATGACTGCTGTTAAATGTGTGAAGGAAATAATCAGTGCAACACCCAACGCTACTACACTTACCGTCGTCCATTTTTAGTGCTCAGTGAACATACTGGTTTTCGGAGACGATGAATATAGAATGGTGCTGATAAAGATGCATAATTAATCTGCATAATAAGATGAATCCTGTAGCAGTGAGGTTGTGTTTTATGCACACTGCTTCCTCTTAAAAACAAACTAACTCACAGGTAGCTATATTTGCATCAAGGATAGGTTTAGACTGGAATCTGTCCAGAGCAGCTATTTCGTTCTTATTCTAAGGGGAGACTGTGATTTGGACAATAAAATAAGATGTATTAAATCAGGACTAGAAAACTGTGAGGGCAACGGCTGAAAATAAATCCAATTTACTTTTACAAGACGCTAAATAAATTAGTTTTTACATCATTTAATAATATTCTTATCGTAGCTTCTGCAACGACACTTCTAAAACAAAAATGTCACATTCTGAAATCATTTTCATTAGGATTGTTCTACTCAGGAATTCGGAAAAATTCGTTTATGTGTGATGACGCATAGTTTACATTTGGGATACATATACAGGACCTCTGACATTACAGTATAACGACTTATGCATACCTATGACCTAAGTCATAGGTGATCACAGGTGACTTTAACTTCCCTAAGATGGATTGGAATATCAGCAATGACCAATCATCTTATAAAGAAAATTATTTTACAACATTAGACATTCCCTGTTGGACACAGTGTGTATGCACTCCGACGAGATATTACAACATTCTTGACCTAGTTTTCTGTCATGATGTCACGTCTCTGTCACTTTAAGTTAACAAAGATTTCAAAAGTAGTGGACTGCTAAATGGTCCTATGTGATCTTCCTTTTAATTTTACTAACTCCAATAATATTATATTACAAAAACCAGATAATATCGAGATCATAACAGTGTGAACTGGAATCTCCTGAGTTTCTTTAACTGGGACAGTTGTCTTACAGATACACTAGGATCTTTTTTATCTCATTATTGACTAGTGTTTACATTCCATGGTACCTATGAAATTAAGCAATATAATTAAGTCAAACAATTTGTATATACCACTTCATTGTCGTGAGAAGCTAAGACGCCTACAGACGTGCTTATTTGAAACAAATGACCTCTCGGCATTTGTGGAAATTACCATAACTTTCAACCAACTAAATAAAGTCCACAGGTTAAGAACTCTATGGTACAAAATTGGTACGGCTGTTCAACAAACGCCTCAAATCCTTCAGAAACGATGATATTTCATTGAATTCCACATGATGGCCTAAGTGTTAACGATTATAATATTATTGTCAATCTGCTTAGTGATGTCCTAGCCAACAGGGTTAAACCCGTTGATGATATTGAGAAAAGACAACATGTACATAGCTTCTAACTACATGGAATTCGTTTCCTTCACTTATGACCACATCTTCAAATCAATAAACTCACTTAAGACGTTAAGTAATTAGGAGTAGATGACATGGCATTCATTCACTTCAAACCCGGTGGACGTATTATCCTAATGATCCAAATAAAACGGTTTGATCTTTCCTTAACAACAGGTACTAACCCTTGTAGATGTAAAACCTCATACATATGCTTTCAATTTAAATCAGGTCACAGGACAAACTTGCATAACTATAACGCCATAAATATCACCCCAGTTATCACTAAAATAATAGAAAGAGATGGTATGTGACGATATGTCTGATAATCTACTCTCAGAAAAACTATTTTTTAATTCCTAACATGGTTTTCTTAAAACTCGGTCTTATATGACTAGTCGCTTTAAACGTTTTAATCTAGTCTCTACTAATGGAAGCCTTGGGTACTTGGTGTTAGTATAGTGCTTAGATATATCTAAAGCCTTTGAAATGGTTAACCACAGGCTTCTTATATGCACACTCTCCTTACATGGAATTAGTAATCTGTTACTTGCATGCTTGAACTCTTTCCTCAATTATCAACATCAAATTGTTGAAATTAACCCCTCTTCGGAAGGTCGAACCGGTTACAAGTGACGTTATTTAAGGAAGTGCTTTCGTGAAAAGGCCAAGTAGGACAAGCAAATTGTATACTTGGTGAAAATAGAGAATGTCATAATATATTATGTACATTACTTTTAATCATCAGTTTTGCACATAATTCGTAATCTCTGATCCGTGTCGATCGTAGGCTTTCTTCCCTCAGTTGTTCTCGATTTTCCTTCGTATTCTAATCATGCTCTGCTTCTTGCCACTCCGCACCTCGCCTCATACACTGTTTCCTGATTCTTTTTCTTTTCGTGCGACGTTCCGCTACCTACTACTTATGGACGACTTTATGAGTAGTACTCACCACACTTTAAGCTCACTGTTCTGTATAGCTTATATAAATGATATATGCAAATGCCTGAGCATAACTAGACCTTTTCTATATGCGGATGATCCTTAATTTGTGTACTCATTACCTCCTAACGAATTTACCCACATACAGTGGCGTCACTGCTGAACTCAATGAGGTCGCCGTATGATGCTTCGAAACGGAAGTTAGATCTCGATGTTTACTAAGTGTGGTTGGATATGCTTTGGAGATAAGCGCCTCAATTTTGAATATCTCCATAATGCGGTAATAAGTTATCTAGGCTACAGTTTTTCAGCTGACTTAAAAATAAGGCACTTATAATCTGCCTTTTACAGAACAGGTTACTATGAAGACATTGAAGTCTCATCGACTTCTGGGTTGAATACTACGTAACTTTTATAACATGGATTCTCGTACTCTGCTAAATAAAGTTTGTATTTCGACCTTTTACTTAAATACTGCGCCTTCATTCTCAGTAATGTTTCCATTAAGGACGAACTCAGATTGGAATTTATTCATCGTTGCCTTATTATTCGTATTCTTGGGACTATTTGTACATTAGGATATAAAACTAGATGTATCAAGTAATGATTAGATACTCTATAGAGGCGCCAACTCAAAATGAGTCTAGTTCCCTTTTACAAAATATTAACTATGTAAGCTTATTGAATCAGTCTAATGCAATTCGAACTCACGAAGCCTTTTGGATAAATCCTACGCAATTCAGCTTACAAAAACAAAAAGGACACATTCCAAACCTACGCTTTATATGAATTATATAATAAGTCACTGATAATGACCTTGTTTACTTTAGCGGACACTGATTAGTTGAAGACTCTCGGTCAACTGTTACCATACACCTGAATTTTTCCTTGTCACCTACGAGATCTATATCCTATCATCTCTCGGAGCACCAAACATATCCGTTCACATCTCAAATGGGACATGAACATTTAGGAAAAGATGCAGAGGTAGGCTACAAAGTAGGTTACAACACAAAGCCAAAGGATTGTAAGGAAGATCGTCTACGTTGCCCTGGTTTGTTATTAAGTAGCTACAGAGGAAACAAGTGGCGACTTAATAATAATCTACAACATTCTACACAGCCCACCCCACCAGTGTCACTCCCTTGGACCACTTGCGGTCTATGAGTGAGTAACTCCCTATAGAGTCGCACATTAAAATCTAATCACTCGGATCAAGTCGCATTTCTCATTACTGAAGGTCTGCTCGATTAGGAAAGATCTCCTTACTTTCGTGACATCGGTCGATTCATTAAGTACCTTCATGAAGCAGTAGGACAAATATGTACGTACACACAGTATTCAGTGTAACTCTTAATGTAAGGACTAGACACGCTTCTGTCAGTAAGCCATACTGTGCATCTATTATCTATCACTGCCGTATATGACACTGCCATCAGTCCACTTACCTCGTCTATCCATCTTTTTATTAATATCTATGTCACTTTCTCATCTTTATCTTCATATCCTACTTTCTATATTTTTTTCAATTTTTAAAGTTCCCTTCTCGGCAGCGTGGTAGCTTCTTGTTCCTGAAAACTCACCGCTCTGATACATACACTCACTTATTCATTTTCATATGACATCGACTCTCAAGGTAACCGCTACAACATGAGAGTACTGAGAAGTCGAGTAGCTTGAGCTCTCACTTTGGATATTAAAATGGAGCTTGAATCTAGACTCAACATCAGGACATGATAGAAAAAATTAATTGGTTTAAACTAGTGTAAGACATTCACGACTCACCAGAATACCAATCTAGATTATGCTCGTGAGTAATTATCGACAATCTAACATGGCTTTGCTCAAGGCTGTTTTGTTCCCTTTTTTAACTTTATAGACTATTCACCTTTGGTCCCTAAGATCACTCTTCTCAGTTTCTGAACAAATGCATGTGAATAACACCAATTTAGTCCAGCTTAAACTAGTACGTTTGAATCATATTGGGTATTGGGTAAGAGACTATAGCTGCGCGATATACGAGATCAAGTACTATGCCGCAAGATTCAAACTACGTGTTGCTTAGATATTCGTCTGTAGTTTTAAGAAATCTCAATCTTTTGAATTATGATTTTGGTGCATACAACGTTCCTAAGCAAATTAAATTATTTGTGTAAGTCGAAAAATTCATTCATGAAAAGATTTAAGGTCTTATTTCAAAATACCTCGCAAAACAGAGTTTATGCACATACTTCATTTCTTATTTCGGACTCTGAACCCAGAAAAATACTATTCAGATTTTAGGTATAAATTTAATAGTTATTTGATTCTTGAAGTACGTTTCTAGGACCTAACTCTGAAGTTGGGTTCAAGAATTCGGCCTACCGCTGGTTGCGCATTTTGTCATCTGAGGTACGTTTCTTTACAGTTATAATTTTAGCAGTTCCCTAGAATAATTTCTAACTTCTTTGCTACTTGGGGTTTCCCTGCGGGTGTTGGTGTTATGCGTCTTTTAGCCAATCTATCGTCTTATGTCTTGATAGTTTCAAACCACCTCAGTCCCTTTGTTAAACGAATTGTAGAGAACAATTGTGATCCAGAATGGTCGTCTTTTTGTTCAATTAGGGATACTCAGCTTGATTTGTGGCGTTCACTATCCTATATACGTTCTGAAGAACTATTTCAGAGGTAAATTTTTCTCAGACTTCTAAATAACCACATATCACTTGTTGTAGCTGAATAACTTTAGTATTTCGTTCCCACTCATTGCTTTAAAAATGAGATCACAGCACTGAAAGAACAAAGCAACACCTAAACTGCATTCGTAGGCTTTCATGACTCAGACTTTTGGTTTGTAAATTTGCTTTTCTAGCCTACTATGTTAGCCAGTTTTAGACGACTGTGTAGCGTGGCGTGAAGATTCACTTAGCTGTTCTACTTATCTCCGCTTAACACAAATGACGACCAATTAATGATATTACTACTCGAGCTATGAGTACTTTTCATAGTAGTTTTGTACTCAAGTTGATGTGAATTACCTTACGTTTCATTTTCAACTAAAGGGAACTCCTGAAAGGTTGTGATGTTCTGGATAGTGAAGTTCAGCACACATTAGAAGAACTCTTGAAGTTCAAGGAACTAGTTGTTTCGGATGCCGATTTACAAAAATATGTGTAAGTTGGTCCATTTTCATAGGATATTTAATGTTGTCATTACTTTTTGTATTCTATTGTGTATTATTAGATTTTGTGCACCACTCATGCACTGCTTTTGGTACATTCAATATATGAGATGATTTCCACAATTCTTGTATTATTAACAGTAGAAGACAAACGTATGCTTACAACGATACTTGAGCAGTAAACAGTTATTAATGAACTGTATATGTTCGCAGCCAGTCAATTAGACTTCTTTGTTCCGCTGTTTTCTCACTCAATCCTAATAGTTATCTTTAAACATCGGCTTTACGTTTTCTTCTATAATGAAGTTTGTCTTGTTACGATGAGCATAGGCTTAAAGGTGGGTGTCTTCAGTTTATAACATGGACCCCTGGAATGAAAATGCCTGCCTTCAGTTCCCATTCATTAGTTTATGGCTTGGCAGATTGAGTCGCATAAGTCTTTCAGATCAATAGTTTTAGATATCACTATTACTCGAAATCGACTTCAATTACGATAGTATTGCATTTTTCAATTATCTTTCATTTGAATACAGGACCTAATTAGCAAATAATTTTTAGTTTGTTCCCAAGTTTTAAGTCGTGTCTTGCCTTAGTATATGCTTTTATTTCATCCATAATGTTATACTGTTATGTGCAGTGCATCTCTTCATACCAATTATGCACTAAGGGCTACTTTATTAACGATTAGTTACTAACCTTCGAATTTCATTGATGTCAAGATAACTATTGACATAATTTGTAAGCTAGTCATTTTTATGAAAATAAACTCTTGCTTTTCGGTTTTAGAGGCAATGTCAACTTATCTTCTCTTTGTTCTGATGAAACTGTTGAACCTCCGGAAGAACTAATCGCCTACCGAATTCAGTTGGAGAAAGAAGTAATTTTCTGTCACTTATGCTTACAGTCTCCCACATAGTTTTTTATCCGTGACATTATTGTTTTTATTCATTCTCTGATCATTTACAACGAATACCTAAGACAATTCATACTCCTCTACCGCCAAACAGCATTTCATTTTGAAAAGTCTTTCAGGCATAGGCGTTACTAAATGTGGAACTACGGAGTTGTTTCATAGTTTCTCATGTTGATTTTAATCAAACTAATATTATATATTACTTCTCACAAAAGTACACTATTACAGGTTGTCATTATCATTCAACAGGTCAGAACGGTATTGTTAAGCCATAAAGTAGAACAGATAAATTAATGTTCCTAAAATTTGAAAAACAGCCAGAAGTTGGATGCACATACTTTAATTTTTTAACTAGTGATTATTAGCATAGGAAGAAACTCGGAAAAAAGAAGTCCTTAGCTGTCTATATTTTGTAAACTACTATTCATTATTTTCATTATTAGACCTAATTCCAAAACCCTCAAGCACCTTGCATTTTGTTGCCATGAGTAAGGCGTTTTCGGGTCAGTAATATACAGTTGAATTATATTACATACTACTAGTTTATGTTTTGCAACCAACACGTTAGTTTTGTTTCATTCAGGATCAATTCGTAAAGAAAATGAATGAAATCATCCTTTGCTATCTATTTCTGTTTTAGCTCATTTTACTTGATATATATATATATATATATATATATATATATATATATTTGTGGCGTTTCCAGCCTATAAATGGAACCTGTGACTTCGTTCATTTGAAGTAATCTACATGAGTGTATATTATTATGCATTTGAAATCCTATGGTTACCTATTAATCATCAAATGCTTAATAAACGATTAATAAAATTAACTTTTAGAATGTGTACCACTTCAAGCAACATATTTTTGTAATGTACTGCAATTCATCAAGTAAAAATATATCTGTCATTTAGTTTTATAAAACTCGAGAATTGATATGAACTTACTTATCACAATAATCGTTGTGTAAAACACTAGTTACCATTTCGAAGCACATAAATTTTTGACTTGTCGAAATTTCTTCCTACCGCAGTCGAGGAAAGAGTTTTGTTCGTTACTATTGTTAACCATCTGCACTGTCCTCTCTCTGATTTTTATGAACATTTATTTCAAGGTATTCACTCTGAAGCAACAACTTGAGAGCTACTTGAACAGATACAAACCTTCTCTACTTC
The DNA here is from genome assembly GCA_025215515.1 of Schistosoma japonicum. Lineage (NCBI taxonomy): Eukaryota > Metazoa > Platyhelminthes > Trematoda > Strigeidida > Schistosomatidae > Schistosoma > Schistosoma japonicum. Next base: position 29,336,107 of record CM046063.1, read on the forward strand.
TGTTAAACAACATAATCAACAGTTTGAATGACGGGAAACTGTACACTTTAAATGGTTCTGACATGAAATTTCTACACACACGAAACATTTGGGTTCCGAATTTAAATAGAAACAACATGGTAGAGTTCTAACTAGCTATTCTGAATTTATTCACTAATATTTTTAGCGTTTTATTCTTTTTTTTTTTTTTTGATGTTTTAAATATATAACTAATTGACTCCTCGCTACCCAGTCTTTCCAGCAGTAAACTTATGATAACTTACAGTGTGGACCTACATACTATTGATTTTTGTTTACTGCAGAGCAAAGGGATTTCGAGTTATTTAGGACAAAGCTTAATAATGCCTTTTCATTGAAATCGAATGTTTGAATTTTTGTTTCGAAAATACTCCATTTTAGCAAGTTTTGCTTTTTATCAAATTTATGATAACTATATTATTACTAAGGTTAAAATTGCTAATTCAAAATAAATTGAGCATTGGATAGATTGTTTATGAAAATAAGTAATGTACATTTGTAAATTTCCAATGAGTTGAAATTAAAATTTCTGACGTTTCGCGGCTTAATACAAGTCGCTTATCCAGAGGAAAAACATGAATAATCGAATTGAATTAAGACAAGATTTAGTAATACACAACGAAATAAATCAGAATAAGTTCGTACAATCAGAATGCGAGTTTGATCGTGTCATATCAAGTCATTTGGGTCAAGGTGGTTTGAAGTGAGATATGTATGCGTATGTTAGTGTGATGTGAAAGGAAAATATGTGAGTACGTGAGAATAAAATGGTATGTATGTTCACATGAATGAAATTTGAGGCACTTTAATTGTGGTCGGTTGGATAAAATGTCCATGTTGGTTGAATAGAAAGACCTTCTCTTTTGTTAAGTGTAGTTGGATTTAACAAAATGTGAAGCACTTCAACTATTCATCTTTCCTTATAATTGGAAAAACCTCTTTGAATAATTTGGATATTTTTAATGTCGATTTAATAGTTGTGGTAGATAGCATGTACTGCTATTGCTGATTTAATTTGTGGTTTTTCAAGTTCAACAGGATTATTAGGAGATTGTTTAGTGTAGCCTTCATGTTCTTTGGCACGAGTTTTGATTTCTCGAGAAGACTATCCAATAGAGAAAGCATCACAATCAACACAACCTAGCCTGTAGACAATTCTGTGTAGAGATGAAAGGGATCTTGTCATTTATTTTAATTAATGTACCTCGTAAACCCACATATTCATGTTGACACATCGATTTTAATTCAGCACATCCATTCAGTGCAAAAATATCCCGGGGTCTAAACTTATTCAGAAGAGCCAATAAATTCATTATATCAGAAGATGACAAGAAATCTGGATACAAAAACATAATCAGCATCTTGCAATTTAATAAGTTTTCAATGAATATTATTAAAAATTTATAAAAGCGAAACGACCTATTACTAACTAACAGTAAATCAAATGAAATATCATGAATTGGTACAGCCGTTCTTACTTACCGCCATGACACAACAGATGAATTGGAAAGAATTCTAAAACAACGTGGAATCCAAACATTCTAAAAGACTACCAATACTATTCTAGGTGAATTAGTTAAAATAAAGGAAAAGATACCCTTCATTTCAACACAGAATTGTCTACAGGCTAGGTTGTGTTGATTGTGATGCTTTCTCTATTGGATAGTCTTCTCGAGAAATCAAAACTCGTGCCAAAGAACATGAAGGCTACACTAAACAATCTCCTAATAATCCTGTTGAACTTGAAAAACCACAAATTAAATCAGCAATAGCAGTACATGCTATCTACCACAACTATTAAATCGACATTAAAAATATCCAAATTATTCAAAGAGGTTTTTCCAATTATAAGGAAAGATGAATAGTTGAAGTGCTTCACATTTTGTTAAATCCAACTACACTTAACAAAAGAGAAGGTCTTTCTATTCAACCAACATGGACATTTTATCCAACCGACCACAATTAAAGTGCCTCAAATTTCATTCATGTGAACATACATACCATTTTATTCTCACGTACTCACATATTTTCCTTTCACATCACACTAACATACGCATACATATCTCACTTCAAACCACCTTGACCCAAATGACTTGATATGACACGATCAAACTCGCATTCTGATTGTACGAACTTATTCTGATTTATTTCGTTGTGTATTACTAAATCTTGTCTTAATTCAATTCGATTATTCATGTTTTTCCTCTGGATAAGCGACTTGTATTAAGCCGCGAAACGTCAGAAATTTTAATTTCAACTCATTGGAATTTTACAAATATATATCACCCATTTTCTTGATAAGTTCTTTTGTTGCAAACTAATTCTTCTAGTGAATGCAATGTATTGTTTATAACTTTCCATTTTTTTAAGTTTAATAATTTACTTGGTGCTTGGTTTGAATTGGTCTTATATGTATGCAGGTTTTTTGTTGGTGAATGAACATGTCATGAAATAATGTTCGCAAGGTATCAGTGAAAACCAGAGATTACTTGATACCTGTTTCGTCCTAGTATAGGATTCCTCCACTGTTCATTATTTAGCCTTAAAGGCTTGTGGATGGCGATCACCTTACACTCTGCACTTCTAGGGTCGGCATCCAATGGTAGGATTCCTACTTTCATCACTCTATGATCTATTGCGCGACAATCATCGATTGTCATCAGTTATAACTGTCTCACTTCCGACAAGTTTGAATTTCACCAGTCATAACTTCACGCTAGAGCTTTAGGAACATTCTAGAGTTAGTCACTAGTGAATTGATTATTGTAATTGAATTGAGATGGTTTATTGAGATTGGCATACACAGATTTGTTTGATGAAGTGATATTTGAGTAGCCAAGGTGTTTAGTCTCTAGGTTACAGGCTTGGATCTTCGCCACACGTTTGGTATGGACAGTCTCATAGCATTAATAGCTTTTAAACTTCGTTTAGCTGGATGACTATTACACGCATCTGTACCTGACAAATGTTTTGTTCATGTGTAATATATATTTTTTTGTTTTAACAAGGTATGTAGCTATAAATTCGAAATAACAGTATCTTTGGTAGCTGGAAACACAAAATGATAGTAAATACGGCTCGTAAATAACCGACGAATCCCAGGCACAAAAGTCTGAAGTAATTCCGTAGCTCAAGACTAAAGGAGACTATTGAGTGTATATGCATAACCGTGATCTGTATCGCCTGACGTCTCTAATCACTGGCCATATGATCTTTAGTCGATTACTCTAATTAGCCTCAGACTAAGACTCCATAACTTCACAGACTTATGCAATGATTAAAAGCTGATTACTTTCGTTTATTTGCTACCATGTTGTTTTATGCATTTTATTATATTTAATGCGTTTCGAATTTCTAATATTATTGACTTTCATCCTAGGAGGAATCGAAACAAGTAGGCGGCAAATTAAATTTTCACTTGTAAGTTTTATTATTTCATTTCGCTTTACTGAGTGTAATTTCTCTTTTTGGTTACTGTAAAGTTTATTACAAGTGATCGGCTTTTTTTCAATGTATGCATTATCGGTGGGGCAATTCTCTACCCAAAATGCACGTAAAAGGTTGCTTACATTCGGACCTCAATATTTTAAGCTAAAGCGAAGTTGTGGCTTACTGGTAAGAGCACCAGTAGGTTGCAGTTTTGATTCTCAAACTGCCTAGCTGGGTGTGAACAGCAAGTTGGTGTCACTAATCACACTGTGTGAGTTATGTATGGGAACTTGGATATGCGCATGTGCTAGATCCTACTCTGTATATGACTGACTAGCTAATAACTAGTCCTATGCTTGGTGAGTTACCTTACATTTAATTAACTATCACTTTGCATCGAGCCCTCTGCTTCTTGTTTTCTATGATTCGTTTTATTTAGATTTCTTCATCATTCCATACTGCTTTTACAAATGGCTTTCAAATCTTATAATCCTTGTTTTGCAAATGATGTACTGAAAGAACTAGTCGCTTTAAAACATAGCTCACCAAATCAACATACATCAGCGAACTGTCTTAAGGTGTTTAGACAAGCTGTTAATAATTTACACTCTAAAATACCTATCGATTCTACTTATTCGACACAATCTGAGGATAAACTCTGTCTATTAATGAAGGAAATGCAGAGTACTAGTTGATGAATTACAGTTAAAGTTGTATGTTCCTAGTTATTAATGTTTTCCACCTATTATTATTCATGGCCTTAATGTTTTTATAAGTTCTATTTGATCTATTTGTTTAACTATTGTTTAATTAGAACAGTATCAGTTCTATTAAGTGAACTATCTCTTGATGTATGTCATGCTGAAGATAATACTTTCTGACTTTAATCTCCGAATAGTTCCCGTGGCTGTACTAAAACGTAAAACAACGACATATTTGAAGAGATTGACTTCTGGGTACTATCAGCGATGCTCTGAACAATCAAAGCGAATATAGGACAGTTGTAATGTCATAGATAAAGAGTATTTCACATAATCCTTGTTTTCTTCTTCATTGAATAGATGCCTTAATCCTGTTACTTTGTTGGTATATAGAACTCATCGTAGTAAGAGGGATTCAATAACTGTTAGATTTCCGAAACTGGTGTCGGTAGCAAAATTTAGTAACAAATTTTGTATTAGATCTTATTTATAGTAGGTTCTTCTCGATCATGACCGTTAGGAGTTGCCAAAATGGTTGGGTATTGAATGTAATATTTCGAAAAATACATTTAGTTCAAATGCAATAAGATGGTTGTTTTACGTTGACTTTAATATTTAACCTTTTATCAGCAAATCAACTGAGGGATATTCTTTGATAAAACAATTATAGTATAAACGTCTTGATTGCTATTTTTTGTTTTGTTACAGAAAAGATGAGTGGCTTCGTGAATCACAAAGAACATTACGCACCCCAAGATTTTCACAAACTTATTCTAGTATATCTGAGCCCTTCACTTCGTACAAAACGCGTACTAAGGACGATGAAAATGGGAATTTCAATGAATTTCCTGAAATATCAATGGGAAGTATTCTAAATGAAATAAGTGAAACACTGCCTGCAACACCAGCTTCAGTTAAATTTTCTCAGAGTGTACAGATCAGTAGTCATCGCTCATGCGAAAACTGTATGTCCTTCCTACATTTCGGGACTATGAAACTTTACATTTATTTCTTGATTATAGCTTTTATGCTTTCTCAAAGTTTCCTTGTGATTAATATCACTGTTCCTAACAAATGATTGTAGATTCAGAGGTGTAAAGTCATTCTGAAACTAATATAATTATGTAGTTATCTTGATTAATAAATTGAAGTGGGTTAGCTAGTATTAAATACATCAGTGACGATTCTCATTACTCTTTCTATAACTTGTAACTAAGTTATTTATTGCTATTCGTCTTAGTCGCAGCATAAGTTTATTCATGTCAGTCATTTTGTTTACTTTATGTATCGTAATTCCGGTGTCGACTATTTAATTACAAATTACGTGTGATTGTCTGAATGGTAAAGAACAAGATATGTCAATGATTTCGAAATCCTCACTGAAATAAAACGGCTGTACCATCCAAAAACGTAGCCATTGTATACTATACTATATATATCCCTTAACAAGTCTGTCTAATATGGTTATTAAGATTATAATTATCTGAATAAAACAAATTGCAGTCAAATTGACATTATAATTTATGAACTTTATACTGAAAATTTATTCCACCGCTGTATTAGGAATATTAATTCTCTCCTGATAGAATAAACAAAACCTTTTAGTGCATCGATCCAAGCTACCTCACTTTGTAGTTGCCTAAAAAGGGAAAACTAAATAAACGTAAAATTCATGTAGCACTACATTATACGATGATTAAAATCAAATATCTTAGCCACTTCACTACACATATTTTGTTGTTTGACCTTCTATCACATCGTGCTTCAACGTATACATTTCTACATATTATGCAACCTATCTAATCACGTCATCGCTTTTGTACGTTTACGTACATTAACTGTTTCTCAAATTTTATTCAGCACCAACACGGTGTAATTTTCAGCCAAACTTGGTCGAGGAATCCATTCACAAATTATCCACATCACCACCGAACAATGGTTCAGTTTACGATTCTAAAATAAATCTATATAATATGAAAGGTACATATAAAGCAGATCTTCTTCACACAACTTCGAGTTCCCCATCTTCATCATACTCGGTTTCAGAACATTATGACACTCTTTGTAAGCAGGAAGAAATTGAAAATGTTATGCAAAGTTCAAGTAAAAATTTATCAAAAAATGTTATTTGCGCAGATAAGTTATGTGACGGTGAGTCAAAGATTTTTTACTATTTTAGTGTTCATTTTTGAAGTAGCTGCCATGTTTTTGCATATTTTCACAATAAATTACCATTTTAGTAGCGCTGTATTTGTGTTGATATCTATGTACTCATTATTGAAATGGCTCAGAAATCTCGGCGGAGCGTCCATGAGCTCAAACAGAGCCGGACGCATCGCGAATAATTATCGATGGGATTTTCAGTTTCACTTGGAATCCCCTGGTTGGACAATGGCCAAAACCCCTGACGGAATTGAGGTTGCACACTACTGAAAATTTCTACACTACACAAAGCTACCCAGTGCTCCCTAGTTTTAACTAGTACTCTCCTAACATCAATCTGTGATGAATTTATTCAGCATACATAATTAACAAAGGATAGAAATCCAGATCACAAAATGACTTGTAATCCTTCTCTTCGATTTTCAATTAAATATGTCCTTGTTGATAATTATGTAAATGAAAATGGACCGTTTATTAATCTAGTTTGATGACTAGTTGAACTGATTTTGCCTCTTTGTGCTTTAATTGGCTATCAGGTTAACCAGTATTCACAACTTGAAATTGATCTCATCCAGTAAAATTTATTCAACCGGTTCGACTGTTTAAATGAATAAGTTTTTACTTTGAACTTATAAGTATTATTTATCCATATAGCTGCTAAATGATTTCACTCCTATCTCCCAGATTCATCAAGTTACCAACACTTATCATCGTCATCAGTAATTATGACAAGTGAAAATAAAGCGTTGACATTGGAATCAATCGGTTATTTCAAAAGTGCTTCAAACATGGACTTCCCTGTCACAATATCTTCAAGTAAATCAATTTCAAAGGAACCTTTAAATGATCTATCTAACACTGCAACATCCATACTATCTACACACACTCACCGTAAGTAATTATTCACCAAATAGAAACCCTGATTTGGTCTTAATTGATTGGATATTTAGTAACTTACAATGTTAATATTCTCCGACCGTTAATGATATTTAGTCATGTTGGTTTCAGTTTAATGTGTTTTACGTAAGGGCATTCCTTTATTAAGTAAATATCTTTGGCCTTCTGTCTTGTATTTGATCTTAATTCTTACAGGGCTCTGAATCTACAGGTTTAACTCACCAGTGGTTATCACCCAGTCATATCGTATGATTGTGTTTTCATCTATCAATCTTGACTGTTGGTGCTAGCGTTTACGTGGTGGTCTGGCACTGCCTATTATGGTTACTTAATTGGGCTTTTTCGTGCTTTTACGGGTATGAGGGCGGTTGTCACTTCCCGGCTGCCCACACCAGTGGAAGGGTGTTTCTTGAGGAACCTGAAAAAGAAGGTAGATTAGTGTCGGTCTTAGAGACCTGAGAGCGTGACCGCAGAGCCCATGGAACAACTGCTTGAAGCCTGTCACGCACGGCCTTTTTATGAAGTTTTTTTTGAGTATTTTGCTCCTGCACTTAAAAGCCCTTAGTGGGCACCCTTACCGCCGGAGACGGAAGTCCGTGAGGTAGGGTGAGGTGTGACATTTTTAGAGCCGACCTTTTCTAACCCTTCCTTCCTTGTGAGAAGGTAGCATCGCTGCAGATGCTGGTTGTCCGAGGGAAACACCTTACTGCTGTCACACCCCATTGCAGTCAGCAATACGACTTTGCCCTCAGACCTTGAGTAGCTGCTCTTAGTCTCATCGTTCTCCAATCGATCTGCCTGGCAGTGGTAGAACCTACAGGAACATATGTTCCAGCCAGTATAGGCTCGGTTGGGTCATCACGATAGGCAAGCCCGACCACCGCGTCAAGGTAGCAGCTACGGTCGGGACTTAATTGGGCTATACTTGGTGGAACATTCATTCCTTAAAATCTTACTCTCCCAGACAAGTCGGTTGAAGAGCTATAAGATTAAAAACAGAAAACTTAAGATCTGAAAGCGAAGTCGTGCTGCCGATTTTATCAAGGTATTTCCATCAGACAAACAGCATCAGTGATTGATTAATATATTAGCTGAAGTCCAGGAACCAGATGTAATCCTATTTGAATGGTCTCAATCGCTAATTGTCTCTGTTTATCAGGAAAGAAATCCTTTTGTGACAACTCAGTAATCAGTTTGATTAACACAGTATCTTAGATATCAGCATCTACAATCATCTGATGATTATCTGACGCTACAGAACGACAAACTCGGGAAAACTAGACTAGTCTCAAAACTGGAAGAGGAAGCATTGACCATATATTCACGCTCAATTAGATCCGAGAATATAGGTATAATTACCATTGCAACAGTTGGTATCCCTTGACTTGGAGGCGGTTTTCAACTCTGTAGGTTGAGGGGTTTCGTGGAAGTGTTTACCATTAAAAGGCGTACTTCAAAATTATATAAACCTTATGAAAGCTCTCTACTCGAACACCAGTGGTTGAGGTAAAGTCTACTGCGAGTGATGCTCGTCAGGATTACCACCTAACCTCCTTTAATTTGGTTTTTTCATAGATATTCACCTAGAAGTTACATTTTCGCCTAACTTTTCAGGAATTAACCTCCTGCCAAAAGACTCGCTTATCGAATACAGACGCGTCTGTCTATTCAGTGGTGACACCGACAATATACAGAGTCACCTGTAACACCCTGATTAATAATCCAAGCATATTTGGGATGCGTTCCCTCACCTCAGAATGCTTCTTCAGAATATTTCTTCGCTATTGGCTAGATGGATCATAGGGAATAAAGTATTGTGAGTACGACTGCTTAGCCGAGGCAATAATTCGTTTGGTGGAAACAGAGAGCGTCATACATTATATATGCATTACCTTTAATTATCTATTCACACATCCTTTGCCTCCGTCGATCTATGTTAGTTGCAGACATGCTTCCTTTAGTTGTTTTCATATCACCTGCGTATTGTGATATTGCCTTGCTTTCTGTAGCCTCACAATTCACCTCGCAGGCTGTTTACGGGTACAACCGAGATGCAGCAGCAAACACATTAAGATTCCTCTGAAATTGATTAGTTGAACAATCGACTAAACGCTTGTAATCCAAACATGCATCAGTAAGAATTCTATCTTGTTAAAAACTCTACTACTTTAGTGAAGCCTATTTGATGACAAACAACTGACTACATTGCCATTTTTTGATTCCCTGAACTAATGACAATAAAACAATTATAATAAGTATATCATACAATTTTGATAATATGACTTCAAAACAATACTGTTATTATAGCGAATAACGATTGACGCTCAAAGTATGTGATGCTTTTCACTCTATGAAATTTTTAAAATGATTCCCACTTTTAAGCATGTTTTTGAGGAAATGATAACTATCTTCTAAAGCAGTTTAAATAATACATCTACTTGTCGTTATTTTAAATGTAGTTGTAAGCATTCACTATCAAGTGAATTGTTGTTGATCCTTCTCTAACTTTGCAGCCTACATGTATTTAAGTTTAAAACAAGTGGACGATATTATATTTGTGTTATGTAGATGGTATTAGTAAAGTTGTTCCATGCATTACAGAAAGATTTTGAGCTATCACATAACCACATTTGTTGAATATTCGCAAATTTGGACGCTAAGTATTTTTTTGTACACTATAAATTATGAACATTTTACACTTAATGTTCCAATAATAATAGATAAACAGCAGATGGTGAAAGTCATTTTAGTAATAATAACTCACGGCTCGTTTTTTACATTCACAGTTTTGATTTTTCCATTGCATTTTCTTGTTGCAGGTACATCAGTATCTCCTAATATGAAATTAAACGAATCTCTCTCACGTACTCACTCATACGGCAGCTTTAATCTACTAGGTAAGGTAAATTGTTTTTGACAGATAAAGTGATTACTCTTAACCCTTAGCTAGTCTGACGATTTTCCACCAATAGAAACAATATGTTACCCAGCAATCTGTTTAAGTTAGTTAACAGATCAGCTAAGCTTACGAGCCAAGCCATTGGAAACACTCGAATTACAACTATCCTTCTGTTTTATATATCATGGTTTGTGTTAGACTACAAATAGGACTCATAATTCAGCAATCAAGCTAACCAAAGCCGACTACACTTAAAGAGAAATGTTCGTCATGATAATACACCGTTTCGTTTAAACTTAAGTCTTTTAGTAGTATCATGTACTCTTCCTTTCCGAAAAAAATATAAAGATATGACAAAAGACTAAGTGTTTCCCCATACTCATTCGGCGATTTTATTCCTAGAGAAAAGTGTTTTGTTTTTATTTCAATAATATTTGCTCTAATGCTTTAAATTGATAAATTTTTCTCACCTAGATGATAATCTGGAATTTATCAATGATCTTATACCATCATCTCCAAACTGACTGTCATTCTTCTCATTTTTATATGTTGTAATTATTCATTTTGTCTGTTTGTTGATCTCTGATTTTATCGCATAAAGCTATTTCGAAGAATAGCAATTAAGGAACGTACGCTATTAATTCAAACATTCTTTATAACATGCAAAGCTACCAATAAATAATTCTTATTACAGTCACCTTTATGTTTAAAAGAAGTGTTAATAAGCAATAATATTCACTTGACTTTAAATAGTGCCAATTTTTGAATTTTAAAAGTAAACTACTTAGTTTCGCATCATTCGTTGCATTTAATCCAAAAAATGTGTTTTTGATAACTATAAATATAACAACCAATTACAATTGTTATAATCGACCTATTATCTCTTCATGTGCTGTTCAGGGTTACTAAATAGATTTGTTTTGTATGCTGTTTTCCAATATGGGAATTGACTGAGGTATTGTCTGATCAAGTATGAAGTCTAAATTTTGTATCATGTTAATCAAACAGGTGAATTTAAGTATAGCTCTGAAAGTTATCGGTAAACTTATTGGAAATTCGATCCACAAAGGCTTCAGTTAGTATAATCATCTCGCTATGCATACCAACTTTAGGGTACGTGAAGCTACCCTATTCCAACCATTCTTCTACTGTGTGAAACAAATATATTTGATGGAAATGTACATCTATTACCGTCAAGAAGACTTTCTACCAATTCATGTCATCATTTACGTCGTAATATACAGATTAATCAGTCTAAAATCAGTTGGCGGTCAATATTCATCTGAATAATTTGTATCATACATTTTCACTTAATTGACAATCACATGCCTGAATTCGCTATCAGTAGTGAACTATTCGTACGCTGGCTAGGTAGGAACCTGTATAATCTTAGAAAACCTTTAGTACGGATATAATGCTTCAACGTCCGTGATTTTACTCTACCTCTTATATACTTGGGTTTTCCGATTTGACCATTTAGTGGTTCTTTATTCAATCACGTTTCTCAGAAAACTGTTCACAATATAGATAATAATAAACGTCTGGCGTTTTTTATATTAATGTGGTTGTTCTAGAATATCATCTTCAAGTACTCTTTATAAATACCTTTTCCTTACCATATAGATAATCAGTTGGTGACTCTCTAACTGAATTGACGATATATTTCTAGAGTTAGTTCCAATAATGGGATGTCCAAAACACAGTAACTTGTTAGAAAAAATAAGTTATTTTCTGCAACTAAATAACAGACTCACACGAAATATTTGACACGGAACGAACATAAATAAGATTCATTTGAAACGTAAATTATTGTTAGGTATCAGTCTTGTAGGTCATTCGTGAACATAAAATCAAAGTCTTTATCAGGATTATTTACTGCCTCACTTTTGTCGATAAATACATAAAGATATTCCTTCAGAGAAAATATGTAAATTACCAATATCAATAATCAATTTTAGTGTGTTTAGGCATATTCAGGAAAAAGATATGAAATAAACCTTATTGTCATATATATTCCTACTTTAGAGAAGAGTTGCTTTTTATTTTCAGTTAAGCAATATATGTACTCAGACCTATTGTAACTGTAAAAATTACAGTCTTGCTACATGCAATTTAATACTTATATAGTTGATAGTAACACTATTGAAGTAACTCATTGGAAGGTGTAGACTTCTTGGTGAAAGTATTTGAAGGCATTAGGTGGCGTAGTCTATGATTAATTGGTAATGTTTTTATTCGTTACATTCTAAATATGTAGCTTTGAATGATTTCGAACTCTTTATTATACAAATTTATTTGTTCCATTTAAGCTATAATTACGTTTTGGCTTATGTTAAAGTTCTATCTCTGATCATCATACTATTTTTCTCTCGTTTCCATACTGTTTATGACAAACTGCATCTACGAAAATCTTTTGATTTTAAGGTATTATGTAAACTAGATTTTTAGAAAAAAGGAATTTCTACCATGAGTTAAAATCAACTCCATGTTTTGGTACTTCCAAAGTCATGTTACTGGTGTAGTTTACTACTTACACTAATCACAACAGTCATACGTTTCGACCGTATTTAGTCGAATATGTGAAGAACATTATGGTTAGCGTAGCGTTTGATGCTTAACTAGGTAATTGTATTTCTCGTTAATTTTCAGTCATTTATTGTATGCAATTGTCATTGCTTTGGATAAAGTTACGAATTTCTTTTTTAAGCAATTAAACATCAACTTGTTATTATTGTATGTAGGTCACATTTCGACCATAGCCATTCAAAAATGATAATGCCGAAGGCTAATGACAAAATTTGGACTATTGAGAATGCTTATGTTGCAATTTATAAACAGACCCAGATTGGTGAACTTCATATAAGTTATACTGGCTTTTTATTACAGAATATGCAAAATGTACAAATAGATATTTTCAAATCACTGTAGAAAGTCTAACAGTATAGGACTGATCTGATGTAGGATTCTGAATACAATATTTTATTCTCCTATCGGTATTAATCATATTTAAAGCGTTAGACAAAGCGCTTAGACTGATGAAACCTAACCCAATTCCACGCCCTGTTGACTGACCATAATCACCATCCTGAACATAACCAATTAAAAGATGATGGTTGTAAGTAGATTTTATATCACTGTTTGAACGAATTACTGGATTATTGTTGCCATGTAAATTTACCTTGGTAGGATCAGTAGCATAAAAGGCGTAAATACGTGCATATGCTTGTGGTACACCACGATGTTCAGTCTTCAGATAAACCTTAAATACAAATAATACAGATTTAATTTATTGAATATCCCATAATAGCAATTGAAAACAAATGAAATGGGTCGACGAACCAGTAGGAGCCTGTACCTGCTCTCACAGTTTGTTGTAAACTATTGGAAGTAGTCGAAAGTTCGTGTATCTGGATAGTTGTGTGAGTGCTGATGGTAGTGTATCAGATGAGATCAATCTCCGCGTAATGAAAGTTAGATCAACTTGTGCCGAACTGGACAATCTTTGGTACTGTCATGTGAGCCCGACCAAAATCTCACGTTCCATCTTGAAACACCGGCTTCGGTGGCTTGGTTATATTTTAGAAATGTCATCTCAGTGGTTTCCAAACCATGAATTACTTGCTAACTCTGGAAGTGGTTGGAAGAATCGGCGGAATTGTGGTTAGCTCGTGACATCGGGTAGTGGAATAAGAAAAATCTGTATAGAACTAGTCTTAGTCGGTCAATTCTTCTTTCTGACTGAAGTCATAGAAATGGTACAACTCAGTGGCTGGTGTTGTTACCAGATATGTTGCAGAATGAAGCCAGTAGCGATTCTGCTGCAGTTTCTTATTAAGATCGTTATGAAAGTGTAGTAACTTTTCTTAATGAAATAAAATCCTTATTGATTACCAGAATTGTATCTCCTACCTTTTAGTTTTGTTGTCTCATTGAATTTTCTCTGTTTTCTTAATAATCATCTTCTGTCCTTATTTCTTTACAATGTGTTTCTAATTGTGTTACATATATATGTATGTGCCCATTTATTCCTTCGCTTAAATAAATCATGGACAGTCTTTAGTTTTAAAATGATATATTTACAGTTCCATTATTATATAATGCCAAAAAAGAGGTCTAATTCAAAAATTCCATGGATTGCCTTAAGATTCTAGATATATTTAATTTATCACAATCTAGAAGCTTTTTGAGTATTTCATTCAATCAGTAAACATTAAACTCAGTACAAATATGTGTAAACCAAAGTTTACGTGCCGCATCATCATGACAAAATGAATGGCGGACCGAGTCGAAATAAAATTATTACCATTGATAGTGGAAAAAATTAAATAATGGAGAATACAGTTTGAAGAGAAGGGAAGAGTCCTTGGAGTGAAAATTGTAACATAGTCTTAATTTTCAAGGCTTAGGAAAACAATAAATAGTAAATGGATTTAGACCACATCTACAAATTACAGAATACTTAGCTTCACCTGGAGATCTAGGGTTACTCCTGGCCCGAAGCCCAGATTTAAAAGGAAGTTAAAACATGGGGTTAGCGACTCTATCCAGTAGAAAACAACCTTGCTAAAAACACGCTAACCAGAAAGAAACAATTTAATTTCTGTCGTGGGAGTTGGAGGGTCTTCATTTCGAAAATTTATGAAACGTTATAGTGAAAGCCGAGTTTCTTAGGAAGTCATGAGGCACCTCTACTTCTAATAATCAAAGCAACAATCAACATAAAATCCTCGTTAGCAGCTTATGTTGCACGAGGGGTAATAGGCAAATGATAAATGAATACAAATTATTTACTTAGCTTATTAAATCACTATACATTCATAACATAATATAGTCGCAGTAAATACAATCGATTGATTTACTTACTAGAATAAGTGCATTTAAAAGTGAGGGATTGTAATTATACAATTGTTGTAGCGATAATTTGGCTCTTTTTTCTCCAACTATCATCCTATGTACGACTAAGCGAAGTAATCCTGGTTCACGAAGAACAAACCATTCGTTGTTGCCTTCAGTATTAGGCAAAGAAATTGTCGATGAGACATTAGAACCACGAGTTTTTGTAGCGCTTGTGGAATGTTTTAGAATTAATTCAGACCAAGGATAGACGAATGGAGTGGAAATATCGAATTTGGTAAAATCAGGGCGTAAATTACTTGGAAGACGACTGAATAAATTAATGTTAAAAAACAAGTCAATATAAGGGTTTTGTTTATTATACTTGCATATAATTATAATACAAATTGCAACTAGGCTTGTAATATCCCCGCATTTTATAGTTGTAAGATACCAGTATATGACAAAATACTGTCAACCAGAGTGAAACAGAATGATAATGTCTAATGCTCTAAGTTCATCTCCATTTTAAACGGTGACCTGATATTAAGATTTATATGCATGCAGTGTTTTGCGAACCGAATAAATTTCGAGATCTTGGAATTCAGTAGTTGCCACTACTCACTTAATTTTATATTAGGGAAAAAAGTTAAATTCATGATTCCACTTCTTGGACATTCAACTTAAAAGAAGATAAGACGGCCCACTACGAAGACCCGTTCGCAGAAAGCCAAGTTAGAATGGTTAGTACACACATTCCCGTAGTTGGGTCCTTCTGAATCGGGAGCAAAACTTGACTCCTTTTCAGGTATCTTCGGCCATAAACGCAACTGAACATATACTAAGTAAACCACAGAAGGTACCCATCACTGACAGTCATCCTTCGAGGCTCATTGACAGTAATTTAGAGCCAAAACTGCACCATGGAATAATACCAACAGTCCTAAAGTAAAACTTGTTAATGGATATTGAATTCCTTGAAGACGCAGTTGTTGAGATTCTAAAAAATAGACATCCGAGAGCTGCACAGAAAACACTACTCTGACCAGCTCCCCATTTCTGCTACTGAAAGAGCTTTAGTTTGTGTGTTAAAGACAAGCTGCTGCTTTGAGTCACATCAATGTAAATATACAAGTTTACGTGCTGTTGTGAAGCAAACTACGTTAGTAGCAGGAAGTGGGCTTTCCCAAAGCACATCTCTAAACACTAACCTGCCAGATTGTCAAAAGGAATATACAAATCGATCAACAGTTCCATTTTCGATACTAAATTACGCATCGTCTCCTCCAGACGGCCTATGATTCACAGCTGTGTAAAGGATTAACAAACGCTTCGGGTCACTCCTATATGTATATCAATGGGTTTACTCGCTCTTGTGGGGCAGAGTACATTGGCCTCAAAAAACGCTTACTAATCAAAAGCATCTCCGAACATTTTTCGGTATGGTTCTCCAAAGGACAACATAAAACCTTAAATAATTTGACTCTGGAATATCCAGTGGTCACTAGTCATTCCGTACCACCTAAGGACTATTGAAGTGGTCTGGAGAATCAAACAGACAGAGCCAAAGGAAGTACAAGTGAGAAAACTATGCGCCGCGAAGGAGTTAACTATCCACAGCTTCAAACCGGAACTGTGCTGGCAGAATCGATACGTGCAGGCCTTTATTTTGCCATGGTCGTATGTTCAAAAGTTTTCCTTCTCCTTTTTCCAAAATTTTAATTTTTGACATTCTCTAAAATCACTAATCACTTATCGCCTTTTTAATGACCCCTCGGTTTTAATATTCTCTGTTACCTACCTTTTTTCAACCTATTAAGTGGATAGTTAATTTCTTCATTTGTTTCACAACCCTTCTTTTTTCACACCATCTGAACACTTCATGATGTAATTGGCTTTCTGTTTTTCAATAGACTAATATATCTAAAAAATTGCTATAAATACGAATGTACAGCTCTGTAAATGAATTCGTCTACAATAAACATTTATTAAAATGTCTTACGTCTCATATCTTCTGGTCACGTAGCCCAACCAGAATCAACCTTCAAAAGCATTCAAACGAAATAGCTCGAACTGGATACAAACCAAAAACCTATGTACTGCAGAATCCGCCGATTCGAGCATAAAAAGCAAACATGTCCAAACACTCATTTTACCATAACTATAACCTCTTCCATGATTATTATTCAACAATTTTCAATCATGCTACATAAGTATTAATTATCATTGGTTGCATTATTCAGTTATTTCCTTCTTTATATTAATTAAACAGATAGCTATTTCGTTGGACTTCATATTCGTCATGCGAATTTTTCAAAAGTTACTTAGATTATTATACAATTTACTTCCGAGTTCTTATTACTTTTAAGATTTACACAATTCAGTTTAAGACTTCTGATTCCTTATCATTTTATTTTTATAAACCTTCTTCCCATAAAACTAACCTAATACTTCCACTCACTTGTGGGCTATTTTAGTGTATTTACGACTGTATAGCTAATTGAAATAACCTTGATGTAAAGACAACTTTCTTTGCTGAATATTCTGTATGAATCGCTGTATATTCATTATTACACATATGATTTAAAATAATCACTAGGAAACAGTAATACACTCACTGCAATTTACTTAATTTCTGTTGCGTGACGCTTTCGGAAAATTGTTGACCAGCTAAAGTATCAGGCCATAATGTTTCTGGAAATGAGTCAAAACGACCACCTGCACGCGTTCCAAGTCCAGCCCAATAATGTAAATCACGTTGACCTCCAACTTCAGCACCTCGATAAACGCAAGCTATGAGAAAATCACGTGCCAATAAAGAACCACGAAGTAATACTTCATTCTTTGACTGTGGAAAATTCCTCCGCAAAATTATATCCCAACCGATAGTTTCAGGAGATAAACGAGCCAATGACGGTGTACTATTCTGGACTAGAATAATATCTATACTGTTTTCTTTTGTATCCTAATCACACAATAATAAAGACAGCAAGAAATCAAGTGATGAATTATGTGGGTATATTCTTGTAACGATACTGCTTTTTAAGCATGCGTATTTTTTGAAAAAAGCCTATAATATTAATCTCAGTCAAATGATATTTAAGCTGATATCTAGAACCTTTTCTCCAGAATGCTAGGGTTATGAAGTAAAAGTAATTAAAACGGGACCTGAAGATGTTCTATAATTTTTACAATCCATTAGTAAAGTGCATCAAACACTACTTTTGAAGAAATCGTCATTTCGTGTGGGGGATGAACAGAATATTCTAATGACGAAATATTAAACAAAAAATAAGGGGGAATCTTCACAAAACTGAACTAAAAAACAAGAATTGTGAAGCTATAATGAAGTTTGATCATTAGTAATTAAAAAGTAGAAATTTACTACAAACACCTTCAGATATACAAATCATCAGTGAATATGTCTACGAACATTGATAGCATTTTCGAAAGAAATTTCTGTCAGATTTCAGTAAGCTTTCAGATAAAAATAACAGCTCTCAAAAACTTCTGAAGATTAGTTCATACCTGTGATATTTCACTATGCTTCGCAAATCAGATTTTTGTATAATTAGAATACTTTGTATCATGCTATACCAAAGAGTCCGGAGAGAGAATATTAAGGCAATAAGCAATCAGTTTCAGCTCCTAAGGAGAGGCCGTATTGCTGATTGTGCCACAATGAAATGAAACTGCAATACAGAAAAACGGTTGAAAAGTGTCACTGAAAAATACTACACACATTATGGGTTTTGATACTGGAAGTTGTGTTAGTAACTAAAATTGGCAACAGTATGTAGGTCAAATAAATGTTTACCACGAGGTCACGTCTGATTTCATGAAGTTGCCAAACAGCATTACGTTCCATGACGTTTACAACCGTCGAAAATAAACTGACGTTAACTCAAATTTTACAAGCAGAAATATTGGTTTGTAGTGTGGGCAACTGAGAAGTGCTAACTAATAAAATATCTCCAATCTACTCCAGTTCCTTTTTTCACAATTAATACTAAACGGTTTACTATATAGTTCTTAGCAAATATCTTTTACACACAAATAAAAACAAAATTCCCTTTAACCACAATCGTAGAAATATACCTGATTAATTTGTGTTGAAAGCAACTGATCAAGTGAATTACAGCGACTGGGACAGAACTTTTGAATATCGAGCCATGATAACTGTTTACCAGACGGTAATACAAAACCATTTTCATTTTCTGAGGATTCTATTCGATGTGGTTGTTGCTGACGATATAGGGGATTATTTTCATTTAATTTGATTGGTAATATGGACCAATTCCGATTACGAATTTTCAAACGTGGTCTATAAAACGATATTAATGAACAGTAACATAGGAGTAGGTCCATTTAGTGAAGATGTAGTGAAGAATCGGATAACAGCTTAAAACGTGAGTATCAAATTATTTAAAATTATAAATGCTTTGGCACTATTGTTCTAAAAATAAGGTAACGAAATGAGATTACAATACGCTATCAAAACAAACTGTGGTAGTAATTTATGACGAAATATTATACTGAGTAACTACAGAGTAATATACAATGACATTTTGGTCGTTTTTAGTGCTAACCGAATTCTGTTAACCAAATTGCGATTTGGTTATTAAGCTAAGTGACCAGAAGTTGCGTAGTATTAACTTTGATGTTAGATAGCTGGAAATAGCAAGAAACCCAACTACCAAAATATCTGTAACTGACCTGCTTAATGTTTGTAACTGGGTAGAAAATAATGAACTTCATTATTTTCGCTTAAATTCAAATCCGACAACCGCAAGGTTAGATGCCAAAGCGATACCCAATAGGCTACGGAATTGTGAAAATTGTAATTTGTTATGGTAATTGAGATCATTGTTAGTGTTTCAAGGATTGACTTTACAACTTAATAAAGATACAAGAATTTCATAACACTAGGCTGAATGCGTCAAGCCACACGCTATAACATTAATCAATGTAACAACAGTAGCTAATATCGTGCAAAATAGATTTCACCGAATCTTAGTCAGAGAATATATGCAAACGAATTCTTTACTTAGTAATCTGCTCTGAGTTGATAAAAAAAATATACAAATGAACGAAGTAGATTTTCTCTCTCTCTTCCTACAACCTGGAACAAAATTTGCAGTCTGTCGATACGATGAATAAAATAGGCTTGAATATTATAATATTAATTTTGATGATCAAGTTCAAACTATTAAGTTTCACATATCCAATCAGATATACACAAAACACAGTTTCTAATCCAATATAATAGCACATATATCCGAAAATAAATTATACACCGCTTTATTCGACTGACAATCAATAAAATTTAGTTCACTTTAAGCCTATTTAATTTATGGTGAATAAGAGTGCCAAAAAAAGTAAAATACGTAGTTGTAGTAAAATTTATTATATAACAATACATTAAAGTTTAAGGTTAAAAGTAATTCATGATAATGTGAACTAGGCATCATGAATGAATGAGCATGACTTATAGGTGAATTACCTATGAAGCTCAAATCTAATATAAATCTGCTCATCTTGCTGATCAGTTGTGCTATATTTTAACATTTTATAACAGGTGGTTTTAGATCAGTATCTTGGTTTTTATGAGTAAACGTGTTACTCAATCAATCATATTACTTATATCAATTCAAGTGATCGATCACATTTGCATATAACGCATAAAAATCCTATCTGTTCTAACATATCAAAATTAACAATGTAGCATAAATATAACATATAAACATAATTCCTTCAATCTTGATGTAGTTTGTTAACTAACTAAGAATAAATTTTACCTTAAGTTACAATAGTTACTTCGTAATTATATTATTTTAAAGAAATGTAACTCTGCTGTACAATTGAAATTCATAGTATAAATATCCCCATTGATAAGTCTTTTGCTTAAACGTAGCCTATCGGCGTACCGTCTACGTGCAAATTCTAGGCAATTCAGCTTGTAATGCCTTTCCCCCAGAAAAACAACCCAGGTTACAAAATTAAAGGTAGAAGAAAATGAGAACTTTGTTCCCAGTAAATGTTAAATGTGTACGAAAACTCATGAGGATAAAAAGATTTAAGGTGAGTATATATCATCATTGTAGTTAATCTGTGAATGACCAGTTGAATAGTGCTATGCTAAACCTTCTTCGAAATTAGATGGGATGTTTTAAACCCATTCGAGACTACTGAAGGCTTCACTGAAACATCTAAGAACCATTCTAACACCCAATTCACCTGCTGACATATATTGTCTAAATCTTATATCGGTTTCAATATGAACAATAAAATAGAAGTATAACAATTCGCTTACAAATGTTAAGAATTGTTTTCAGTGTTTATTGAGATATACTTGAGTATCTTTTTAAAGGTTACCATGTGTGCAGTCGCCAATAAAGTATTTAGTTTATATAATATAACTTATACTGCTTAAATGTTGCCGATTTATAATAGTGAAACTCTCGAAATCAGGTTTATCAATTTCATTGTTATCCTTGCATCGTTTTGTCAAATAAGGGAACAGAATTGTTTTATCACGTTCTTAAATACATATATATGTCAAGTGACTGAAGAGAGCCTATCTAAATCAATAAGAAAATTAATAGGAACTAGAAACACAAAACATGTTATTTAAATAGATTAGTAATATTTATTTACAGAATGACAGAGTTTCAATTAAAAATCAACTATTTCGTATTATTTTTCTATTTTAAATTTTTATTGTTGTTACGTAATTTGAATAATTCTATTACGTAATATATTCTTACTCTGCTCATTGCAACTTTTTAATTATTATCACCTGGATTTTCTGAGATTTTACCTAATGTATTGATTGTACACTTATGTTGTATGCAGTATTTTCGGTCATTATTCTGCTTATTTGGTGGATGAGTGCTGCATATTTGCAGAAAAGATTTGGATTAAACTCCTAGCTATTATTGTATTTGTTTTCCTATCACCATGTACGCCTGCGTCACACAGTTGCGAATAACTCCAGAAACTGCATACTAATATGCGATGCTAACTAGAAAAGAGCAAGAATACAAGGTAAAATACACAAACTAAACATTTAAAACATTGTGGTAACATCAGACCATCAAATTATCTGAGGAGTCAAATTGTATAAGCCCAATTTTCAAAATACTTCACCTACCTATTAGACCGAAAATCTTTACAATCAGATAGAGGTATAACTAATCCTGGCGGGACGCATGCAGCTTCACGTATACTCGTCGAAAGATTGTTCCAGTATGTCCAATTCTCATCAATAGTATCTCCATTTTTCATTTGAATAATGTCACTTATTAGCCCATGTGACTGTCGACCGATTAGACGAAGACGACAAAAGTAACCCGTGATATCATTCAGTTGAAGTGAACAGGACTGTGTGACATTTAAAGAATTTATTTCATTAATATGAGTTTGCAGCAAATCCCAAGCGGATGAAGACATTGATGGATGAAGCCATAACCAGACATGTCGAAAATTTTCTTTTACCTTTAAAACAGTTAGTTTTCGAATGAAACCAAAGAAGTAATGTTAATAAAAATACGAGACAATATGTGATAGAATCCGAGAAAATTAGTTGAACGAAAATCATAATTTTCTCTTCACTGCAGAGTGGATTCATTATGTATCAAAACAAGACAATTAAACAATCGAATTGCGGATAATTAGAAAAAAACACCGGACGTTACCCCTGAAATTTCTCAAGGTTCTTTTATTAAGTGGGTGCGTTCTGTATATGAAAACGTACCCTCAATGAAAGATTTCATTATAGCTTTTGTCTTCTACTTCTGATATGCCAGGTCACGTTACATTAGACAGTTGTGGATAATTGCAGCCACTTAAAATATTTAATGATTTACCTAATTGGACATAATTAAGGGCAAAACATTTGCACATACAGGACCAGTTTCACATACCTCATGAGCATAGAAAGATAAATATTAATGCAGTAGAAAACAAGAAAAGCAACTATGAGAAAATAAATGATTATCGAAATCAAACTGCTGGTCGAGTCTGTCAACCATTTAAATACAAAGCTACAACTAACTTGGAAATAAGTGATTCAGTTTACTACCAAATTGTATTTATACGTACAAAAATGTATGTATTTTAGTGTGTTTTTAGTGAAACGAAGTTGTCTGTTAACAAGCTACGTCACATATACATCGAAAAAAATAAAAAATCAATTATACGAAGAAGTAATCATACTATTTAAAACAGATATGTTCTCTAAAGTTATCCATCCATAACGCAACAGTGAGGTACCCATCAATATCATTCAGACCTCTTCGTAAATCGACAATTTACGAAGCAATTTATTTACTTTATTCTATAGTACTTATTAATGATTAACAATAAATATGTTGACTAAAACCATGACAACAGCTTTTATGAAGCAAATAAATGAAAAAACAAAACAAAAAATCTATAAATCTCGATTGATTTTATAGACAAATTAGTCAGAAGACAGATTATGTTTGTTCGATAAACTGAAATTAATAACAAAATAGTACGATGCAACTATTATTATAGTTGGATAGAATATCCACTTCTACTTGAAGTATTCACTAATGATATTACCAAAAACGATAACAAACTTATTTCAAATTACATAATAGCACATAGAAATCGGCAATACTAAAAGCATTCACCTAAGTCAAAAAATCTTATCTAACGTTTATTTATTGAGAAAACTTTTAGGACTTTGAAGTCATCAGTAAAGATTTAAACCAAGGAAGAGGGGGGGTCATGAATGTACATTGTTAAGGAGTATCAAGGTAGCAGAAAATAGCTGCCTAGTGGGAACCCGGTTTTCAATGGATGTTGTAAAAAGGTCACTCCATGGTGTAGAAATTCAAGGCTAGCAATCTCCACAACATCTAATAAGTGATTTGTAAGATCATGGATGTGTTTAACCAAAAAAATACTTAAACTAAAACGTGTCCATGATGAGATTTTGATTATTCAAAAATTAGTAATGTAGTGCGATTGAATAGGTTTGCACTAGCGGTAAGGAAAATTGGCCAAGAAATAATCTCATATTACTGAAATCCAGTAAACTGACTAGATGCCAATCACATGAAAATATGCAATGATACGACGTCCACAAGTAAAAATAGCTCACGAGTTCAAGCTATTGATACAAACTTTGAATGGACTGAAATTAAAGATGAAACCACAAACCAAATGAATAGGTTTCTTATAAAATAAACTGACATGCCCCGATACATTAAAAAATTAAACGCGATCAGATACCACAAGAAATTGAAAGACATCAGTTAGTCAGTGATGTAAAATGTACAACCTAGAAAACATGTGCATTGGTCCAAGTTGCCATACTTTATTATCACAGCAAGATGAATATAACAAGAAGTTACATCAGAAGAAATAAGCTAAGATAATGGACACACAGGAAAGAGAATTCATTTGTGGAAAGAAAAGTGAAAAATAACATCAAAGTCAAGATTAGAGGGAAGCATCTACCTTCCTGTGACTGATTCTGAACATGTCACCCACGGTAGTAATTTTGTTATTCGTCTACTTAATCAAACTTCCAAGTAAAGTGATCAACACGCTCAACTACTTCACTCCCTATCTTTAGCCCAGCTGTTGACAAGTTCCGAAGTAACAATTTGCATTTAGGGGGAAAACGCATTCCAAAAATGCAAATGTATATATATTTTATCAGTTTCTTCATCAAACACGACTATATCAACTACCTATTCTAAGTCAGTAAAAATATCACGTTGAAATCTATAAAGGAATCAAACAAAACTTCGGACAGTGGA
Source organism: Schistosoma japonicum (assembly GCA_025215515.1). Taxonomy (NCBI): domain Eukaryota; kingdom Metazoa; phylum Platyhelminthes; class Trematoda; order Strigeidida; family Schistosomatidae; genus Schistosoma; species Schistosoma japonicum. The sequence goes on from CM046063.1 coordinate 29,360,844, forward strand.
CAGAGCTGATGGACACCATTTGGGGTCACAAGTTTAAAAATAACAGTTACTCGTAAGCCTTGATTTGACTAGTAGTGTTCAGGTAAGCAGCCTTCACAAGGTCTATGTACTTCTGGGATACGCTTTTCAATGATAAACTGGTGCAAAACCTCTCAGTCTACAGAGTCAAATGCTTGTATCAAGTTGAGAGAAATCATAATGTCAGACACCGATAAGTATGTCTGTTCTAAAATCTGACGAATAGTAAATATGTAGTCGAAGTAGCCATGAAAGAGTTTGCAACTATCCTGGTTGTCACACATTTGCGAATTCCCATGTCTTTGCAAGGTGTCCGACAATTATTGAAGCTAATATGTTAACCTCAACATTGATCAAAGTAATTTTTGGTAATTATCACAAGATTTTGACCTTTTATTACATACTGGAGCGATCAAAACCAACCAGATGGGATTACGGGCAGCTCCCAAACTTTAACTAGAATCTCAGTCAAACTAACTGATAAAGCTGGAGTGACATCTTTTAAGACTTCAGTAGTTAATACGTTCGGACACGGAGTACTTCCTCGCTTCACATTAGTTACAGAGTTTCAAAATCCAACAAGTGTCATAAGACCACTTAAAAATAGTGAGCAGTTGTAAAGTAGCTCAGGGCTTATTGAATTAGCCTTTGAAGTCTTTCGTCCATCGTTCTAAACGTGTAGGCTGAGTACAGATAAAAGTTCTATTTTGTTAAGAGATTGTCTCGCTAGCAATATCGGTTTCGTTTATAATTCGGAAGAGGTGTCTAATGTTACTTATCGTCGCTGATTTTTCCAAGCCCATTGCTTCCGTTGCCCACGATCTTTCCGTAGATATTTTTTCGGTCTAGATCTAATTTGTCTTCGCTCATCGTAGTGTTCAGAACCTGACAAGATAAGTTTACAACAGTCCATAAATTTAGTAAACATCGGTGAAATTCATTGATTTTTCATAACCTTTCGGTTCAAATTACTAATATGTGCCACGGCTGTTTCAGAGTTGTTTGAAGGATGAGTTTTGTAGGTCAGTCGTACACTCATAAAACTAGACTGTTAGTAGACTGTTAATTGTGAGAACGACGTTGACTCTATAAATTTAAATGAATATAAATACTTTGTTACAATAAAAAATGTGGGATGTAACGTAAATCAGTGTGTCACCACCAGCCACAAAAAATTAAACGAAGGATTCACTAGAATAGAAATGCGAAGGGTCACCTGGAATTCGTTACATTTATTAACAGAAATCACAAGAAACATCAATAAAACCAGCGTATCAAACACTACAAATGTTGAGCTAGTTAGCATAATTTTCGAAATCATGAGATTGTATAACTCAGTATCTGAACTATGTACTTTGAATTAGTAATAATTACATCAAACAACAATTTCGTGATTATCATTACATAAAAATAAATGCTTTCCTTAAATAGATAAAATACGAAAGGTAGATAACCCGCAAAGTGACGAATCACTCCAAAATCGAATGTAAACTTACTGAATTCAATGAACCCCAGAGAACACGAATTGGGCCGAGTACTGGACGAGAAATATCGTGAACACGTTTATTAGTTGCATATAAAATGCCAGTTTGTTCACATGACCATAGAGGTGTTTTCAATTTGGATAATTCAGGAAGACAAGAATCAACTTGATAATCCAACCGAAATATACCATTCAAACATTCCACTAGTAAATTCTCAGGTCCATATATTTGAAAACAATTAAGATAACTGAAGTCAAACACCAAACAACCACTAAAGGTAAAAAAAAGGATAAAAACCGAACAATAAACGAATACGAAAATGTCTAAACAAGTGTTAAATTTACTACTGATAAATAAACTTTATGTTTCGTTTGCCATTTGATGAACACTGAAGTATGTTTAATCACGCCCTACTTCGGATCGCATTGTCGGCTAATGTAGGAGTGGGGACAGGTCAAACCAAGATAAAGCATTAGTTTATGACATCAGTGAATGGTTAGTGCAGGAAAACTATTTGAGTACCGCTCAATAAATATGATCAGTAGTTGGATACTTTGAGTGACAGTGCTTAGAATCAGTCATATTCCAGCAGATCCATTTACTTCTTTAATCTCACTCTTTCTGTATTTTATCATACATAGCTTCCAATATAATCAATCTTTGGTCTTTCTGGCTATCGTTAATATTAAGTTATTTAGACTCTTCTTGCTATTCATCTTATTAATTTCAACTCACCGAGGCTAGTTTAGTGTGGTAACTTGAGTTAAAGTATATTTCTTACCAGATTATTCATTGACTATGGCTGAGTGTTAGGTAATTTCTACAAAGCGCTGTAAAACATTTAGGCAGACAAGCAAGTTGAAGTTGGTATCACCTAAATATCAGAATGCTTTCTTTATTCATATTAAATCCTACGCTCACTCTTGGACTAAAGTAATTTATCAGCAAAATATTTGAATTTTTTAGGTATACCAATAAACATATTTTAATTTAATATTAACAACGAAAATATTATTCGCTACTTTACTTGTGAGATGCTCTATGACATGCTTTGAATAGTTTACTTGTTGGAGCATACGGTAAACGCCAACCCCATTTTGTAATCATATGAAATCGTTTAGCATGCCATATATGTGTTGGTAACCACAATGGCTTTTGTGCATGCGATTGACCAATACTATCGTTATTTGTTGTGAAACGTTCATGAAAAGCCATAAGACGTAGTTTTCGCCGACGATATCGACGAGACTTTAATTTTTTTTTTAATTTAACTCCCTTAATCAGAGAGACAAATGAAAAAAAATAGCATATAGTTTATATAATTGAGTGAAATCAAAAAGCAAACTATTTAGATAGAAAAATTTGGAATCATAAAAGCAATTAAAGTGCAGTGTTGAGGAAACCATTTGGTAGTTCAGGAGGTTAATGACACTTTTTCCGGAGTTGATATTCGTCTCTTATGAAGATTGCTTTCGAACCAGTAAAGATGATATCAGTAGAGTTTTGTACAACAAAAGTACATTTCAAAGAAATTCAGCAGCCGCTAAGGTAAACTAAAAAATAAATTTGGGTAGTTTAATATTATTATTTTAAGTCAGTTTCCAACTGACTGGTCTATAATTAACCAATTAGTGCTAGTTGATGTGTTGGCAATATAGTAAACGGACTTTCAGTAAACTCTGTATAAACTCCTGTTTTAATTGCATCACGATCTGTTGTTCCAATTAATTGGAGTTTATGTTACTGAAGTATGTGAAATGATAAATTCGTACAGATGAAGGAAGTAGCCACAATTTAAGAATATCACTTAGTGTATGTAAAACTAACATGATAACAATGACTTTGACTACTTGGTAGGCTACAAAATCCGCAGCTTCTTGAAAAACGAATATATGGATGAGCGATAATTTAGCGATAAAAGCTTTATCTGTTCTTATTCGATGTAATAATTGAGTGGTGAAAAAAAGAATAATTACACGATAAATAATTTTCGTTCTCGTTATTAACGTGAAAGGAACGAGGATAACTACTTGTCCAGAATGAGATGGATTTATGTTATTTTGTCTAGTCCTCGTCATCTACTGCACACAATCTATGATATTAAAAAATCAAATTACAAACAAAGTGTAGTATACTTATAGTGATAAGTAATGTTTAGAATTTAGATGGAAAACATTTCAGTACAGTGTAAAAGACATGCCCAAATAAAGATAAACCGATGAATAGAATATTCTAAATATAAGATACAAAGGAAGGTTCTAAAAATCCAACCAAAAAGTATTACCTCGGACTTTGATCCATTCTCATTAAGATTTGAAAGATGATGATGCCGATGAAAGCGATGGGGTAACCTGTTCACACGATGACTTGCAGCACGTCTTCTCAAACGAACTGGTAAGCGTTGAAGTCCAGTAAGTGCAGAGCTAGTTAAGACATTGACACTTGATTCAAAAGCTGCCAATTCAGCTCCCCGTACTGTAGCTAGACGTAAAACATCAAAACACGCATATTGTGCATATGTCGAGTCGGGTATATCATTCGGTGATTTAAAAGCCATGATGTAATCTGCAATAAATATTAATAAGATCAAGAAGTTACGGATATATCAATTCAACTTTAGATGAAGTACAAATTTATGTAATGGGCTTTTAGTCACATTTATTATGTGAACAAGAACTGGTAGTTACTTCAAACTAGCAAACTTGACAATAAAATACAGCTTCATTAAATAATCTAACATTTATATGTAATAAAATTCAAATAAACGGATTGGAAGAGTAATTATACTCAACGTTCTTAGAACATAAATGAATACTATCTTAGAGTTATAATTTAACAACAAAATATGATAACTTCTTTTTTAGGTTTGATCTCGTCGCGCAAATGTAGTGCTGGTAACTTAGACCTGTGAGCACTTGTGTCAGGTTCTACGCTTTCCATGACTGACTGACTGAGTTTACGGTGCAAAAATAGGGATGAGACACTTATGAGATTTATAATTCACCTACGATGAAAACCTTTTATAGAAACCAGTATGCCAAACTTATGAATAAACGCAACTAATTGACCAAGTACATATTTGGGTATATAGCTCCAAGTCACACTATAAGTGTCAAGTCTAGTGATATTACACAGTTTCCAAGAACTAAGTAAAGATCAGAGTTGGACACGACACCTAACAACTAGAAGTCAAACAACTTAACTGTTGAGACGCCATTCTACATTCACATTTACAAATAGACCCTGAAAGTGGGCAATATTAAATTAATTTCTGGGAAATACATACCATCCAAGATCTATTTATTAAAAGTATAAAGCTAAATGTGGTTACTAATCATAATAATCAGCAATAACCGATTGGATACTTTGAAGAAACGATATTGAAAGTGTATGAGTGGAACCACGTTTCACTTCACTGTTTAACGATAGGCCTGTATGTAGTTTCTGTACATGCTTAGACACTGACAGCACTTGCTTACAAGGCTAAGAAAACTGATATTTAACTGGAAATCTATATCTACTCCCTTCATGTCCCTATCTAACATTGTCGCCTACTAATTGAGATGTTTTCAATCACTCTGTAGATCTCCATTATATCGGATTGGATTATTTCATTCCCCTGGATGGATTGGATGCTAACAATAAACTACTACTGTGCTTCAGATTACTCCGTCCTGTTCAGCTACTTATCGCTTGTTGCATTTCGAAAAATTAAACCAGTAATCAGACTGGCAATGATCGTCACAATCAGAATACAGTCTAACAGTACACACCATTTAAGCTAAAAGAGTTTCTAATTCGAATCAGCTTAGAAATGGGTTTAGTGTAAAATCATCAACCACCGAGTGTAACTGTGATACGTGATCGAAACGAAGTGTTTTTCTTTCTAAAAAAGAATTTCAAACCTAGTTAGACTCCGATAACCATACTGACTGAAAAGCATATGCATGCCTTTATTCCAAATAAGGTGTCTTACGACCTTGGGATAGACTACATTATCAACCATGTACATTCTTTCACAAAATACTTCATCACTTAACAAGATACTTGGCTTTATAATGGGACCTTCAAAGCTTCCATTAATTATCAGGATCTAAAGATGAGAGATCATTTTGTAACATATACGATAGGTGGGTTGTGAAAACATTATTTGATATAGCTGTTACATTTGGTCGACATTATATATGGAACGTTTTGCATTCCATTCATCGAAAGAAAATATTTAGCATGAACTTGATAATAAATGACTAGCAGTTAAGTGTTTAGATGTACTAATCGTACAAGACGTACTTTCATGCATAATATTTATGATTTCAAAGTGAGCCAACTAATTTCACTTAACAGATTTTAGTTCCAGCCTAAATAATTATTACGAAAAGTAAAGGAAAAAACGTCGAAATTCGGTCTACACGGAAATCAGAATAATATTCCAAAATATTGATTTTGACTGCGTTATGATATTGTTTAAATGTATCTAATAGGGACCCACTTTACAGTGTATTTTTAACAAACCATGATTACTTAAGAATGAACAGTTAAAATAAACTATTAACCCCCAGCACTAAATGCAACCACTTTGTAATTCTAGAATGATCATAATGGGTGAAACTAAATTATACTACCATCTACTGAAAAACAGAATATTCAAAACTATATATTGAATGCAGACAGTAGGAAATAGTTGCAAGTACTTTGTAGTAAACTAGCTAAACGGATGCAGAACACAACCGAGTTACACGATAATACAAATTACCAACGTCTGCATCATCCAAAAACCTGATAAATAATAAGACCAATAGATTTAGATTATAGTTGTTAGCCAAAATTTTAAGCGCTTTTAATGCTTTGATGTGATAATAGAACAAACACGTATAACGGAGGTGCATAATGAACTATATTTTATTGTATTTATGGTCGCCCTCTACCTCTATATGAATCAGTTGAATTGAATTAAATGAAATCAAGATAGTAAAAAGGTGTGTTCTTATCCTCACTAATTAAAGTTCACATTACCAACAAAAAAAACTAGTGTTATATCAAAACCGAATAACATTTCTCAGCAGCACTATGAAGTGTAAGGTATTAAAGTCAATTCATCAAAAGATGTATTCAAATCAGTCAACAAACTACAACCCGGAAAACACGAATCTAATAAAACTCAACATATACGTGTTTTTATATAACTTCAGTGAACCTATAACACTATATTTTCAACAGACAATAATACATTTCAAAGTACAATGAACGGAGATTTTAACGAGGACTTTATGAATGTAGAAAACCGATTAAAACGCGAAAAATGTTAGAGCAAGCATACAATCAATCTGTACTTCAAATGAATTTAACATTGAACGATAAATCAATAAGTAGAAAACAAACAACACAAACAAATAATAAACAATGATTATTTTATTTTATAAATCTAATACACTGTTATTATACGCAATTACATCAGTATACAAGTGAATATGTAATTGTGGTATCAGTAGTATATTCATTCACATTGACAGTGAGCTACATTTTTCATATAACATAAAATTAACGAGAAAAAAAAGTATGCAGAACCAAAACACATGGAAAAATAAAATTCACACGAAAATTTGATAGCGGTAAACACTCTTTGATTTATTTTCACTTTAATGTTTATTGTAAAGAATGAATTTATAAAAGGATGAAGGAATCGAAGTTAAAACTTAATAGAAGAAGAAAATGAATTTATATTAATATTTGAATTCTAATTAGAAAAACAAATGTATAACTAAATGTCACGAAAACTATTTTATGCGTAGGAAAAAAGTTGACAAATCAATAGTGGTTAAAGTGTTTCATTTGTCAAACAATTTCAAATAAGAAAGACAGGTATTCATACACACATAAGCCCGTCCATTTACTCACAAATAAAAATGAACAAGTATAATAAAACAAACTCGATTCATTAACAAGATGCACAATACTTATTATTGTCAGTGGAATCACTCTAGGTTAAATGAACTGACTAATTCGTTTGGACAAGGAGAATATGCAAAACATGTTCATATTATTTTACATATGACTATGTGCTTATTTAAATACACATAAAGTCATAGTTTATACTCTGTTACTTCGTACTTAACGTTTATGGCAATAAACCATTGATAAAAATATTGCTGAATTCGCGCGAATGTTGCTTCTATTTGAGCAGATATTATGAAGTTGTAGTAGTTGCTGCCAGTATATATATATATATATATATATATATATATATATATATATATATATATATATATATATATGCAAAACAATGTTAAATATCTACGAGTTTGATCTCTATAGAACAACGATACACAAGAAAGCTGGCAAAGAATGAGTAAGAAATTAACAGATTTTCAAAAAAAAAAGACATGTTATAAAATACAGAAGTACTTGGTGATTGCCTTTCTCCTTACTTTATTAGAAAAGGAAATGCCATAAAGGAAGAAAAAGAAAGGCAAGATATAGAAAATAAACGAAGATATTAATCAAAGCTACGACATTCCAAATCCTTTACAATGCGTTATAGCCAATAACAATGACTGTTGTAATTTTTCTAAACTTTGATATTCCGGTAGTAAGAGGATGTTGAAACAGGTATGAGCAGATGGTAACCTAGTAAAATAATATAATGGTAATAAAATAAATGATGTACTTAATACTTAATATTACCTTTATTTAAGTCAAAAAGGAATACGTCAATGAATAAATGAGAACATAAACATTCTACATAACGTGATGTCACTATGTATCGGAATTATGTACTACTACCAACAGTTTAAATACTGTTCAAACGAAATGCTCCTATATCTGTTAAGTTCTAAATTTGAATATAACGATTGGCCTGATGTTAAACTGTCGTAAATAGTTTGATATGAAAAGCTGTAAATCTGAGTTACATATTATACGATAGACGTCTAACCTTGAAGGAAAATGAGTCGAGGTTATTCATAACAATTGTAACACTTGAAAAGTAAGCCGTATCTAACATTTTCAACCATTCTCAATTTCTTCAGTTAGTAAGTACCATATAATAAACTTTCACTAGTGATTCCGAATGTTTACAGTTATCTGCTACGAACATATCAGTGTAGTGTAGCCCGGCATGTTAGATGAAAACAATAAATATATTAAATGAGAAAGCTTGGAATGAAATCTGTAGTGAAAAATGATTTCTAATAAGCAGCGGCTATCCACTAAATGAATGGAAAAATGAAAGTGACGGATTTATCACATTAATCAATGACAACCTCAGCCGAAAAAGGATATATAAATAAAAATATAATTCATTCATCCTACCTGTTAGTATCAGCACCTTGACGCGCTATAGTAAACTTCATTTTAGACATACCACCAACTGGTACACGATCAGAACCAGTAGAAAATTGCAACAACTGTTTTTGCTGTTCTTTAGTCATTGAATGAACTACAGACCAGAAATTTTTAATCACAGGTGAGTCTGATGTATATTCTTCGTACGTAGTGACTCTTTCCAATTCATTGAAATCATATACCTAGGAAAAGATCAAATTTTGTGCTTTAATTGAGTGAACTAGTAAACTGTAAATGTATGAATGTATGTGCTGCAATAAAAAAAATCGACTAAAAATTATTTCATTCCAAATAATATACAACGTGATACAAATCCACATTAATCCAACTTGGCATGCTTGACATAAGTATGACGAGAAAATTGACATTGCAAGTAATGTATGGTCAAACCAACTAAATAGTGATTGATTTCAGAGGGTATTTGCCTTTTTTTAGTACAGTGACATTCTAATTACCTACGATTCCAATTTTGGATGGAAGCATATACATACGTTTATAATTCGTATAAGGATATGATTCTAACAAAATTTCTACTTTTTTATTTCGATCAGTGTGTAAATGAGTCAAGTAAATCACGGTCATTTCTTTCAAGTGTTAATGCAACAACCCTTATATAACCCTTATACAACAACCCATATATATTTTTAATGGATCTATAAAAAGAAGTGGATATTCTTGAATTAATGTTCAGAACACCATCGATTAGTTCCAAACAAGATTATTTGTAGACTTTACAGTTATGCATAGCCGTTATCCTAATTCTAAACAACAAAACCTAAAGATCTCTCTTTACATATGTTTTTTTCTTCCAGGTAGTAATACTCAACGTGGAGACTGATAAATTATGCCTTTGGTCAAGTTACCATACTGTACCAACGCAGTAAAATAGCTCAACCAAGATGAGTGACAAATGAATTAAAAAACGTAGTAACAATTAAAATGACCAAACATTCAGCTTTTTTTCGAGAATGAATGAATAAAGACTGGAACTCAAAAATCAGGAAAAGGTTAATAGTGAAGAAATTCGAGTCATTGTGACTGGTTGTAAACCACGCCACCCAAAGTCATCAATTACTGACCATGGTTATTGCGACGATAATAACTGAGCAGTCTGCACCTGTCAGCATATCCCAGACCGATGATAAATGATTTTATAAACTGGTGTTACATCCTTTTCGAGTACTCTCAGAATTCTTCCAATTTATTCCTACTCCAGACAACATTACACGTCGAGGTAGGCGACAATCGGATGTGTCACTATTTTATAATATATTTAGACAATGTTTTCATAATATATGTTCATATAAACACAGGAACAAAAAATATACCATGAAACACATTATAAACTTACAGGACTTCCACGAATAAGTAGCTCTAATTCATCTGGACGAAACAGAAATGTCAATGGGCTCTCATCGACCACCATTTGAAAACCTCTACGAAATGCATTGAATTGCTTTCTAATAGAATCATTCAACAAGAAGCTTGCATACAAATCTACATATTCCTTCATTTTAATTTTCGACAAATAAAATAAATGATATCATTAAACTCTTATGGAATAAAATTATAATTGTGTGTAGTGATTAAGTGGATAATAATAATTGCATTCTGTTAATATAAAGAATAGAACATAATATTCTAAAGTTAAACTGATAAGCCAACAAAACAGGTAATTCTAAACAGTTTAAGTCTTCTTGTATTGAAAATTAGCCTTTGGCTCAAATTCCAACGTTTAGACAAGTATCTAAATGAATTTATAATGCTTTAATGAAAAAACTACTGTTAAAACATAGTGGATCAACTTTATGGTGCATAATCTACTTTCTAAATAATACATGCATATCATATCTACCATTCAAAATGAGATAATGCAAGCGAACCCCAAAATGAAAGTAAGAAAAAAAATTACTTTACGATTTTCTTTTGTAACTGGGATCGTAGCTCCATTCGGTTTTAATTCATGTGTAATAACGCTTCCAAAGGGATCAAGATAATTAATAACAAATGAACAACCAAATGCTTCTTCAATATTATCATATTCATATTCTAGTAAGGATTTTAATCCTTGTGCTAAGGTCTAAATATAAAAAAAATAACCATAAAAAGGGAATATCAACTCAACAGCCGAATCGAATCATATCAACAGTAAAACTTGATTTTCCTGAATTCGACTTCGTATAAAATTAAATGAACGGGCTGCATTGGCTAAATGGCTAATTTACTTGGCTTTCAACAGACGGGTTGTAGGTTTAAATTACGATTCATCTATTTCAGTATGGACAACTGAGTATTATAGAAATCTCAACTTGATACATGAGTAAACTAATCATCATTAAAAATATTAGACAAATTTCTGTTGGTTAAAGTTGTCATCCACAGAAGTGAATAACATATGAAAATGAAATCTACAGAATAATATGATATTCGATACTGAGAAAGTCGAAACGAGAAATGTTATTAAACTACTGCGATTGCGATTGAGTATAGCATTTGATTACTATTATCTTCTCCGAAGTGGCTCACATTAAAAGTAGACGAAAACAATTTTTGGAAACAAAGATTTACAAATTAAATATAAAGTGTAACAATGAGGGAAATATAAAATTGTGCTCGCTAATTAGCAAAATATGAATAGAATAATAGACGCATGATATAAAGATAGATAATGCATTGTAGTAGACAGGTAGAAACACAACGCCAACGCGCCTGACACAAGGAATGTAAAATGACAAACAATAATATTGAATGAATTACATACATAACGAACTACGGAGAAACAAATAACTAGAAAAGAAAGAATGTGAGAGGAAGGAGGCTAAAAGAAACTAGTATACATAGTAATAGTAGTAGTGTTTTAATCAATAAAGTTATTAATTAAAAACTAAAAGTATATTGTACATCACTTTGTCAGTTAAATAAAGGTTAAGGAAATATCTTAAAAGATAATTTTAAGGAAATGAAGAAACGAGCACTATGAAATTAAGATCAAGAATATTATGAGGGTTGCGGGAAAAACTAATTGAATAAAAAGAGGATTTCTGTACATTCATAAAAATAATTAAAATGAAAAACAGTAAAGGTTAATATAAGTTGAAATACTAAGATATGGTATATTTAAAATATATTTCTCTGGGTCGAATTGAGAATTAATCACTCACTGGTAATAAGTAAACATGAAGGAAATCAACTCAAGACTGAACAAAGTCATTGATTACTGTGTAGTAAAGATTCGCATACTTGGCTTCGAACCACACTTAAATTATGATGGGTAGTGAAAATATCTCAGTGCTCGATTTAATTAGAATGAAGTTAAAAATAGGGACTTATTGAATGAAAACTGAATACCATAGTTACTGGGTAACCTAATAGGTGGATGAAAGTGTATGGCGGTTTATAGTTGGTAAATTGATTCGTTTCATTGATTCTGATCCAGTTCAGTGTAAAGCATTATTTTCAAAAGCAATAATACCATAATAAGTTTACATTAACTAAGTAAACGCTTTTAATGATAAATTTACGCAAACAATTTAAATACTTACAGGTCTAGCATCAAATAAATCTTCAAATGTACCCAATTTTCCAACTAATTTTCGATATAACACTGATGGGAAATTAATATCCAATATCACATCATTATAAATTGCTAGACCTAACAAAGTGCCAATCAGACAATATTCTCGTTCCATATCATCTATTGGAACTGGATTAAACCAATAATTTTGAGTTTCTTCATCTAATATAAACATACCTTAATGAAATTAAAGGGCGAAAAACAATGTAACATTATTGTTAATATTTAAAGATACTGAAACAGTATAAAGTGATATTGTATAATCAGCCAAGTTGCCAATCACAATGATTAGATTATATTTTATTCTAGGTTGTTTTGTATTCATCGTAGATTGATCATGGTTGGGTACCAAAGAAAACTAGGTATCACTTGACTGTTGTGTCTTAGTACGAAACAACTCAACAGTGTTGACACGGGAGTGATATAGTCATCACCGTGGCATTGGGTGATCGTTCAGTGTATATTACCTATGATTATTTAAACGATTTTACTTGACATATGAAATTATTAAAGTCAAAGTAATATGTTATTCATTTTGTTATTAAAACTCTTAAATTCACACGACATAATTCCAAAGGATGTATTTGTTTAAATCACAGTCCTTTTGAATCACTGATCTAAACTCATAGCTATAGGACCTGATAAGGATTTAGAAAAAGTGTTCTTTGTCCACATATCTTCGTCTTAATAATATAAGGATTTGCAAACGACGTTTGGTTACTATGTAAATCACACTCTCTGTTTCACCTTCCAAAAGTATATTTTTGTCCTATATGTCGATGACATAATAGCACAAATTTTATTACATATCATAAACATTTTCATTCACCGAAATGTAACCCATCTTCCTGGTAGATATTTTTTTTTAATAAAATCTAGTGAAATTTCATTTGCATACAAAACTAACTGATAGTCCTCTTAAATTAGCGTCATACTTTTCACAGTGTCATGTTGATTGGAACAGAAGATCAACAATATCACCTAGTTTTACCAAAGTACGTTTTTATGATGATTAGGACGTTTCAAATGCGGTTGATGGTAATTATAATAATAACAATATCGTTAAGGAGAAAGATTTTGTGAGCTCCACGACAAATGAAGACATTCTACTTTTAGTAACCAAAATAATAAATTTCAACTTCAACTTAACTGTATTCTATTCGGTCAGAAAATAGCATACCTAATGGAATTGATCAGAATGTTAAAGATATACGGGATGAACATAAAGTGAGTGATCGATTAAGCTAAAGGTAGTGTTTTATTATATTGCACTTCTAATATAACCCTGACCTTGATAAACAAAGGACTTAAATGAGCATGAACTAAAATATACCAATTGAATGAAATAGTTTAAGCCGATCTAATATCAATGACTAGTACAGGGATAACTGAGAATTAATACAAAATACAGCTTATAGTTATCATTATTGTAAATCTCTTCGCATGCTTCGGTTCAAAAATCTAACCAACACATTAAGAGCATACAAATGTTTGTCTGATATATAAAAAAGTCCATAGCCAGTTGTGTTTTACGTTTACACGAGCATATTACAACTCAATATAACCTTAATACAATCTATCGTTATTTGACTACTTAAGATTGCATAGTAGACAATATCCTAATGCCCCATTATTAGCTTTTATAAAAAGGAGAGTTAGTAACCAATGTATCGTCAGTCAAGGATCAAACAACTAAATCATAACGACCCTGACTGTATACTTGGTCAATGTCAGTTTAAGTTTTGGAGGGATTTGCAGCCACATGATTATAGACAAGTATTTTTAACGGATACTAAAAGGCATAAGAGCAAAGTCAATATATTTCTATCAATCGCTTACAAACATGTGGCATGAAGTCCATGATCGAACAGTTCTATATGGAACCTTAAAAAGCGATCACTTGGTATCCTGTTATACGTCTACTAAGAATCCTACCATTACGGAAGTCCATTAGATAATATTGTGTTATATTTGTCTCTGGTGATTATTTGTTGACCTGAATGACTGAATTTTACAGAAGTGTCACCCATTGTAACAACCTTAACAGAGTCATCATATCAAACCAAGTTCTTTATGTTGTTTACATTAACTGTACAGTTGAGTTAGTCAAAATGTTAATATTCAACAAAACTTTCCCATTTATTAGTTTGAATAAAGAAATAACAACGAACGTAATAGAATAGAAATCCATTCATTTCGCGGTTTCTCTTCAGCTGCTTTACAATCTACAAATGATAGTAGTAATTATTTAAAATCATTGTACTTACTTCATATCATGTTAACAAAGAATTGGAAGGTAATAATATGAAGAAATAAAAACTGTTCAAAATAGTTGAATACTTGTATGTTAGGTAATGTCGACATTTATTAAGGGCACAAAACACTAGGAACTAAACACCTTTTAAATGAAATCAACTTACCATAGTCAGGGTTGAAGATTCGTTCAATAATAAGTTGAAAAAATTCCTTACTAAGCCCTCCTTCGTCGATTCCTTGCTCACCTTCAAATTCGATAAGAAGTTGCTTTTTAAAATCACCCGGATTTTCCAAACAGGCAATTTCTAACTTTAATACAAAACATTTAAAATTGTGAAATACAAATTAACTAAATAAGTAAATTAATACAACCCATAAAAAAGTAAACGTTCATTTACTCCTATTAGAGTCATACTGTTTAGCATGAAATTACTTAAAATACCAATAAATTACTGAAATTGAAGTTCGTAGAGTGAGATAAGAGTGAGTTACATTTAAAAATATAATCAGTATCCCCAAGGCCTTCACAGCAATAATGGTGCGAAATCAAGAGCATGAATTTATAAATGTAAATAGATTTTCCGCTGTTCAGTGAAAAGACGGATTGTTCACTTGCCTGGAGTATGCAATTAAAACACTACATTATGAATAAAAAACTTTCGTCTAGAAAATCACTGTGTTGATAGTAAGTACGTTTGCACGCACAGATCATCTAGTTGTTGTTCGCACGATAACTGAAATCAGTGGTTAGAGACTCTAAGTGATAGCTAAGAATCGGTCACACTGGTGCAGATGCATTCACTATACATCGTTATCTACATTTTAAGTCTCGTTATTCCTTCATATCTTTATATTCTTATAGAAAAATATTTTCAATGCCTAGTTTATATGACTATCAACGATTCTACGACTGTTTTAACTCCTTTGATATTCAGCTTGCCAATTTTACCTTTACATTCTAGTTGTGGTGTGGTAACGTTGGCCAACGTACACCTGTATAAGGGTTGTGTCAAACTCCATGCCGATTGGGAGAGTGAATATTTTATTCTGAAGAACATTATTTATTCTTGCACAGAATGCTTCAGAATTTTATGTTATTGAAAGACAATAATCTCAAAGGAGAAGTCTTTAAAATTTGTTATTTTCAAGACAGCAATTACTAGGTCGAGTGATGTTAAATATATGCAGGTGGGTAATGTTCAACGGTTGAAAGTACAGTGAAAGAAAAACTTTTCTAAAGAGACTTCTAAAAGACTGGGTTTTTGATAAAGCTCCTACCGATGTGAAAGTACACAACATGATAGTGCCAAAGATGGTTCAGTTAGGCATAAGCTGATCTAACTTTCATTATGCGGAGATTGATCTCGCATGATACACCACCATCAGCACTCACAAAGCTGCCTAGATACACGAACTTTTGACTACTTCCGACAGTTCACCACAAACAGTGAAAGTAGATAAAAGCTCCTACTAGTCATGAAAATTATTTTGTATTCTGAAAGTGCAAAGTACATGCAATAACTATAGATACTAATTGCCGACTAACACAGTGCCGATTTAAGTGACCAGTGCCTTACAGAATAGTAAGAATATTACCCGCATACTGAAGATCGAAAAGTTTTTCTCCAGGTAACTAATCCACACTTTCACAGCGGCCTCTAAAATGTCGTCTATAGCAAAGCCGAAGAGAAATGGTGAGACTGCGTAACTCTCCCTGACCACACTGCTGGATTGGAACAGTAGAGAAAGATGGTTGTATACTCCCACTCTGCCTGAGATATTTGTGTACAGAGCCTCTAAAGATGTTAAACAAACTTAGCAGATACTCCGTTGTCTAAAAACTTAGCTCCGGAGCGGTCATGTCCAATAAATTAACGGCAGCCCTGGTGTCAAGAAATATAACGATCGTTGGCTTGCTTCAGTAGTCAGCGTAGAGTGAAAATGTTATCTATACATTAATGATCTGATCAAAAACCAGCTTGTTCTTCGTGAGTCAGTTATTCATGCGTCTTGCACAATTTGCGAAGTATGATAGAAGTCAATATTAGTTTAGAAGTAATAGAGAGCAGACTTATATCCTAATATAAGTTGCGTTGGTTACGTGAGCCCCTCTTAAAGATGAAGATGACAACCGCTCCATTCCTAGATGATGAAACAATCTCAGTTTCGTAAACTTTTCCAAACAAACTTATCAGTCTCCTTACAGTGAGTGCGCCATCATATTTCAAAAGGCTTCAAGTAAGTCTCTTCTGGACTTGGTAATTTATTGCTATTCAGAAGTTGACACTTCTCGTGGAATTTCTTCCTCGTTGGATGACCCAGTCGTTACTGGTCATGAAGGAAAAAACAGTCTGATCGAAGTTGTCGGAACAACGAAACAGCTAAATTGACCCTTGAAAAACTCAGCCCACTATCTAAGACGATCCTTGATGTTGGTGTACCATCAACTTCACAGATTGTTCCACTAACACCGAATTTCATGCTGCCAGTGGTTCAGACGAGGTGGAAGACCTCCTGACAATTACAAGATAGAGCTTCTGGTTCCAACTGTTAAGCACATCCTGATCACCAGGTTTATTAGTTTTCACGCAAGCTTTTCACTATTTTTTTATGTAATAATCTATATTTATCATCAAACTCATGAGTTACTGGGATGGACCGACGGGAATAAACATCAATGTGCGGGCGTACATGTAGTCAACGAAAGGATCAGTATACTGTGCATCAATTCATTCTGTCTTACTCTCTAAATGTAAAATGTTGCTAAGAGTAGACCATACTCATAGGTTAGTGGTATTCGATTATCGATGTCTTCGAAACATCGCTCGTGTTAACCAGGATTATCGGGTAAGTAATAATGAGATTAGACGCCGAGTATTATGGAAAGGTGGTAAATTCGTCGATGATGTAATTTTTGGCGGCCAAGGTAGCTGGGACGTGTTACGTATGCCCAATAACCGTCCACCTCAACGTGTAATGATGATTGACATAAAATTAGGATGGGAAAAAGCTAAAAGTGGCCAAATCAAAACGTGGGATTATTCCATAAAGTCACTGACTGATTGTCTGGGTCGTGTCAATAGATTTATGTTACTTGGGTGGGGTCCGTATGAACGTCGTAACCAATAGTTGGAGACTCTGTGTGAGATGGCTCAGAATTGGTTACAGTGGAGGAAGTGTATTCACTCCATGTTCTCCCTTAAATCATGAGCTAAAATTGTGTCATAGCTTTCTATCCATGCACCAGTTTCTTTTCTTTAAGCCATATTCTATATACCTACTCTTTAATGTTTTCATTATTATTATTATTATTATTATTATTATTATTATTATTATTATTATTATTATTATTATTATTATTATTATTGAAGTAACTACTACTGATTTGGTGTTAACCTTGCTGTGTTGGTGAGATGTGATAACTTGGACCGATGTGTACATGTGCTAATGTTGTCCATATATACAAATATACATGTAGTTAATAACAACAAATAAACAAACTGAAAAACCAAAACTAATTAAAGCTTACAATTAACAGAGCATCTTCGACAATCCTGTCCCGATGAACGCGTACTTTAAAAAAAGGCATTTCAGGTGTATCCATAAAGAATGTATGCATTAAAACACCACGACGCTCATCAAGCATACGCATACGATTATCATAGTACAATAGAACAGATTTTGAACTAGTTTGCAACAGAAATGGTAATTTCATAAAGCTTAATTCATTTGATATACCTTTCGAACGATAATATATATAATCCTTTTTCGGCTAATTAAAAAATTTAAACGAAGAGAAATGAACCGCTTACTGATATTAGTATGTGAAATTACGGTTTTATTATAGACAAACAAAGCGTTTTAGAAATATCGTGGCAGTAAAAGTTAGAGTCAAAGAGCTATCATCAAAAATAAAGTACCTAACAGTGAAAATCGTTCTACGTATTTTCCTGTACTTCATAGACATGAGCTTCTTGATGATAATAAGTCTTTGAATGATTACCCGCACAAAACAAGTGAGTGAGAAACACTAACATTTGATGGAGCGTACTAAATAGAAGATGTATGTAGGACGGTGAAGGTATGAGGACCCTCATCAACTAATATAGTCGCGACACGTGCTTCACATTTCTGTTACAACTTACTATGATACCTAGCGCGAAAATAAGGCGAGAAAAGGCATCAGTCAATAAAGCCACTGACTGCCAAACTATATAGATTTTCTTGATATAACTTGCAGGTAGAACATAATCTATGACTCAAAATCGGATGTAACAGGACACGTATTCATTCGCTACTAATGAAAATTTGCCATTTCATACTTTAATTAACTACCCCCTCCCCACTTCATCGCTGATTTCATTCATTTCGAACTAAATAGTGCATGTTTAGTTTAAACTATCACTATAGTTGTATACGCTTGTTTATGTTAAAAACAATTTTACGCTTTACTATTTTAAGACATGCCAAAGGTCAGAAGATTGACATGTATCTGGTAAAATGATAATTAAGAGTGGCCTATGACTTAGTCTGATCGGCAAAAACTTACCCAAGTCATTATATATATATATATATATATATATATATATATATATATATATATATATATATATATATATATATATATATATATATATAATGATACTCAACAATCTTAGTACAAAAACCTATAAGAAACAAACCTGTAGGCCATCATTGAGTGTTTCGTTGACAAAATCTTTGACTGGAATAAATGGTTTTCGACAATCGTTAGGCGATATATTTAACGCTTTAGCAAATGGATCTTCAGGTAAAGTAGTACGAGATCGTCTTTCATAAATCTGAAAATAAGTATTGCCAATGAGTTACTGACTAAACAAAATAATTACGGAATGGGGGTGAGCATAGAAAATACGATGCAGAATTTGAGAGCTCCACGCAGAAATATACCAGTAAATTCAAAGATAAAAATAACAAATGAAAAGTAAAGTTAGAAATCGTTACTGGAAAATGGAAGAATGAATCTAGAAAATAATAGGAAAGTATTTTAATAACTAGCAATAAGCACTTTTATCTGTTCATTCAGTTTTGTGTTTTATAAATGACAGTGGAATTCAACCATCTAAAAGACTAACAAAAGATAATTGCTCCTTCTAAATACATGAAGCCTTATATAATTGTTAAGTCCACACCCCAGAAATACGACATGAGGCGAAGAGCCGTATTACTGAAGTAGCTGTTGTTACCCAATCGTTGGTTGTCCAACTTTTTAGTGTGTAATTTGAAACACTAAACACAGAGACAAGTTGTATCATAATGAAAACTCCTCACTGAATGATAAATCTACCCTGTCGCTAACTGCGGATGTTTGATTAAAGACAGTAGGAGTGTCGCGGTTGTACAATGTTAGTATACACTATCCTGACATAATTTGCAAAGTAGGCGTATTGCTTCATTTATTAGCCTATTTATTATTAGTAAATATATGCAATGTAGAAAGATTATTCTGGAAGATAAAGTTATTAATTAACTAATCTCTTATTATTTATAATAATCATCTTCAGAAGTGCTAGTTTTAATGTAAGCCCCATGAGGATCTCGGTATGGTAAGCGATCATTAACATCTACAAAAAATTCCCTTAGTCCATGATACAAAAATGATTCTGCCCAATAATGAACCTTGCCTGCTGTTGTTGATAGACATGCTTTTGAAATCAGATTGTCAGATGCACGTATCTTATCATCGGTATTTCTATAGTATATGTTGTGCTCAAAGGGAATAATTCGTGAGTAATGTTGAATAAAAATATGGACATTTTATATTGAAAAATAAATCCATAGATAATATGATAAGCATGGATAAACTGTTGTGTTATTAGATACGTATGACATTATATTGATTAGATTGTGACTCTGATGCATCAACTCTAGTATTGTTCCGAATTAATTTCGGATGTTTTATTGTCTTGAGGTATTCTGCAATGTTACCTACAACTGAGTGATAAAACCCATATTTTATTACTATTATTACAATTATCCATTTAAGTGTAATGACTTGAAAATGAACCTTGGAAAAATATCTCCACGTGTAACTTTTTATGTTATTTCGGCTATAATTTATGTACTCACCAGCATGATGATTGTCTTAAGTGAAAACATACTGTTACTTCTTCATGACAGGTTACTACTTTTTGGCAAAAGTGAAATGTAACGACTTATTTAAAGCGACACGATATATAGAAGCATACTTCATATTCAGTTAAAGTTTATGTAATAATACTGTTCCAACAATAAGTCAGATGATGTATAATTGTCAAAATAAGATAAAAAGTTTTTACTACGCAATATCATTATTACAAAACAACACCTAAGACGACAGTAACGGTAATAGTGGGGAAACTTACAGGTCCTATATGAGCACGCATTTGTTGCTCAAATATTCTGTTTTCTTCAGCTTCCATTTCTAGTAATTCAGATGAATCTAACTGACCAGCTAATAGACTGGCATAGTAAACAATACGTAATACAAGTGCAGCTTCACATATCTGTTTGTCTTCATTCGGTAATCCATGGTCGGTGGTTAAGCATCGTAAAGTAATATGATGCAATAGAATCTTTTGTAAACACCACAAATTAGTTTGTTCTGGATTCGGTGATTCTGTACAATCGGCTAAAGGTACATGTACAGAACTAGCCCATGCTCGACATAACATAATTTGTATGATGTATGGAAGCCAAGTAACAGCACGGTTAATGTTTAACAATAAAAGCTATGAGTAAAGATATGGGAAATATAGACAAATAATTCGAAAGTGACGGAAGAAATTAAGAAAATATGTTATTAAAGGACGAATTGTTTTACTTACCATTTCACCTTACTAAAACTGACTCTAATAATAAGAGAGAGTGTTTACTTCCAAGGGTTAGGTGCTTATGTATTCATTCTTTATCCTCCTCTAGATTTTAAATTACACTATTCTTCCGAACAAACACTTGCTTGATTCGTTACTACCGAATTAAATAATTATTATTAATATTATAGTACTATTGTATGTATATATGTTAATTTTATAATTTTGATCTTGTTGTACTAGTGAGGTATGGCAGCTTGGACCTATACTCATGTCCTTTTCACCCCCCCCCCCCAAGTGAAACCGCATCAGTCTACTTTAACCAAAAAGGATTCACTGGTTTAGGGTGTAATTTTTGTCAAATGTTCTAGTAATTTTCTCGTAGCCTTCCAGTATCTAGGCCTATTAAGGGTGATAAAGCAATGTACAGCTACTAAAAATCACTAGATTAAAAGTATATCATTTGTGCAGATATCTGATCATATAAACCATAAGATGCTACTTCAATTGCTTATTAAACTAACTTAATAATAACGTGCGCGTACAGCACCTAGGCACAGTAAAATTAGTGTAACCTTGGACATATTGGGTGGAAAATACAGGTCTTTATTGATTGGACAATGAGTGATCAAGACCAACTATATCGTCCAATCACATTTGATATTTGATCATATTGCTTCAAACCTAGCATTTTGTATATAAGTACATTATTCTACTAAATAAAAAAGGCTAGCTCCTTCTGGTATGAGGTTTAGTTTTCGATTTTAATTTATTCGAAGGTCTGAATCAATAATCATATCTCGAATGCTTATCACTTGCCCACATGATAATACTGCGTTTTAATCTGTTGACTACAATTTCATATATCAATTTGACAATCTTCAATCTTTCAAACTATCAAGACAGTAAATTATGACAGCTTTGAATTTAACATTACATCAAAGACATCGAAGAACGGAATTTTCATTGATAGAAATTTTTGTTTTCAAAAAAAAATACTGTGAGTAACAACAAGCAGTGAAAAACAGTGAACCACAAAATTAGTGAGTGACAACAATTTTTTATAAGATAGGTGGAAAAAAAATCATATTATCAAGGGAAAATTTTATAAACTGACATATCTGGAAGAAGTCATGTGATTGGTTAATATAGTCATATAAATCAATGGCTAGACATATATATATATATATATATATATATATATATATTGTATATTATTGGTTTGTTGTTATTGTAATAAATGCGTGTGAGTGACTAGTTGGTTTCTTGATAAATCAGTCAGGATTATTGTACCTGAGCAATAGATTAAGGGTAAGGCTGGGTGCTAGCCGTAGGACAAAGCGCTGAAGGCAACAGAGTCGATAATTTCGGTCATCCCTGCTCAGATACAACATAAATATGATACTTTTTAGTAAAATCGATAGAATTTACTTAGAATGTACTTTTTTAAAGGTAATGTTTAGTAGAAAATATTTCTGAACAGAATTTACACATGGAACATAATAATATACACAAATGACCTTTATTTCATTTACAGTTTTCCTTAAATAGTTGAAATGTATGAGAAAATACCATTATTTAGTAAAAAATAATGTAGACATTAATTAAATATTGGGAGATAATTCAATTCAGAATTCATGCTGATAATGGATTTAGTTTTGTGACAACTTGAGTATTAATAGAAAACAGTAAGTACGCCTTTCAATCAGAAGTGTCAGTTTATTATTTTAGAATACTAAAAACTATATGAATATAAACGACTATTTTAGATATTTCATACACTTTAGATATATTTGTCCCTCTCGGTTAGGAGAGGCTGAAACGACGAATTTCTCTCGTACCTAACACTTATCAGACCGGGTAATAAGTATTTACCAAGTGATTTGTAGGGTTTGGATGCTGTTTTATTTATCGAGCCTAAGCGAATTGAGTAACAATGATCATAAAACACTATGTACAACTCAGCTTTACCTGCATAGTCCCATATACATGTTTATCAAGTACTATTACCATTACTATTATTCGTCCCAGTGAAAAAGCATTAGCATTTTCGCGATCAAAAACAATAATAACGATTTAAAGAACCAATGGAGCAATCATAAACTACTAAGTAATGTATTCGAAAATAGACTATAGACTAACAATCAATCAACGTCTTTTACCCCACGTGGAGTATAGGCCGCCGACCGGTATTCTTCAACCAACTCTGTCCTGGCTTCTCCTTTATAGCTCTTCCCAAGTATTGTTAATTCTACTATTCATGTCTGCCTCAAATTCCTGACACAATCTATTCTTCGATCTTTCTCTTTTCATTTGGCCTTTCAAATTCCAAGTTAGTGCTTGTCTTGTGACACTGTTTGATGATTTCCTCAATGTGTGTCCTATTTAACCCCCAGCATCTTTCCATAATTTCTTTATCACCTGAATTTTGGTTGATATGTTCTTCGCCACAGAAGGTTGTTAGTGGTAGTGTCAGGTTAACGGATCCGAAGTATATTGAACAGACAGTTATTTATAAATACTTGCATCTTTTGAATGATGCTTTTTGTAGTTCACAAGTTTCAGCTCAATACAATAGAACTTGTCTTGACATTGTATTTAAAATTCTGACGTTGATGTTGGCTGACAGCTAGGTTTGAGTTCCCGACTCTTTTAAATTTTATAAATATTGCCCTTGCCTTTCCAATCCATGTCTTCAAATCTATATCAGATCTGACTGGAATTCCCCAATGGGTTACTTCCAGTCCCAAGCCAGGACAAAGGAGGAGGGCTTTGAATAGGGTTAGCAACCCCATCTCGTGAGAAACAACCTTGCTAAGAAAATGCTAACCAAGAAAACTACAAACCAACAGTGATAAGAAAATATGAAACTATTAATACATCATTTAAGAGGGTGGTTCCAAGCGAAGGACTAAATAAACTAAATATTGCCAAGTGTCAGTAACAACGTAAAACTTGATAAAAGCATACATCAGTTCAAGTTGCCACGCCTCAATTTAATTCAGAGATTAAATTGTCGGATCAAATCCCAGGATACTGGAGGTAAAAACAACGTTAGTATTAATGAAGCAGATGAAATTCGAAAAAGTTTAGTTAAACAAGAAGAAAATTTGATGAATTCAGAAACTAAGACTTTGGAGGAGGACAAGGAATGGATGCACATGAACCATTACGAAAGATTTTTAGCCGTCATTCAAGGTTTCTAACCACTTTTTACGATCATCAAGCGGACTCCAACCATGTAGTCTGAATCTGTTAACATGACTCAGCATAATTGTCAATAATTTCATGGACTGGTGCCATGTTTTGGTTTGACCGCCACTAGCTTTCTTCCATCCTACACATACACCAGACAATATTGCTTGTCGAGGAAGGCAGTGGTTGGGCCTGTGTAGAACATATCCTAACCTCTTCAGCTGGTAAAGATTTACTACTTCATCAATATACTTACCTTATTTACTCAGTACTCTATTCCTGACCCACGTATTGCTTACTCGACGATCCCAGTAAACAGGAGAAATGCTTCAAAGACATCTATGATCGAATGCTAGAAGCCTACAGACAGACAGACAGATACAACACAGAACTTCGTACGTACGTACATTAGTTCAGGTTGCCACACCACATCAGCACAGAGACGCAACTGTCAGTTCAAATCCAAGAGTGATAGCGATAGTAGAAGTATTAGCAGTAATGCAGAAAGTTAGGGAGCGAAGATATGATTCGAAAAGTATAATTCAGTGAGATAAATTTGAAAGGAGAAAGATAGAGAATTCAGAAGGTTAGATTTTGAGAGAACACAAAGAGTGGATGCACTTGCGCCATTGCGAACGATTCTGAGCCATATCGTTCAAGGTCTCTAACCATTGGTGACTTTCGTCTCGCGGACCCCAACCACGCAGCCTACATCTACCAACATGACTTAGTCCACTTGTCAGTGACTTCATCGATTTCTGCCATGTTTTGGTTTGGCCGCCCCTAGCTTTCTTCCAATCCTATTCCTACGCCGCAAAACATAGCTCGTCGAGGCAGTCGGTAGTTAGACATGCGTAACACATGTCCCAACCACCTCAACTGATGAAGTTTCAATACTTCATCTATTGATTTGCCCTCCTTTCCTAGAACCCGTTTCCTAACGACAGCATTGCTCATTTGGTTGTCCCACGATACTCGAGCAATGTTTCGGAGACACCTATGATCGAAGACCAGTAACCTACGAATGTCCTCTACTCTTAACGGCCATGTTTCGCTCCCGTATAGTAGGACAGAGCGAACCTGCTGCGCGGCACACTCGTCCTTTGGTTAGCAAGCGGATATCTCGCCTGCGCCATAAGTGACGCAACTTGGCAAAAGCCAATCGAGCTTTCTGTATCCGTGCTGAGATTTCGTCAGTCACCAGGCTGTCAGCACTGATGAGACTCCCCAGATACGTGAAGCGGTCTACACGCTCGACTACTTCACTCCCTATCACTAGTTCAGGTGCCAATGCAACCCAATCCTGAAGAAACATTTTGCATTTCGAGGGGGAAAACCGCATCCCGAACATGCTTGCATTGTTGCTCAGGGTAGTCAGAAGACTCTGCATTTTGTCAGCGTCTTCACCAAATAGGACTATGTCATCAGCATACTCTAAGTCAGTAAGAAAGGCTCCTGGTAGTAAGTCAACTCCTAAAAAGTCAGACGAAGACATGGTTATATCTAGGAGCATGTCTATGACAAAATTAAACAAGAATGGGGAAAGTGGACATCCCTGACGGACACCACTTGAAGTGAGGAATTCTGATGACAGTTCGCCATAAGCTCTCATTCGACCTGTAGTTTTAGAGTAGAGAGCTTGTATAAGGTTAATGTACTTCTTTGGTACACCTTTCAATGACAGACACTGCCACAGAACCTCACGATCAACAGAGTCGAGTGCCGCCTTTAGGTCCAGGAAGACAATTATTGTAGGACGCTTAAATGTGTGTCTGTGTTCCAGGACCTGTCGCAGTGTGAAAATGTGGTCTATACAGCCACGTCCAGGTCTGAATCCAGCCTGGTTTTCTTTAGTCTGCTCTTCACGAGCTCTAGTTAGGCGTCTAAGTATAATCGAGGCTAATAATTTAGAAACTATATTAGTCAGACTGATTCCCCTGTGATTGTCACAGGAAGACTTTTGTCCTTTCTTACAAATTGGGACAATCAGGGATTGAGACCAGTCAGATGGTATTACGCCCGGTTCCCAGATTCTACCTAAGATTTCAGTCAATCTAGCTGCTAAAACTGGACCACCATCCTTAAAAATCTCAGGGGTAAGCCTATCAGGACCTGCTGCTCTACCTCGCTTCAGATTTCCTATAGCCTTCTCAACTTCATAGAGACTAGGAGGAGTTAAGTCGATTTGCCATTCAGGATGACTGGGGATCGTGGGCAACCGAAGTGTGGCTGAAGGCCAGTTGAACTGATCCCTAAAGTGTTCAGCCCATCGGTCCAATCTCCTGGACTGAGAATGAATTATAATCCCATCCTTTTCCGAGATAGTCTCACTCACATTTGGATCCCTAATACCAGTTTCCTTGATAAGTCGAAAAAGTTGCCTACTGTTGCCTATCGCCGCTGCCTTTTCCATCGTTTTTGCTTTCGCCACCCACCACTGTTCACGGTCGTTGCGTAGGCTTTTTATCAGCCTGCGCTTAAGCTCAATTCGCTCTTCATCATGTTCAGAGCCAGGTGGGATGAGTTTACGAGCATCCATCAGTTCGGTGGATGCTACTGAAATCCACGGCTTCATCCTAGCCTTATGATTTACTTTACTAGCAGATATCATTGCTGTTTCCACAGCATTTTTGATATCATTCCAACCTGCTTCCGGATGGCAATCGCTTACACGGTCGCCTAACTGTTTTCCTAGTTGTTCCTTAAATATATTCTTAGCTTTATTATCATTAAGTAAAACCCTAAGAGGCTTCATTGCAATGTCTTTCCTACGTCCAGTAAGCCTCAAACAAATACGCGCTCGCACTAAAGCATGATCTGAATCTAAACATGTGCCCCAGAACGAGCGACAGTCCTCTATCGAACCCCTCCATCGGTGGCTGATGGCGATGTGATCTAGTTGGGTCCAACGTTGAGACGATTTTGGGGGTCGCCAGGTCAAAAGATGTTTTTCCTTATGCCTAAAGTTAGTATTCGCTAGAAACAGGTGGTTATCTGAGCATAGTTGCAGCAGACGATCGCCATTATCTGTTCTGTGAGCCGCGACACCATAACATCCGCCCAAGTGTCTCTCATTTTCACTTAGTCTACCTACTTGAGCATTAAGGTAACCAGCCATTATAACAATATCAGAGCGCCTAGCTGTTTGGAGGAGGTCCATAAGCTTGCTGTAGAACTCATCTTTCACCTCGTCTGAACTGCAGTCAGTGGGGGCATAGGCAGATACGACGAAGAGGCAACGACGAGTGTCCCTATCTTTCCGAGTCCTAACTGTCCCGTTCAGTCGGACAGCGCACAAGCGACTATCTACAGGGATCCAGTCTAGGAGAGCTAGTTCTGCCCTACGACTCAATGCAATACCTACACCAGCGAGACCCCGGGAAGCAGCATCCGGGCTACCGGATACACGAAGAGTAAATCGGGCTGCTTCTTTGCTTTGATACGGTGAAATCAGGTTTATGATTTTACTAGGATCTTGTATGCGCGTTTCCGAGACGCAGCATACATCGATTGAGTGAGATTCCAAAGTCCTAGCTAAGGAAGCCTGTTGCCCTATTTGACTTAATGTCCGTACATTAAAAGCCCCAACATATAGTCTAGAAGCTTACGAATATTCTTTATCTTTAATGGTCATGTTTCACATCCATAAAATAAAACAGATCGAACTGCTGCACAGTAAACGCGTCCTTTGGTCAGAGGATAGATGTCTCGCCTACGCCACAAGTGACGCGAACTGGCAAAAGCCAATCGGGGATTATGTATACGAGCCGAGGTTTCAGCGGACACCAGACCATCAGGACTGATGAGTCTCCCAAGATAAGTGAAGCAGTCAACACATTCAATTACTTCGCTCCCTATCACTAATTTCGGTGCCAAATCATACCAATCATGAAACAGCATTTTTCATTTGGATGGGGAGAATCGCATCCCTAACATGCTTACATTGATTCTTAAGGTGGTCAGAAGATTCTGCATTTTATCAGCATTTTCTTTCAATAAAATTATATAATCTATATATTCCAAGTCAACAAGTGTGTCTCCTGGAAGGAGGTCAACCTCGGAGAAGTCAGGCGATGAAGTAATTAACTCTAAAAGCATGTTGATGATAAAATAAAATAAAATGGAGAAAGCGGATAACTTTAACGGACATCACTTGACATAGTCACTTTTGACGACAGTTCGCCATAAGCTCTGATTCGACTAGTAGTGTTCGAGTAGAGAGCCTGTATAAGGTTAATATATTTCTCTGGTTAGCCTTTCAATGACAGATATTCCACATAACCTCATAATCGATGGAGTCAAACTCTACCTTAAAATCAAGGAATACAGCTATTGTTGGACGTCTAAAAGTGTGTCTATGTTCCACAACCTACCGAAGTGTAAATATTTGGTCTATACAACCACGTCAAGTCCTGAAACTACCTTGGTTCTCTCGAGTTTGCTCTTCACGAGATTTAGTTAAGCGTCAAAGCATTATTAAAGTCAATAATTTTGACACTATACTTGTTAAACTCAATCCTCGGTAATTGTCACAAAAGGACTTCTGTCCTTTAGTATAGACCGGGATGGTTAGTGTTCGAGACCAGGGCTGGTAGGATTACGTTCAGTTCCTAGATTCTAGCCAAGATCTCAGTTAACCTCGTTGCTAACACCTGACCAATATCCTTAAATATCTAAAGGGTTAATCCATCAGGTCCTGCAGCTCTCCATCCCCTTAGATTCCCTATAGCCTTCTCAATTTTGCTAAGACTTAGGGACTGGTATCAATGTGTAATTCAGATTTCTTGGAAATGTGGACAACTGAGATGAGGCCGAGGGCCAGTCGAACTGTTCCCTAAAGTTTTCTGCCCATCGGTCTAACTTTTTGGATTGACAATGAATAGTGATTTCAGCTTTTTCCGAGATAGTTTCACATACAGTCGGATTTCTGATACCCGTTTCTTTGATAAGTTTGAACAGTAGTCTACTATTATCTATCGCTGCTGCCTTTCCTATTTCTAGCTTTCGCTACTCATCACTGATCACGATCATCACATAAGCTTTTAACCAGCTTGTGTTTAAGTTTCCTTCGCTCCTCATCGTATTCAGAACTAAATGGGATGTGTTGTCAAGTAACTATCAGTTCGGTAGATACAGCTGAAATCCACTGATTTCTCTTAACCTTTTGGTTTAGTTAACTAGTAATTATCACTGCTGTTTCAACAGCTTTTTGGATATCATTCCGACATGACCTGGGGTGAGTGTCGCTAACACAGTTGACTATTTAGTTTTCCAGTTGTTCCTCAAATGTATTCTTAACTTTTCATCATTAAGTTGAACCCTGAGGAGGATCCTTGTCGTGGATCTTTTAAATATTAAAATAGTAATATTGCGATAGTAAATACTGCTAAACTATTAATAATACCATATCACTATTTTCTAGTAGTAGCAGCAGAAAATAAATATTTATGCACCATATAACACGAATTTTTGGCCAGAAAATGTTGTGAAATAAACACAATAATGATCTCTTAACCAATAAAGTATCAATCAACACGACTTCAAATGAATTTACTGTAATACAGAGTTTCTAAAATTATGATATAAAGATATACACTTGGATGCAGTGATGTCTAAAATAACTATATTTTATACACAATAATTATTACGATAAAAAGCTCCACTTCACAGTAAATTTATTTATAGTTTACTAACCTCGAAGTGTAATGGATCCGTTGCAAATGGACATTCATATAAAATAAGGAAAAGGTTTACTAACTTTTGCTGAATAATAGCTATTTCAGCAGTTGGTTGACTATCATCTAATCCATCAGGCGGTTGGATTACTAAAAGCTGATGTAAACTTAACACAACTAAACGACGAACAGCTCTCATTAATGTATCGATAATACTTTGACGTTCTGGTATAGATACAATCATAGACCAAGCTTTACGTAAATCATTGAGGTTAACAGGCGGCCAGTAAACATTACTTTGTTTCTCTGTAATCCCAATATAATTCAAGGCTTCCGACTGTTGATCATCCATTTCAATATCTAAAATTAATCATTTACAAACAATTTGTTGTTTTTTCTAAGTAGAAATTCTCAACGATTTGATAGGCTAAAATTCTCTAAGACTACTTTTTATATCACAAAATGGTAATATGAACAAGATACGAAAATTCTGCATTATATGTTTTGGAGATAGTCCACAAGATATCAATGACTTACGTTTCGCGATCTCATTAATTCAACGCTCTCACATCATTCAGTAGCGAGTAATCTGTATTACGACGTGCATTTAATAGCTATTTTCTCTTTTTTTACTGTTTAATTTTATAAAATCTTAATTATTTGTCAAGTTAAATGACTTAAACTAATAGGTGAAAATCATCGAATGCAACCCGAAAATCTAACTAAAGGAAGTAATAAACCAACTCCAGATTTCATGCGTAAGGGCTACATTATCTGCTCATTACGACTTACTGCACACACCGTACAAAATGTACAAAAAAGAAATATGAAAAATTCGAGTTAACTCTGAACTAACTGAATGGATAACAAATTATTTAAGAAAAACAAGAGTGAAAGATGCTGCAAAATGTTGGCAAGAAATAGTGATACTACTTATGAAAGCGTCAAGATACCAATACTGATTCAGTCAAAATACTGAACATGGTATATACTAGCTTCCAAGTGATTTTATAAAAAATTTATAAAAAGACAAGGAGCAACACTATGAAAATGACCAAAACATTCGGTTCTGCTTACAATGATATTAATGACAAGGATAAGTACTAGCACGATTGTTTATTATGCTAAAGTCACAAAAATAGTGTCATACAACAACGACTACCAGCTACTTGACTGGATAACATCTGGCATTGTTAATTTAGTATATACTCCAAGTAAGCAGCTTCGAATGCAAATATACTTTAAGTGAATCCTTATGTTGGACCAAGGTATTCTATTCTCAGATTCGATCAAGGCACTAATGATTTGATCAAACCACAATCTCTTAATTTGTTATTTTTTGACCAATAATAGTCAGAAGTGAGCAGCTCTGAGAAGTTAATCAAATTAGTGATAAATATGGTATGCACTTGTCTAGATTACAGTTTTAATTTCAGTCGTAAAAAAACCACTTTAAAATTGATTTCCAACCAACGTAGATATTGTTTTACTCCTAAACAGTATAGGTAAACGAGTTTCGGTTATGTAACATCAGTTGTTTGATGTAATTTATCCAAAAAAAAACAAACTTTATTTCAAAAATATCATAGTTTCTGTAAGCTCAGAACAGTTAACACTAATTACACAACATTTATATAAATAAATCAATATTTTATAAATAAAACTGCCAAAATGTTTGAAACAATAAGTGATTTAATTCACTGATCATTTATGTGCTTTTTAATTACTTAGTATGAAGTAGCAAAATAATTAAAGGATATTCAGATTTGACATAAGAGTGTAACTTAACAGGAGTCATTACCCACTATAGATGAATCTGAAGGGTAATTACTATTCAATCATCTAGTAGGCTAGGTGACGTAAGGGTAATTTCGAAAAGAACAACAATCTCTCAAATTAGACTGAAAATAAGTTTAACATGCAAAGGTTGCTGCTGAAGGAATTGATTCCAACGATAATGTCACCAATAAGAAATGTTTTGTAATCATACTTTGAATTTTAAGGTAGCTTGTTGATAACCTAGAAATCATTAAACGTGAGAATTTCTGCAACACAATAGAACTTAGTTTCATTTAGGTTTTTTTTATTTATAAATTAAGCATAATTATTGGTCCGCAACAGGAACTCATTTGTTACAAATGCAATTCGCTTGTTAAAAGTGAAACCAATCATAAGCTTTCGGGCTAAACTTAAAGCCATATTAACTCCGAAAACATTACAATACATGTACAGTTGCCCCAAACCAAATTAAAGTGTTAAAGCTGTGACCAAATAATTATAAAACTGAATGCTTAAATCACTGATGTGGCGCAAATGTTAAGTCAGGATTTTTATTTCGCGAGTGACCTATAAAGGTTATCTTTTAACCGCCAACATTTTCACTAACTTCGAGTTAGATATATTTTGCGTCCAGTAATAAGTACGCAAACGCGCTGTTTTACTAGAAAAAAAACCTATTCCGTTATGTCGTTTTTTTTTTAATTAATTGTTTTGAGGGTCCATATCAATAATTCAGTCGCTTGAGTAGCTATAATTTGGTAAAATTGCATTATTAAGCATCATATACTGATCAGTATTTTATTAAAACAACCAAACACGAACTATCATAACAAATCAATGCTCCCCCCCCCTTCATAACAAGCTTATTCAGATAATAACTTAACACCCAAGCATCATCAAAGCTACTTCTTATATATATGAGTTAGCTTACTCCCACCATATAACAAAAACAAAACTTAGTTGCAACGGTTAGCAGTAAATAATTCGTACACGAAGAAAAGCAAACTTAATGGAACCTTTCATTATAGATTAAAAAGAGATACAATAAAATATGATAAACAAAGCCATAAGATTTTTGCAAAAGTAAATTTCTAAAATATAATAATGTTGAAAATAAACTGATTGTTTCGAAGTAACTAAATTTATACAAATATAAATTCTATCATAAAGACACGGACTTACCATCTTGGTAAATGGGTAATCCTCGTAGTGAGACATGAGTCATACTTTCGTCCCAAGATGTTCTTATTATGTTACCAACAGAGTCATCGGGATTATTCAATGTTAACGAGATTTCATTTTGACCTTTTAATGCATTGTCACTAGTGCTGCATAGCGATAAATTTGGGATTTCGGTAGACTTTCTATCATTTGTATACTGTTTCGTAGGTATATTTACGCAAGATTCATCTAAAAAACTGCTTGATAATGCATCGTATGAGCTGAAAACTGAATTCAGTAAACTTATAAGGCACGACCATTCTCCATTTTTCTTCCCCGTTTCAACTGCTTTTTGTAATTCCGCTAATGACAAGCCAGTTTTACGACATTCACGTTCCACAGAAGCACTAACTGAAAGTGTGTGGTTAGTTTGATTTGTTGATGTCTTAAGGCCTTTCAAAGTATCTGAACTTGAACTGGATTCCCTAGATGTCCCTAAAAAACATGAAGGATTAGAATCGGTAGATAATACTAGCACACCAAAAATCACATAATATCGTTACAAGAATATAAGAACCGTAATCGTTTGACAAATGTATAACTGCTGCTTAAGAATGCGAAGAGCTTACCAAACAAGGGATTGCGATTACGGAAAGATGAAGTTAATGAGTTGTCATGATCTGCTGAGTAATCCTCTGTTATAATTGCAGAAGTTGGCTCATCTAAATGAGAGGAATTTGATTCGTCATTTTCTGAAGCATCAAACAGAAACATGATCAGCCGAGTAACTTCAGCGGGTGTCATCAAAGGACGAAATGAATCATCGTCATCAGGACCTGATATGGCGACATCAGAATTAGCAGCTAACTGTTGTAATGAAGGGCCAGATGTGGCTTGGGAGCTTGACGACCCCTGAGAATGGCAACTAGAGGTCTAAAGAAAGCGATATTAAAAAAATTAGAAGTTACTTCATTAATTTCATTCGGCCTTCTCGCAATGGAGACATCACCATTACTTTCATGTTCCGCAGGATGTGAATCAGGTGGATTACTCATTACATTGGACAACGAAGCCGTGTTGGTGGGAAAACAAATGTTTGCACGGTTAACTGTCAATTCTATTGCTAGTGCAGCCGCTTGATTTGGTGTAATACCCGGGTGCGCAAAATTAGCGGAAGATGCACAATTTCTATTTTGACAAGCTACATTACGGCAACCATGAATAAGCTGGTTAAAGTATAGTGTAATAAGATTTTTGACTTGGGATTCAGGAATACTCCTGCGGAAGGAAGTATTTATACACTGATTTTAAAAAGTAAAATTTGACCATAAATAGTAATCACAGAGTAGTCAAATAATTATAGATGCATCAAAACGGTTTCATAAGGCAAATAACAGTCAATAATCGGTAAAATAAATCACGAAACTTTTAAAGTAATTATCTTACAATTAATAAATAAACCCATAACTTGTTGATGACAAGATTTATGCTGAATAGTGATCAAGAATTTGGAGAGAGATTTAACAGTTCCTCGGATTTTCTAGTAGTCATCAAAACAGTTAAAATTACTTTCGGTTTTAAGTGCTTTGAAACTTCATAATGGAAACTTGCATAACCACAAATATTTATAAACTGCAAAAATCTAGGCCAGTAATCTCATTTAATGTTACTCAAATGTACACCCACAACACATCGTTTGATAATTACTAGCGTTTTCGACAGTTTAAAATGTACGGTTTCTGAAGATGACAAAATAGGGTGTGGTTCCTGCACCAAGTGAACATAGTCACAGCTATAAACAAGTACCTCGTAAGATATGTTAGCACTACTTACTCACAAATACGGATCGGACCCTTCTGCTATCAGTACACACGTGCTTACAAGTCCAAATAAGTACTTACAGCAAAATACAGAAAAAGTTACCGAGAAGTCAAAGAACTACACGTTTATTAAACAAATTATTTAGTTCAATCAAAAATCACTTAGTATAGAGCTTAACAAATAGTCTCACAGTGCATATCCAAAAAAGTCACCGAAAGTGAGAATGCAATGGAGAAACCTAAAACTTACTAGTTTAAAAATACCTCCGATCTCATTAAAATGGAAGGATATGCGGAGCAATAGTAACTTTAACCTACTAAGAACATAGCATCAACAAATCCCTACCACGATTGTCTAACGTAAGACGAACTATGTGAATATATAAACTGAATAGGAAATAGTAAACGATGCATATTTGTCTTAGTTCTCGATGATGAGAAACAAACGGACTGCTTAAATGAAAAATGGCATACTTTCCCATTAACAAGACGTGTTCAGGTTACAGACTACTAGGTCTCGTATATATGAGAATTACTAAGATTACAGGTAAGCTACAGAGAGCAAAATAAACAATAAATCTCAAAGAAAGAATGGTGCTATTACATTAAAGTAACGTCAAAGCTCCAAAAGCCCCGGCTGAATAAATAACCGGGGTTTCAATTTAGTGAGAAGAAGAGGTCAAATTGAATGTGCTATTTCGCCAATGAAGTCTTCTCACTTGGTATATCTTTGAATAAAATACTGAGGGAATTTCCAAGCACTCATCAGGTAAGGGGTTTCACTCACTGACAGAAAATTTGTAATCAGATGCTAAACAATTGGTTCCAGGCCTGAAAATATATAGATAATTAAATAAATTTTCAAAATAATTAGCTTTGTAAATATTTGGCGTTAACACTGGTAGCATTACTTTCGTAATTTTAAGGATTCTGGCTTTAAGTTAATTTGGGACCAAAACATCATCTTTGAGGTAGATCGGCTTGTTACTTCTGGTTGGTTGATAGGGTGCAATATGAAGACTGCGAAAAGTAGTATCGCAATGTGTACACGAAAATTATACCTGATTTCTTAAATTCGAGTATTAAGAGACAGCTGCGTGGGATATATAAAGCCTGATGTTAAATAAAGTCCTTCCCTATACATGAATCCATGGAGCTACTAAACTCCACTTACAAACTTTCTCATGTAAACTGAAATGAGAAAGAGTGTGTAGAGGTCAATAACTCCCCAAATAAATTGTTTTATAGGTTCTCATCACTGATTCTGATCACGCTTGTTTTAGTTGGCTCGACCAGTTAAAGACGCTCGTTCAAGCACTGCCACCAGATCACAACACGATGCGATGTGGGAAGTAACTCGTTTCCTAGTTAGCTAGCTTAATCACAATTAAATCTGTAAGTTTATTCCTGCTAATAATCATTATATAGTATCTTTCTGTTCCAAAATTATTTTCTCCACGTTTTGCACGATATTTTTGTATTCATATATATTTGTACTTTACTGATGACTGATCGAACACCTGAGCTTATTACGATTAGCCCCCTCTTCCCGAAACACCCCCACACTTTTAGCTTATCTTTTATGGACAGACAATGCAAAAACTTGGCTCTGCTATATAAAAATCAGGTTTTAAGGCCACGACGTGACAGATCCACGCATTCGATTC
Source organism: Schistosoma japonicum (assembly GCA_025215515.1). Taxonomy (NCBI): domain Eukaryota; kingdom Metazoa; phylum Platyhelminthes; class Trematoda; order Strigeidida; family Schistosomatidae; genus Schistosoma; species Schistosoma japonicum. The sequence continues at coordinate 29,397,644 of CM046063.1, forward strand.
CTTGTCACTGTAAGGTCATTTCCTCGTTAAATAAAATGGTACGTTACATCACCCTATTACAAACCCGTCTCCACAGGATTTTGCGACCAGTTGAAAAAATCTATTATCAAACGCAGAGACTTGTCTGACGGATAACATTTCGGAAAATTGTTCTACACAATTAAGCTCCATAGCAGTTCAAAGACAGAAACGTAGTCACGCATAAGAAAGTGAGTAGATAACGCACCTTAGACGAAGGTTTCCTCCGTCAACTCTTTGTATCAAGATTACCATAACAAATATGAGCAGTTTTGGTTATATTTCATAACAACCCAGCAGACAAATTAGATTTATCTGCTGATTGGATTCTCGAGAATACCAGAACTAGTTACAATAAGGTTTGATCAATCAGAAAAACTCATGCGACTGAAAATGAAGTAACGACTTTGTGCAATAATCTTTATTATTTCCGACCCCGACGAATGAAAAATTCACAATGATGTTGAAACCTTAACACCTTTGGCTTAGCGTCAAAATGTAATGCGGATTCTTGTTGTTTCCAAAGCCACAATAAAAAGATGATACATCTGGGAATTATTACTCCAGCCGGCGTTAGAGTCAATCGACGCCAGTAGAAATAGCCGCCTGTTATTCGTCAGCAATGTAACAACAAAGGTGCCTTACATCGTCGACACCGGCACGAAAGTCATTTTCTGCCTGTAATGCCATCCGATCACCAACATTAAGCTGAGTTCGATCTACATGCAGCCAATTCGAAAGAAATATTCACGTATGGCAAAAGATATGTCTCTTTAAACGCGAGTTTAACAAAATCCATGCTCTGGATTTTCACTATCGCTGATGTAAAAATTACCTACTATAAACACAGATTTACCTAGCCACCAAAACTTGTTTGTGGACACTAGTAAAAGCAGGCTAGTGGATAGCAACACAAAGCTCTATGTTCATTAAACCACCGCTCAAGTTGCTGCTTATGTCTCTGTTCGCTTTTATCACTCAACTGACACTTAATTTCAACCAACACTTTACAATTTAACTGATCTGAATAAGGCAATGTCCAAATTTTCGTGTGTAACCAGCAATCTTACATATCACATCACAAATACGGGTCAAACAATGTTCTCAAAAGCACACCGACTTGCACCCAAAAATTTGGGATTGCGAAAAATGAATTCGACTATATGATGAACCTTAGAATAATTAGCCCATTCAGTAGCTCATGGTCACCTTCATTAAATATGGTCCCGAGGAAAGATAGCAATGAGTGGCGCCCCATCGGTGATTACCGAGGTATCAACGCCTAGGCTACGCCTGATCGTTACCCATTGCCCTACATCTACGACCTAACGGCCACCTCGAAGGAAATGACTGTACTTTTAAAAATTGACCTAGTAAAGGCGTACAATCAAATACCGTTGGCCGAAAATGACAAACCCAAAACAGCTATTGTAACCCTATTCGGTTTTTTTAATTCCTCCGAATGCCCTTCGATTTACTAAATACGGCATAATCATTCCAGCGTTTCATCGATGACGTGTTTCGAAGGCTTGACTATGTCCATGCATATATCGACGACTGCTTGATTGCAAGCTCAGATGAGGAAACATATATGAAACATCTAGATACAGCTTTTGGCAGATTAAAACAATATGAAGTTACCATAAATGTACAGAAATTACACATCAGAACAACCTCGTTAGATTTCCTGGGGAATACTATTGATGCTAATGGTATTCAACCTCAAAAACAGTGTAGCGGCTATTCTGGAATATCAGGAACCAACCATCATTTAGCGATTACGAGCTTTCAACGGATTCGTAGGTTTCTACAGACGATTTGTACCCATCTGTGCATCTGTTGTTAAATCACTAACAAATCAGCTTCGCTAGAAGATGAAGATTATCACAATGGATGGAGAATCCAAGAAGGCCTTTACTGCAACTAAAGAGGCAATAGCCAATACAACTATGCTGGCACATCACAATACTAAAGCTCCCATCATCATCACGGTTGATGCATCTGACTCAGCCATTGGCTCAGTTATGCAACAATGGATTGGCCAAGCTTGACAAAATTTAGCGTTTTTCTCAAGACGAATTAATGACACTGAACTAAAATATAGCACTTTGGACGTGAACTACTGGCCATATACTGTGCTGTGTGACATTTTTAGCATTCCATCAAATACTGGGAATTCGCAATATTCACCAACCATAGACCACTGACGTTTTCAATGAAGTCATCTTCCGATAAGTAATCTTCACGAGAGTCGCGTCATGTAAACTATATTTCTCAATTCTCTACTGATATAAAACATGTGTCGGGAGCTAACAATGTAGTTGCCGACGCCTTATCACAATTACATTTCTTGACTCGTATCCAAGGAATCGACTTTGTTAAATTATCTTGACTTCAAAATGAAGACAGGGATCTTCATCACGAGTTATCCACAACAATGCTCCAACTACAAACTAAAACGATTGGAAAGGGTAAAAACACTATAATTTGTTATTCTTCTACAAGTACATTCCATCCAACCGTTCCTAGGAGTTATTGACGCATCATCTTCCACACACTGCACAATCTTCCTCATTCTGGAGTTTGTGCAATGAGAAAGCTGATTACTCAGAGACTCTACTAAAAGGAGATAAATAAGAATATTCAAAAAAGCGCACTCTCCTGTTCAGTCTGTCGAAAGAACAAGATAAGTCGGCTTCATAAATGCCGTCTTGGTACTCTACCAATCCCCGACCCTCGAATCAACTACGTCCACATTGATTTGTTGAACCTTTACCAGAATCAAACAAAGTATCTTTTATTCCAATATGAGTGGACAGATTCACACGCTGGTTTGAAGAAGTTCTGCCTAAAGACATAACTAGTAAAGTGATTGCTGGCGCTTTCGTCGAACGATGGATAGCAAACGTTCGTTGTCCACCTGCAATAATAACAGACAATGGACGTCAGTCTGAATCTGAATTGTCACTTTCCCCGACCAAACTCCTTGGAACTACGTGCTTTAAAACAACCGCCTTCCAACTATAATCCAACAGTTTGGTAGAAAGATTACATCGACAGCTGAGAGTATCGTTTCCAGCTACGAACATTCCTCAAGTGGACCGACGATCTACCATTAGTTGTATTAGGAATTCGCAGCACTGTATTAGCAGATGTTGGGTAAAGAGTTACCAAATAAGTCTATGGAACCACACTTAGACTCCATGGTGAGTTTGTGAAAACTACTCCAACCTTGACAACCCGGATCACAACTCTTACCTGAATCGACTAACAAACGCTATGCGTTCAATTAAACCAGCCTAAACTTGACGATAATCGATAAAGATTTTTATCCAGCCTGCTTTAAAATATAGTACATACACTTTGTACGTTGCAGTCCTATACGCCGACCTATCGAAGCAACCTACGAAAATCCACACAAGGTTTTAAACCAGAAATTAAAGGTCCATGCCAGCGGCAAAAGTGTCCAAAAAGTAAACATCATCATTGACCGTCTCAAATCGGCTTATTCAGAAGACAAACACCTCAATGTCGAATTCACCACAACACTCCGAAGTTTGACATTGAGAATGTCACCACTCCCCAGTCAGCAGCCTACAATCAATAGAAAAATTTCGTAGAAATTCATAACGCCGAAAGCTACGCGTTTCGCCAGAACTGAGTTACTCCCAGAACACCTAAACAGATATTACATTTATACATTTTCTCCTAATTTCCCACTCTCAACTTATTAAGAAGTTATTTTTAAAAAATGTTATCAAGAATCTATTGTTTTTATTTACGGTGTACATTTTATACAGTCTCGTGTTTTAAAGAAAAATATGTGAAAAACTTTTAATTTATCCGGGCGTTGTCAACATTATTTTACATTTTTCTAGCTGCATTGAGCTGCCGAATTCATTTATCTTATGCACATAGTTAAAAAAGTCTTTTTTTTATTTTTCCTGTTCGTATGGTAACAAAAAGAGGAACTATGGTAAAAAGAACATATTTTGAACAAAATTTTGATGCGACGACATCGTAGCGTAAGCCTAGAAGTCCAGAAACTGCACAAAGTAGCAAACTATCACAGGAACGTTTACTTGTGTCATTGGATTGATTTTTATCTTTTGACCGACACATCTGTCAAATTAGCCTACTGAATTGCTACAACTGGGCGGTTACTGATGTTCAGAATGATATCGTGTTACTTCCAACTTTTAAGTGCCTCTAATTATTCGAGTATTGACCTTAATTATAATCCCAATAACTTGAAGGAATAACCACAAGTCATCAGAAAGCGATTAAGTAATCCAATTTCTTGTCGTAAGAATGCACAATTACACCGTTAACAGAAACAGCAATAGCAGTAACGATAACAGTAGCAATAATAGTAACAATAAAAATAGTTTAGGATAATGCAATAAATATACAAAGCGATTAAAAGTGTGCTTCTGAATTATATTGACTCCGAAAGTGAAAAAACGCTTGCTTGGCACAAGATAAACATCAGACGAGTTTGATTCGCCGCAATATTACATTTTTGTGACCTTTAGCGTTAGGTGCATGGCGGCAGTTCCGTATTTACAGCGTTGCAGACAAGTCATATTTTATTAACTCTCACATATTTCAACAACATTTTATTTAGGGAGAAATATAACTAGTAATAGTTGAGTCTATGGTTTTGATATATCTACTTAACGAACAATAGTTTTTTGGCCTGTTTCTCACAAGTAATAAGTGTGTATGCGAAAGTAGCCTTTAAAAATATTGTTCTTTGCTGATGATTTTTCAGTTGAGAGGATGTAGAGCAAGCAGTTGGAGATTTCCAGTCTGTAAGTTAATTATATAATGCATTTGTAGATTACCTTCACTCACTAAATTCAAATGCGAAGTCACAGTGCCTCGTCTTTAAAATACATTTTGGTTGTTTTTAAATGTGTGATTGGAAGAAGAAGAAAAATCTCACGCAATCGGTCATAAAAAAACCGTAAGTTGAACGGTAATTGTAGCATCTTTAGGTCTATATGCATGGATTGTGAATCTATGTTTCGTGTAGTGCTGAATGTAAATGGGTATATTGTTCGTTCATACATCATGACGCACAACCATCCATGCACAAAATCTTTTATAAGGTGAGATCCGTGGTTTAGATGCCTATTAGAAGAGGGTAAGAAATATGTAAATCCAGTTCTACAACAGTCAACTTTTTGTGATGCAGTTATGGAATATGAGAGGAATATATATCAGAAAGAGCTTATTTCTGGACGAAGAAAAAATTTACAAAGAACGTCAAGTGAATTTTAGATATGTTCTAAGAGATCATGAGTGATACACAGAAAAATGGACGATTGATTTTTCAAAAGTTTGGCGAAAGCTTAGCAATGCGAATGTTTACCAAGATTGAAAATTACACGGGAAGGATTCTAATAAAATAAGTAAGAAATAAGTTTTATCATCTCAAAATCTAGAGTATTTTTTGTGTTCTACAGGTTCCCTAATCACCTCATTCACTGAAGAATCTGCTTGTATCATCCAATATTAACGATTTTTTTATAATAAATGGTTAATACTTAATAATTGTCTCTTGTATTTTCATATTTGCAGTAGTACAGAGTGGTGCATATTACGGTTTGTAGTGTACGCGGGGATGTATGCGTTATGTTTTAGGAGCTTATGTGCGACTGTTTGATACGATGCTATGAAATGTCCTCACTGTTAGCTAAAAATCATTCGCAGTTTAATTTCTGATGAAATGGATAGCACCTATGTAACAGTGCGCGTGAAAACGTGTTTCTGTGCGGTAAACAGTACTCAAACTAGCCTACTGTAGTTTGCGCATATTAGTATATTTCTAGTAATAGGATTAATGGCCTACGCCAACAACTTACTTGCCTTGATCCTCGAGCCTGATTCATATTAAACTGATAAGTCATTAGTGTAATCTTCGGTACAAGTTACACCAACAGTTAATAATCGGCGTTATTATTATTCACCGTTACATTGTTGTTACTGTGAAGTGTGTCACTTATTGAACAAATCACATGAGTTGTCTTGCTAGTTAGCCCAGCGAAGAATATAAATCGTTCATTACATGTATGCATAGATTATTACGTATAAAAAAAGCTGATACTAAAAAAATTTATTATAAAGGTGAAAAAAATACTCGTAAAGAGTGATTATTCCTAGTTAATAGCCTAATAAGTAACAACTTTGGATGCGATCTCAAAACGTAGTCTTTCTCATATGGTATGTTATTATACACGGTAATCAAAAAGAAAGGCTACAACGTAATGTAGCTAACGTAAACATTAGCATGCGTTCACTGTACGATTAGCATTAACTCCCCCTCGCTGTAACAAGCTAAAATAAAAACGTCGTATTAAATATTTGCAAATAAATATTGATCAGTATGTGGAATTATTCATACAATTTTAATAAGCTTTAAGTGACACAAAGTAACATGACTGCTTTCACTGCTAATCAGTACAGTTATCTGTCTCTCACTTCTGGATCTTTATATAACTACACCCGCTGATTGACAAAGATATGCCACCGAAGTTTAGTTCCGACTAAACTCCGATAAACTTTCAATATGTTTCCTGAATGTCGATTTATCTAAGTGAAATATTTCTGTATCTCAGTTGTTAATGCAGAGTAGGTTATGTAAAACTTTAGTTTTGCGTTGTTAACCTTCCTTAGCACGTTTCCATTACTATTTGGTAACTCGTCAGGCACCATGTAAATCGTTCTAAGAATGATTCGGTATTTACAGTTATAAATTGACCATCCATCAGCATCCTTACTGCAATTTCGATCACTCTATCCTTATAAGTTCTGTGCTTAGCATGAACTTCGTAAGTTTCAAGAACTCAATTTAAATAATATCAGGCCATCACAGCAGCATCTGCAAATGTAGATTGAAATGTGAATTGGAGTTACACAACTATTGCCTGCAAAATATGAACATACTACATCAGTGGTTTATAGTTTGTTCACCGCCATTCAGGAAAATTAATAATCATGTACACCTAAATAAAATTATTAAAATGGTTCGAGACGACGTAAATACACTGCAGTTGGTTCTTAAATATAATAGAATGTTATTATTATCCTTCATAACACTTAAAAAGACACATTTCACAACAAGAAACCCATATAAAAATTGTATTTTCCAAAATATATGCCCTATGATTCTGTGGTAGCTACGCAATTTAGTGCAATCAGCAATCATGTAAAATAGTTTATTGTGCATATACAGTTAAACCATCTATGATAGATAGTGTGACTTTTAACGATAGCTGATTACAGATGATTTTAGCAATGACACAATAACTGGTTACGATGTCACGTAATCACCCAGGCTGACGAATAAGCAACCTCTGCTTGCTCAATTATTCCGGAATCAATGGCTGCTAACAATGGAACTCGATACAGATAAACAACATTCAGTGGTTCCAATGTTAAACTTTTTCGAAAATGTCTTAGAGTCCTCAAGAATCGATTAAGGGAGAGGGCAAGATAAAGCACTACATAGTTCTTCAAATAACTAGTCGCCTAAACTCTTGTAAATGAAAATAATAATAATTTATTTGATGATATAAGGAGCGAAGCCATATTTACAGCCAAGATCAACACGTAAGTCAGACTAGAAGTTCTTATTGACACCTTAGTGACGCCTGAATATACCTTCTTTTCTATCCATCACTCCCTTCTAATTAATTCCTGTTTTTACGTGTGTTAAGTTGTCAGAAGTTATTCTGGCTACATAAAAAGTATAACTTAGACATAATCAGTTAGCACTCCACACCACCTGGCCTAAAATGCGATACCACGTTGCAGTCAATAACCAACGGATGAGGTAAAACTTTGAAAATTTTAGGTGAGTCGAAATTACACGTACAGACAGAACTGGAATATTACACATACTTCAGCTAATTTTTTATTTTTTTATTTTACATGAGCAATGGGTCCACTTACCGGCATTTAAATTGTTTTTGTATAGGAACCAGAAAACTTATACATCACAGATATGGTCGCATTTTATATAAAACCGAATGTTATTTCCTTAGCACTCAATTGTGTCTTTCATGTGCTTATTGCTAATGTGTTTAATCGCTAGCGACATGACTATACATAAAACTTGATTTCGTTCAAGGTAATTTTAAGAAATTGTAAGATAGGACAGGAGATAAATGTAATGTATGGTGTTTTTGTAGCCCACCATTGTGTTCTATGACTGAACGACAGCTGGATAGTAAAATTGCAAAACACTGTTCTTTGCATTTAAGAATCATTGAAATGTCACTTATTTACGACGGTTGCTTATCATTTATTCAAATGCTAAGGACTGTGTGGTGAAAGTTTGACAATACAAGTTTCTTGACTAATTTTCTTCGTCGTTGCTTTTAAGTGTTTAGAATCCAGGTACTTTATAACCTTAGGAAATACCGCGTGTTTCGAAGCTACCGAAAGCATTTTCTGGTGGGTATCATACTTAATTATTTTTCTGCATAAATGTCAATTTTTTCTATCTTTTGACTAAAATTTTACTGCAGAGTGTATCCATGAACGCTTTGGCAACGATGCAATATCATTGTTTGTCATTCCTATGCCTTCTACTTTAATTTGTATTTGATTTAAGCTGACGTACGAATTCGTACGTTTTTCATTTGTCAATCTAGCTTATTTTGAGTTTTCTGCTCTGTTGACTGTACAAAATAAGCAGTTTTTGAGAGCCTGGTGCCGTCGAAAATAGTGTTAATTATATGTTATCCCAAACTGTATTAATTAATTTTCTCTTAGTATTCACAACGTAGCAATCATTTTCGTGGTATTTGTTTAACGGTCATATAGCATACATCACAACCCTAGACTTTTGGCTCTATTATCAATTTTGCAGGCTTATTAGCAGCATTAAAGGCTTATATCATGTAATATATATATATATATATATATATATATATATATATATATATAATTTGATGTAGTACTAAACAGTTTTTTTTAATCTATACCTGTATGCTTCTCTCTACGTGCTTGACGTCCGTTACTCAGTATTCTATGTCGTTTTTACCGATATTCATGCACATATTTGCGTACTTGCTCAGTACTGTTGCATGAAGATAGTCTTAGTTATTTATATGTCAAATAAATCCTAAGTGCTCAGTTAGTGTTAATTTTCCGCATAGAGAACCTTGTTTTGCTTTGGCAAATCGTATTGAACTATTATATGCAACCAACATAGCCTTTTGTGAGTGGTTATATATTTTTTTCTACCCTTAGTTAATTAAATTATCTATAAACAACAATTCTACCTCATGAAAAATTTTGTCTTCTGGCTGTATGTACATTTACTTTACAACTTTTGACACATGACGTATTTATCCAGGACCGTGCTTAATAGTTATGAAGCATACATTAAATACCCTATGAGCTATTATAAATGCTGTATGTTAAATTAATTGTACTTACTGCAGACGCTCATTCTAAAAATAAAATTTTCTCGTATGCAAGTTGTTTCATTTTTGCAAATTTTAAACGTTTGTGGATGAAGAGGAAAAATGTTTTCGCCATATGAGCTTCGGTGTTTGGTCTCAATGAATCACCATTGACTTCAAGCAGAGGCCTGGGAATATAAAACAGTTTGTAGTTTATGGTAATTGTGTTATGCCCTTAAGAATGTGTAAAGTTTTCTTTTAACGGAATCAATGGAATTATTTTAGTTTAGTTCAACTATCATAGGATTCCATAATTTGATTATTCTTAAATAGTGCTGTTCACCGTAATATATATATTTCACTTCTAGTTTCCAGATGTTCACCAGAATGCTGGCGTCGGAACTTAACTAAAATAGGTTTTTTAATTGGTGGTCAGCTGTAGTTAGGATTTTGTGACTCATTATGAGGTCGACTTGAAGTCACTTATGATCTGGCGAACATAAGCCTAGTGGTGACAAGCGTTCCTCATATGGTCTAAACTTGATTCTACGAGCTGCTTTCCTGGCTCTTCTTTAGTATATTTTTTTGAGTGAGGAATGAAACATTGTTTTTTCATACTCTAAATAGTGGCGAACAAAACTATTAAGAATTATGTAGAAGTCCATGCTATCAAAATCATGATATTTTACATCGACTACGTTTTTTCGGTCAAGGATACTGGTCTACTGCAGACAATAGGCTTATGATGTATGAGTGACTGTAAAACCGTGCTCATGGGGTATGGAGAAGTTGATAGGTACTAGGTATTCCCGGGAGCCATCATACACTAGGATTTCATGATTTCGGAAGGTATTAGATTGTCACTGGCCTATAGTCTTCATGTGTATTGTGTCACCTTTCGAAAACTATGTCGATATGTCTAGGCCTTATCTAGCTTGTTGCCACTCTTTGGCTTAGGGATTGCAAGAACATTCCACTAAGACGTTACCAGGAGCAAGGTTACTCGGGAAAAATAAATAAACATAGATCAGGAAATTAGACTTAAAGATTATAGCGGTGTGTTTCATAGCTTTTCACCAGCCGTAAACATCCTACATTTACAAATTTTTTGCTGATAAGTAGCCGACGTAAAATTTGTTGCACTTTTGTGTATTATTAACTAGTAATTTGTATTACATGTGCATAATGACTCATTTAATGTTTAAAGATATATTGTAGGACAACAATCTATGAACTTTGTAAATGAGATTCCTGTTTCTTATAAGCAGTTTGTACGAATTAGGCGTCTGTTATTTATTACATCAGTAGTAACATAATTTGGGCGAAAGTATGCTGTGCACAAATAATAGGAGCAAAAGTCATGATTAACCAGTTTTTAGTGAAACGTACATCATTTGTAAGCGTCTGGCGTGATTCCGCTTCCGTATCATTTAATTTTCACGATGCAATACCACAAAAGAGGTTTCTTGTCAATTTATAGTTAAAGTGTACCATACAAAGACTGATGACAGCTTACATTGCTTTCTGGATTTCGCTCAAAGAGCTGAGGGTTCCTATTGTTTATCGGAGTATTCAGAAATCAGGGCACTAGCTCCCCTTTCTGTTCTTCTGATGCATGTGCAGGAGCACTTACCATTGAATTGGTAAATACATTTTAAGAATTCTATATTTGACTGACCAGATGAACAATTTATTTCGTGAGGTCTAACTAGCTTAGTGGCGTACCAACTTAGCAAATACATTAATTAGACATGTATGCTCTATTAACATTATTTACTTCCTTGTAATATGTTTCATCGGTGATCTTCAATCTGCTGTTATTGAAAATCAACGTGATTTATGATTATTTCCTCTTCTATACTGTTAAAATATGTTTGCTGTCGATTGTGTAAAGTTATTGATATTTTTAATTTTTAGGCCATGTTTATAACAACTAGCAATAGTATTTGTGGTTCTTGAAAGGAGTTAGTTTTACTTGACACGTTTTTGATTATAGTTGAGAAAGTTTCCACTTTATCCACTTGTTACCTCATCATATTGTGTTTTCTAGAGCCAACACTAAGTTGAAGTGATACTAAGATGGTCAAGTTAGTACGTTGACAATTCAATAGTCACATAAAATTTTTTTTGAAGCTAATATTATAGTGAACTATGGAAATGTCATCGATTAAAGCAGATAGATTTTTTGTTTGGTTCTGAGCATTTTGTAAATTTATACTATCTGTATTAATACTCAGTTCAGATGCACTCAAACTATTAAAACTGTAGGGAAAATTTCAGCTCAGGAGGATAGTTTTGGTGTGATTATGTTCACTGATCTGGATAGTTTGATTGCACAGTTTCCATTATGGACTACTTCATTGACTCAAACTGCTGATGGAAGTGCGATATGTGATTTTCTCCACAAGTAACTAGCATCTTGTTCTATCGACTTTGATTCTGATTGGTCGTTGTTGGTACTTTTTCCATCATTTTTTTGCACATTTATTTTGATTCCTTCCCCTTCTGACCTGATTTATAGTATTGTTAGTGTTTACTAAATTTTTATTTGGTTAATAAATGGCATCTATTTCAATATGTTTACTGATTGCCGATTGAATTGGAATTAAAGCTTTTAAAAATTCCTTGGTTTCCTTTGTGTGTCTTCTGTCTAAAATCATGTTTTTCTAGTCAAACCTGTGTCTATAATTGTCGGTATGTATCGATATAAGAGAAGACATGTCGTGGAGTTTAGCAGTTGGTTGATGTTCATGTAGGTGTAAATGAAGATGTCGGCTACTTTGTCCGATTTGATGTTTGTCATAGATAATGCAGCTTATTTTGCAGATGACGTTAAGTTTATTTTACTTTTGTTATATTACCCTTTGGTTTGCATATAATTGATTGTTAGCATGTAGCACGATGCTTATTCCTGACGGGCTCAATATTCTGGTTGGGCTTAAACATACTGTGATTTGAATTTTTAATTCCTTGTCGTAAATATTAGTTATTGACTGAAAAATGAAAAGGAGTGAATTTTCACCGCTATACTGTTCTCAATTTTCGTCCCCTAAAATCATCTGTTGGTGTAATGAAAGTGATTTTATCTGCTTTGGATTTGTTTCAAAATATCATCAAAAATTCAGAAAAAATCAAATTAATGAAAACTTGTTGGAAAACGCTCAATATTCGTGTTTATTTAGATAAAAAATTATTGAATATAGCCAACTATATGCTATTTTACTAGAAATAGTACAATTAAGTAACAATTCATTGAAATGTGATTACGAAGTGTAAATACATAGAACAATAATTGTTTCAGTTAATTGTCTATTAGTTTAAGGAAATAGTCATAAGAAAATCATATAATCATTTCAATCATGACGCATGTTGTAGTGTTTTTATTTGTGGAGATAGACATTAAATTAGTTTCTGAGAAGAACTCATTTGAATTACAGTATATGTAAGGATGGTGAATAAAATGATTAGAATGTTAATTATTGACAATTGTCGTCTTAAACATCCAATAATCTACTTTTTTGTTGTAGTAGGTTATTTAACGATTAATTATGTTACACAGTGTTAGTAACCGCACTATAAGTCAAACAGGCTAAACTTGCAACTAGAAAAACTAGACTCGAATTGATATGACAAACTAGGAGATATTCGTTTGCCTTGCCATTGTAGTGAACGAACTAATAAATATGAAGACAAACACATGTGCACCACTATTTTATTTTACTTGTTACTAGTATGAGTATGATGATGATACAAGTGCCAGTAGTAACTTGAGCAGTGTAGATTGTATTGAGCCGTCGTACAAAACCTCAATGGTAAGTGGTTTGCAAACATTTAACAATTTATTGAAGTCAGTCAATTCATTGGAACTATTTGCTTATCGTAGGTATTTTCAAATAAAAAAAATAGTGTTTGTTAATGATTCCTCATATTCGCAAGGCTTGATCATCCTAGTTATTTATTATTAACTGGAAGAAATATGAAATAGGAAGATGTACAGAAAACCCTAATCACCGTAATTTCAAAAACTATGGGCTGTGTAAACAATAGCTCATCGAAACAGATTGAAGGATAATAATGTCTACTTTGTGTATCAATACACTGAATTCGTTGCTTAATGTATATAGACAAATATTTATTCTTAGTTTTTAATGCTAACCATCAGTTCACATCAAGCATTTCTTTCTTTCCACACAAGGTTTAAAAATTTATAATTCATCATTCCGTTAACAAAATCTACGATTTATTATCAAGTGCAGTATCATTAATAATCTTTATAGTACATAGTTTATTGTTATTCTTTGGGTTATTGATCACTTTTAACTGAGTGATATTCATCATATATGAACGGTTATCATTTCAGTTGAGTGTTATCTCTTAGTGACTAGAATTTTCTCATAAGTTTTATTGGCAGATTAATGAGTTTTCCTCACCACTTTTCAAAGCTTCTAACTAAGTGAATCAGTAGTGTTCACATCTGATAAATGATGTTTGCATGAAAATCATACAGCATAGTAATTATTGTTTTGAAAAATAAAGCTCTAACATTAGTTACGATAATACAATGAATACTTCCTATTCTAATATTACACCTCAATAAATTCTATTCGAAGTGATAGTCCCTTTGGTAACAATGAGTGTATATATGATAAATTGTCAGTAATCCGTTTAATCAATTTATATTATCCTCAATATTCACGTATGGTTTACTGATAAGGAACACGAACAACATTTCGTTTGCTTTTTACTAGCACCGATAACGATAATTGAGTAATCGATCTAACTAGTTACATGTACATATTTAGTGGAAACTTATCGATTACGAAAGAAGACTGAATGACGTTTTCTGTAGAAATATTTTATTTAAGGTTTCAAGTTTGTACATAATTGTGAACTCTACTTTCAGTGTAAGTTTTGTGTCTTTAAAGAAGCTGTTGACTAAACTACAGGCATTTTTCAGCTGATTCCTTTTAATTATGACAGTGTTGTCTACATAACGAATCTGCATTTTTGGCTTTGATCATTAGTACTACAGGAGTTTCTGATCTCCACATTCCTATTTCTGCAATAAGTTCCTATATTGGTAATCTGATTGGTGTTCCTTTCGCTCGTTTGTATGTCTTGTTATTTAATTGAAAGTGCACATACCAATGAGTTCTAACAAGCTTCAGCTTTGAAGCTTTGTGTGGTATGGAAGATTAAGATCATCGATGAAGATAAGTGATATAGTATCTTATGCGTGCTTTGGTTTAATTGAAGTGAATAAAACCATGATATTGAAGGATATCATCACTTTGTCGTTGTTGATTTAAATGTCTCCAATCATACCCAATAATTGTATTGAAGATTTAATAGAATGATTGCATGAATCCACTAAACGCCTCTGTATCCAATTAGAAAATTAATAAACACCAACAATACTACAAATTAGGTCAGAAGGGGAAGGAATCAAAATAAACTGTGCAAAAAATGATGGAAAAAGTACCAACAACGACCAATCAGAATCAAAGTCGATAGAACAAGATGCTAGTTACTTGTGGAGAAAATCACATATCGCACTTCCATCAGCAGTTTGAGTCAATGAAGTAGTCCATAATGGAAACTGTGCAATTAAACCATTTAGATCAGTGAATGCAATCAAACCAAAAAAACATTGTTCGGACAGTTTAATTATTTTTTTAAAATATATATTTCTTAAAATATGGCATTCACTAATCAAATCATTCAGACACAACATAATATACTATAACACCGAATTACATATCACGGCCAATCGTTCAAGGGATAGTGAAATCATACATGATTTGTATTCTGTTATAATAGTTAATTTTTTTGTGAATAAATAGTAAAATATTGCTGCATAACAAACAAATTGTGAGATATTTTCATTGTCGCATGGGAATTTAAGAAAAAAATTCAAAAGAGGAAACATCTTATCATAGCAGTCACTTCTTCAGAGCTTTGCATTTAATATTTTTCTGTCTTTTAGATTCATTTTACTTCAGGCTAATCACCGTAAAACAATATTTGTATATTGTCATTCAGATAACTTAAGTAAAGTTTCTCAAGATACTTTCTTGCTAAAATATTTATTGTTCTAAACTTCCTACATAAGTCTAGTAGGATTAATTTCTGGTTTTTATTCCAAAAAAACACCACTACTAACTTAACCATTTTAACTACCAGTAATTGCTACGTTATCTGTTCCATTCATTTTTATTGTAGGCATCATGCTTTCAAAAGTATGTTGTATTGGAGCTGGTTATGTCGGAGGTTCAACACTTTCAATTATTGCTCACTACTGTCCGGAGATTCAAGTTACTGTTGTTGATACATGTGATGAGCAAATTAGTTTATGGAACTCAGATACATTACCGATATATGAGGTAATGTTATGTATTTATAATTTGGTGTAAAGCCTGAAATCCACTGTATTTAGATGTGTCAGATTAGTAAACAGTCATAAATGTATAGATTACTAGAAAATGGACATCCACTTGTGGACGAGTCTCACTTGGATACTGCGTAGTTACTAGGTTGAACCAGACAATTTCCCCGAGACTGAGTTTTCAAAATGCCATTAAATTGTTGTAATATAGTCGATAGATATAGCTTTTTATGGAAGAAATCTCACAGTATTCTCCAGATATTAAAGTGAATATTTGGTGTCTGCTATGCTATATGTAACAGGAATTTACCTGAGATAGCTGTTCACTGTTGCAAGCGTGGGTATGACCATTTCATGTAGCAGATATTGAACTGCCGACCTTGATGGTAAATCAGTTGATGCTGTTGTGGATTTCCTCCGACTGAGGTCGTTAGAACATGTATTGCATATAAATAATCACTGCTTACAACGACAATGTTGACTGCCGTCGAAGAACGATGAAAAGAAACTGCAGGAGGGCGAACTAAAACCTAGCATCAGTCCATGAAGTCTTGAATTGTTGACTTGAGGCATGTTGGTAGATGCAGGCTACTTGGTTGAGATCTCTTTGATTAGAGATTCTATGTGACTTCTTGGAATTGATCATAGTGGCGCTTACTTTCAAAATCGTATTCTCTGTGTCCAGTCACTTTTTTTACTACTATTGATGTTACTTCTACCTCTATCAATCTCGTGTTCATCTTAATGTGTTAATGAAAAATGATAACTGGAACCAATGTCTATATGTCCTAGGTTATACGTTGTACATAACTGACTATAAAAGACTTCACAGAAAACGTTATGGTATTTTTAATTATCCTATACTTCTTACCATGGTTATTTTCTGTCGTGGTAATGTTTTGGTATAATAAACTAGACTGATAAACATTCGTACTGGGTTTAACGTAGACTAACTTTTTTCTATGTTTCATAAATACACACTAAACTTTATAAAATCTTTATACGGATCTGACACCTTGTTAAATAGACTTGATCTTTACAGTTCATGTTTTTTTTTTGTATACAATAAAAGAAATCGCATACTACTTCATTAAACTGAAATTAAAGTGTAATAAATTCTATATAATTCTCAAATAAAAAATTTAACTCATTTGTACACTGATCAACGTTTAAAATTAGTTAAACTGTAAATGTATAAATAAATCAACAATTTGTAAATATTGATCATTCGACTGTTGAATACATTATTTAAGAGGATGAAACCGTAGTATTTTCATGCACATCGTCCCGTTGGGTGAAGTATTGGATATATATATATATATATATATATATATATATATATATATATATATTGCAGAAGAATGTATACTAAACTTTGTTTCAAACATTCGTTTTTAAAATTATTCCGGGTTGTATGCAGCTGATAAGAAACCACTGAAATGAAATGAATTCATTTTATTCTTAAATAAATAGCTGTTCTCGTTTTTTTCCAAAACCGTAGCACTTTATGTTATGTTTGAAGAATGATCCTCATTTCAGTTAAATGTTTTATTAACCAGTAAATAAATATCAGTTGATAGACTGAAGGCTTTGAAAAACATTTGTTATATAAAACCATATTTGGTATGTATTTTCTTTGACTGTAAAATGACCAGTGTGTTGTGAATTCATTTCATTAGAACATTATTCCACTCTAAGGTTATTGAGGATGAGCACAACATTACAGAGTTAGTCATCTAATAAATGCATTTTAAAATATAAATTTGTTTTCTTATTTACAGTTATAGGTTTGTTATTATTAGTTCCCTTTACAATAATTGTTGAACTAGTTGCTCATCATTTAAGAGATTTGTGCCGATTATGCAATTTACTGCTAGTTTATATCATTCTTTATGAAATCGGATATAGAATGTTTGTAAAATAGGAAACAGAAGCCAACCGTTTTACCCTTGACTTATGCTCTTCATGGAAGTTAAAGGTTGAAAATCCGATTTCTATTAAGGCTGTTGATGTGTATTACTTGTTTCAAGTACCTTTCCAATGCTCACTGGTTTTTTATGTTTATCAAATTGATGCCTGTTCATGATATAGATTAAAGTCGAATAAACTTTAACCACTTAATGTAAGTATAATTGTCTTCTTAAAAGTATAATCAAAGTAAGTTTATTGGCAAATTGATACTGTTAGGGTTGCATTTAATCAGCTCCGGCCATCCCTACAATACTAAACAGCTATTCAAATTAGGTTTATGGTTTTGAAGTTGTCATTATTTCACAAATGAATATTCCTACGAAGTAATGTTACAAACTAATGTTGTTCATAACTACCTAATAGTAAAAATGACAAATTAGTTATGTGAGGCTCAGGGTGTTTTCATATTGAACTGGTTTCGTTTCGTATCTTTCGTATAAGTGAAATCTATTTGCTTTCAACTATGTTTTCAGTTCATGTTGTAGACTTTCTGTAGAATAATCGAATTAATTCAATCACAAAAACCTACCTATATAGCTCGATTGCCATATGACTATATATATTACTCACAAATCAACACCAGCTAAATAATCCAAAATTTAAGTGCGTTAGATAGTTGTCGCTTCCCCACTTGAATTACTCAGTTCTACGTACATGATACTCAACATAATACGAACCCCCGGAATTTTTGACTGAAATTTTAATGGTCCGTCGTAACACCACTTAACAGCGAGCATGTAATAACTACTATGCTAGCTAACCCTAGATTGTTTCAATATAATTTAATGATATTTTTTTCATTACAATGACTTCCATCAGTTGAAAGGCAATTATAGCATTCTAATATTTATCTGCTTTTATTTGTCTGGTTTCATTCTAATTTTTCCTGTATTGATCTGTATTTTCGGTCTAATTTTACGTCTTATGCTTCGGTTCTAAAAAAAAACACTATTTAGCCAGGACTAGATGAAATTGTTAAATTACATCGTGGAAAAAATCTACACTTTTCTTCTGATATCGACAAGGCAATAGACGAAGCTGATATGATTTTTATTTCAGTAAATACTCCAACAAAAAATTGGGGCCTTGGTAAAGTAAGTCAGTACACACTAAACACTTTTTTCTATAGGTTTTATGTATATATGTGGTTAATTAGGCAGTATATACACATATATACACATAAATGGAAGTTGTTTTTATTGTGGTGAGACAAAAAGTTGGCTATGTTATATATCTGGAAGAAGATATGTGATTGGTTAATATAGTGTGACAGACATATGAGTCAATGGCTAGACTTTATATGTATATGTATATATATATATATATATCTTGTATATTATTGGTTCATTGTTGTTGTAATACATGCGTGTGAGTGACTAGTTGGTTTCCTGATAAATCAGTCGGATTATTGTGCCTGAGCAATAGATTAAGGTAAGGCTGGGTGTTAGCTATAGAACATAGTGCTGAAGATAACAGAATCGATAATATCGGCCATCCCTGCTCAGATACAACACTATGCTACTTTTCAACACAGTTTGGAAGAATGCTATACTAAGGTCAAAAATAAAGTTATGCGATAAAACAACTTACTCTTTTTAGAACCACTTACAAAATATTTACAAGTGCGTTTAATCTGTTTAGAATATCTACCTGTTTAGATAATTATAGTGAATTTAAGAATTCACCTAAATTAGTATGGAATGAACTTTCTACTGTTAATAAGTAGACATACCATCATTGTTTAAAGTTGAACTATCTTTCCGTTATTAATTTTTTAATTTTAGATACACATTACTTTTAGGAGAATATATATCAGCGGACATTATTATTCTCATTTGGGTCTTCATCAGGCTTTACTGTAATATGTAGTATTTATATTAATATGTGAAAAATATTAAATCAATCAAGACGAGTCATTGGCTCCTGTGAAAGAAGCTTTGTAGGATTTACTACTAGTAAACTGATCCAGACAGTTAAAGAACATTTTCCTTCGTTTTTTAGAAAAGATCTGACTAAATTACCACTCAGTCATGCGTAGATTGATCTTAAGCTTTCCTTTATTAATCAGATACTTTCCAGTTTTGCTAACTAGGTTTGTTCTCGCCTCTCTCGTTTAGGAGATGCCATCATTCGAGCTATTAACCCCAGTCCCTAGGTATTTTTAACAATGTTTAGCTTGGTAATTTCTAATAAATCAGCTGGAAATGTACTAATCGTTTTACAGCATCAGTAATCATGTTTTGTGCAAGCCTTAGTCAGGACTGTTTAGTACTAACATAACACAGGAGTTATGCTACTAGGGTAGGAAGAGATTGGTAATGACTTTCTCTCAAACACGTAAATCAGGATCTTGATGATTGATGATAATAACTTCTAAAAAGTTTATGAAAACTAAGGGTTGGGTATTCATCCTGTTTACTTGATGTCCACATTATCCAGGTTAGAATAAATGTGTAGGTAATCAGTTACCATTTCGAAGATTTACTAACTGTTGATCATGTGTATATTAGAGTAAACCTCTAGGTTGTGTCCTCTCAAGTAATCATAACCTGTGGTTAAATACAATGCCTGATATAGCCCTAATCAGTCATGGTATCATTGATGAATTCATTTTTCATGTTGCTGCTGTAGGCCTGAAGTACTATTCTTAAATTTACATTTGTCAGTCCCATTCGCCCGTTCTCTACTATATTACCCACGTTAAGATTTCCATTACGGTCAATCTTCTTCTCCTCTGCTTTTCATGTTGTTAATATTGTTGATTTCCCTGGTTTGAGACTCGTCAATGTCTATTGGTGCATACTTTTGTTACTTTATGTTGTTTAAGTGTGTCCAACTGAGTATAGTACATAAATTAACTTCACATACACTTGTATAATTTTCACATTTTTCAGGGTAGAGCAACTGATCTGACTAATTTGGAGGCTGCCGCTCGACGTATAGCCAAAGTTTCAAGACAACCAAAGGTTATAGTTGAGAAAAGTACAGTTCCAGTGAAAGCAGCAGAAACTACAAGTGCAATACTTCGATTTGAAGCTACATCTCATCGGAACACTAGCAATCATACAATAAGTGATAATGATGATTATGGAAGGGTAACTTTACATTATTCTATTTTTATTTATTGCTTTTCGCTTTTATTATCGGTTCAGTTTGCTGAAATTATTTTTTTAAATGAATAATAAATTCTAATAAATGGTATGCATGAAAACTATGAATAAGTAATTTCGTTTATCTTAATGATATTGTCTTAATATTTGAATGTAAATTTAATACCAATTAAATTGGTAGTGAGTTAATAATAGTGATAATAATAAATATTATTATTAAGCATAATCCGTAAAGGTCAAACTACATGAAGATAATACAAAACAAACTAGGTTATTTTATTGTTTTTAAGAGTTATGAAAAAATAGGATGAAAATTATAAGATTCAATTTAGAAATCAGTTAGTTACTCAAGTTAATTACCTAGGTACTAAAAGTGAAGAATTTGTTTAGAAAATACTTGCTTGATGCTAAAATTAATGGCTAACAATAAATTGGAATGAAAACAGGAAATATTTTAAAGATTAAGAGTAGAGTGCAACGCTTGAAATAAATTCAATGACCAGGACAAAGAAAGTGACCTTACAAATGCTTACGAATTCAAAGATTGGGTTTGTTTGAATGTGTAGCTGCGGCTTTTTTGTTTGTAGGTTGAGGCATCTATAGGTAAAGGATAAATTTAATGAAATCTGATATATCACTCTAAATGCTGAATTAATGCTAACTTGATGGCTTATGTCGAATAAATGTACAAAGATGGAGCCTCTTATTATTCTGACTTGTTCTTTTCTAAATCATGAAAGATATTGTTCCGAAATTCAGTTATAGGTTTACCTCATCTTACGCTCAACATAATTTACTCCACATGAACAGCTAGATACATATTGAGGTGGCGGATCTAGGAAATCTATCTGTATTTCGTCACATTACTATGGATCAAATGTAGATCAATTTTATTAATCTAGTGGCATTAAATGTTCTTCCAAATGCATTACTTGACCGTCTTATCACAATTTCTCTAATTATATCATCTTTAAATTGCAACTTCAATAACAGGTTTTTACGTCACAGTTTGATGGCTTTACTTTCAATTTACTTGCAGACTTATATTTCGCTAAGAGCTTTGACGGATATCTATTTTTATTTAGTAGTTCACGCATAGTTTTAAGTTTCTCTTCACAGCGTCTTTAGATCAAATAGTTTGAACTCTGTAGATCGAACAGTTAACTACATTTCTTTATACTTTAATGGAATAAAACTCTGAAGAGGAGTACATTAGCCTAACGAGGTTGGTTTTGGATAGACTCCTCTTTTTAATGTTCCATCTAATTTTTCAAACTCATCCTTAGTTTTTCTCCCAAGGTAGTTAAATTGAACAACTAACTGATTTCTAAATTGAATCTTATAATTCTCATCCGACTTTTTCATAACTCTTAGAAACAATAAAATAGCCTAGTTTGTTTTGTATTGTCTTCATGTAATTTAACCTTTGTACATTATGCCTTATAATTACTATGATAATTTATTAGCCACCAATTAATTCATTCAGATGTTAAACAATGTGTTTATTAGTGTTGAGCTATGATAAGGAGCTGATTGAAAATGAATTTCTTTGCTCTATTTGTTTTCTTAATAACATAATGATAATATTTAATGAATGTCTTAATAGTATAACTTATTGTGAAATTCATGATTCGATTAAGTAGGTTGTAGTAAAATCTGGCTTGTTGTATAAAGAACACCTTCCTTTATGACCATATTTCATATTTACGAAGGTGATTTTATAGTGATTTCATTCAATTTCAGGGTGATTTTTATTACGAAATGATGTTTTGATGAGATGCAGTACTACTAAAATGTTTTAACTAGTTTGTAGAGCTATCCACTACTTTCAGGACTTTAGTAATTTACATTTGACTTGCGATTTTGTTGAAAATTGGCTTTTTTTTTATACGAATTTCTGGCATTAATTATTTTCTTGTGACTCATTAATCGTGAAGCAGAATCGTATCATATGATTGAATCTTACTTTAGTTACTGGGAGTCAAGTAGAAATGTTATGAATTTCGCCTTCGCACAATAAGCATGATGTGTGTGTGAGTACAGAATAGTGTTATTACTCGGTTGCTTACGTCGAAGTAGAATCAAACTCACACCTGCAAGCAATGGTTGAAAGTGTAACCCGTTAACCACTAAGCACACTCAATACCGACGGTTACAATTTAATGAATTGATTTATACTTAGTTATTGAATTACATTTTCTTTTAACAACAGTTGTCCTATATAATCAGTTAGTCATGTACAACTTAGTACCTGTGTATCAGTCGAAGTTGCCATATCTCATTAACACAGTAAGGTGAATATAAGGTTAGTAGTAAAAAAATAGGTGAACATAGACTGCAATTCTGAGAATAAGAATTAATTCGTAAAAGTTATAAAATTCGGAATTTAAGAGATAATTAGTGAATGAACCAGCGAAATTGTGATCAACTGTGAGCGATGTCACCCAGTTTTCAGTAGTTGGTTATGATTGTAATTGGAATACATTGAAACATTTGTATTTTCAACTACTGAATTTTGTGTAGTCAGACTAGTTTTAAAATAAGACAAATTACCAGAATATTCTATTGTACACTAATGACTATTCTTTGTCCAAAAATACAAGGTCATAATTGATTATTGTAATGTCCAATTAAGATTATGTGGTTGCTACCTTTTGCTTATCTTAAAAGGATCTCTTTAAGTAGTAAATACATAGTTTCTTCTAGAAATCGAGTTATCACCAAACATACTATCTGCCTATAAGAAAGTAATCGGTACTCTATTTTTCAATTAGTATATTAAGATTGCATTGATAAATTTTATTTCCTGCAATTTCGCATTTTATTATTTATATTATCATTCACTTTCTTATACTAATAGCTAAGTGAATTTGTAGTATTATCAAATCCGGAGTTTTTAGCTGAAGGTACTGCTGTCAGCGATCTATGCAATCCAGATCGTATTCTTATTGGTGGTGATTCACATTCTTCATCTGGTAAATTAGCAATTGAAATGTTACGTTGGGTATATTTACATTGGGTACCAGCAGAACGAATACTTGTTACATCTTCCTGGTCATCGGAGTTATCTAAATTGGTAATTTTTTTTCATAATGGTCAATGTATTCAGCAATCTTTTATCATACCAACCACGGTACTGCTTTGATTAATACAATACATAAATGAGTATCATCGATACTCTCCTTTAATGTAAGACTATAAAGTAATATACGAATTATAGGGCCTAAAATATGCTTAGAAAACGAGTTGAAGATAGCTTAACTCACTATTAAGTTTGCATATCTTCATTTTGACTATGGAAGTTTACATGATAATTTTGTAAATTATATATTCTGAATACTGTCTTATGTTCATGATGATTCAAATCGTTATAAATTAACTTTAGTATTTTACACCTCCATTAGTCTTCTAACTGTTCATTTTTATTATTTTATTTATAGGCAGCAAATGCTTTTCTTGCTCAGCGCATTAGCAGCATCAATGCTATTTCTGCTATCTGTGAACAAACAAATGGAAATATTAAAGAAGTATCTAAAGCTATTGGTTCAGATCATCGAATTGGACCGTATTTTTTAAATGCTAGTCTTGGATTTGGTGGTAGTTGTTTTCGAAAAGATATCTTAAGTTTGGTAAATAAATATTATTTTCTGAATATATGTAGCAATGTCTGTTTCATGAGTGGTTACCGTCATCTATCTACATATGACTAAAGTACTTGTTAAATCTGATTATCGGTAACAATAATTCTGTTGTAAATTTTAATTCTTGACTTACGTATGTCATTACCATGTTGAATTTGAGAAGATGCAATCAAAATTACCGTATTTGATGTGTCAGAAAAAATTTGTGATGTCAGTTAATAACAGTCAAGTACTTTTCTTAAAAATCATAATTGTCTTGCCATTCTGTTGCATGTTTTTCAAAAGCTATAACTCTACCCCCGTCTACACTGCTTTCTGTTGCACGTATTAAAGTTCATGGGGAAAAATGATACTTTACAAAAATCTAGAAGTATTAAAAGGACCATTTATGTTTGGGATGTGAAGGTGCAGATTTAATATACGGTAGACCATTATCTGACGTATGCATTATTGAGTTCTGCTCCTGTCTAACATTCTATGAAATCATAAAAATACTAATTTAATACCAAGTTAGAACAAAATCTTAACAAGTAGCGAAGTATATTCCAGAACGAAAACAGCAGTCTTTGATGTAAATGAATACCTTAGAGTTTATATTCATAAAAAAAGCTTTCTAGTAGTTTTCTAATTCTTTGGTAGCACTGATTCGCTGAAAATGGACTAATCACCGTACGTCATTTTAAGCAAGTTCTCTAATCAGGACTATCCTGTTAACGTATCTCCTATGTGTCATATTTAAATATTAATCCTATTGTATTAACAGGAAATGATGGCAACTATTAGCAAGCATATTCACAGACTCTTCAAATCTCCCTGATCATATTACTCATTTTACGAGTTACTATCTTCACTCTGCCACATAATAAAACTAAGTGAAATGGAGGTAAGTATCACCTCCCACTTTCACTTTCAACAAAACAGAAATTAGAGAACTGCGTTACTCATTTCATACTGTAAAACTACCGTCCCATCAGTAAAAGAATGCTTATTACGTGTGACATTAAAAAAAAATTATATATATATATATATATATATATATATATACAGAAGTTCCCTAAAAGGCGAAATGTATGTTATGTGCATACAAAATAAATTCTCTGTCTTAAATTTTATCTAACATAAATGTCATGTTTAACTACTAGTACAAAGAATAAAAGAAAAACTCTAAAATATCAAGTATTTGTTGGTTTACATTTACCGTGATTGCAGCAAATTAGTAATCGAATTTGTTTTGTAAAATAATTAAACAAAATAAATGTAGTCTAACGACACACTTTCACATTTATGCATTCATTTATTTAAATGTTATGTGTGAAAAGGTCGCCATGACAGAAATATTCTTTGCCGAATTTCATGTTATGAATTTGAGTATGAATCGATCTATCAGTAATTAGTTTTAACAAAATCACACATTTTTTCATACTACTGCCATTGTAAAGCTATAATAACTGGCGTACAGCTTTAATGTTTGGGCTACCTGCTTTTCAACTGTACAAATACTGTAACAAACCTGCCTACGAAATATTTGGAGCAGACAAAACGCTCCACTCAAAGAAAGTTTACTTCTTACTTGGTTTTTCACAGATCTTATTTATGTGAACTGATTCTTCTCTTTATTGCTGTCTACAAGGGGTTTAGTCTAAAAACAAAGAAGTCATGTATTATGAAACTTAAGAGTATACTTTTCTGCGTAAGATAACTGTTTATGGTATTATCCACAACGACGACACAAACTCAACAAATAAACAAAGTTCAGAGAACACAGCATAACCGAAACAAATCAATTCCTGTTATGTCTTATTTAACTCACTGAGAGCAAAATTTTGTCAAGCGCCACGTTGTTTATGACTGACTGGTTGACTTAGCGTTCACAGACAATGCACTGCTATGATATATTACATGGTGTTGATATTTCATTCAAACAAAAAGCAACATATTATAGATTGCTGCTATTTTCACTGATAAGTTTCATCTTTTAGATATAAGGAAAAAAGTCTTATATCGTTTCAACTTTCCTATATACTGTCAATGTTTCATCGTAGGTGATTGGATAAATTTTTCTACTTTACTCCTTGTTAATATTGTAGGCCATAGTTACTAAGTATATAGTCTGAAATGATGTTTATTCTATTTGCT
This sequence comes from Schistosoma japonicum, assembly GCA_025215515.1. Taxonomy (NCBI): domain Eukaryota; kingdom Metazoa; phylum Platyhelminthes; class Trematoda; order Strigeidida; family Schistosomatidae; genus Schistosoma; species Schistosoma japonicum. The sequence goes on from CM046063.1 coordinate 29,424,324, forward strand.
GATTTACTTGTATGTATCAAGCTGTCAGGCTTAATTACTCTACTAAAAATCATTTGTACACACTTTGTATATCACACGTGTCACAATGGTACACAATAGTATGTTAATGGTTATGTGTATTTGACAAGTGAGCTATTCAACCAGTAAATGACATTTTTTGATTCATCTACAATACCCGTAATGCAGAATATTTATAGCTTTCACTGGTGTATTTTCTCAGTGACTAATTCGGTAAAAATTAATAATTTATCTGCCTGAAGCATTTGTTGACTCGAGTGTCAAGCAAACCGATTATTTTTTAACTATCATTTTCAATTCGTTCAATTTGTCACTACATTTTTTCATTTTTCTCCAAGGTGTATTTGTCAGAAACATTGAATCTACCAGAAGTAGCCTCTTATTGGTATGCTATACTACAAATGAATAATTATCAAATTGAAAGATTTACGCGTAACGTTATTGAAAAGTTACATAATACTCTAAAAGGAAAACGTATTGCAATACTTGGTTTCACTTTTAAAGCAGACACACATGATACAAGGTCAGAATTTTTAAAATTAAACGGGGAGTTATATGTATTAAATTTATTGAGGAAATTTACACGATTAATTCACATTGCCGTAACGCATTTTTCTTTGACTCTATGTGTGTTTTAAGGCGTAATGCGCTTGCAATATATTCAAGAGGTTGTGGTGAGAAGTAAATGAAAAGGTTTAAGTTTAGCAAACTAGTATCTGGTGAAAAAATGTAGTAACCCACCAGATATATTGTTCTCTGAGTTATTTTTTATGAATTATTATTAATAACATCGATTGTATGAGTTAGCTCTTGTCTAATTTTCTTGGTTATTTTATAATTTCTGCATCGAAATAATCCTATGTTCTCTAAATAACCACTGAACTTCTGTAGATGTTTTCTATGCATTAAAACTTGATGTGTCATAGCTGGTTGTTGCATTGTATTCATACCATACACCCAACCTTGATTTTGTTAATAGCTATTTTTCATGTTTAACTGGCCTTAGACAAAGAAAATCGTGTACTGTAACTTGTTCTTCACTAGTCAGTTCTCTAAGCAATGCCTTGTACCACTAATCAAATTGGTTCTAAATTTCATTTTGCCTAAGAATAGGTCAAGGAGCTATTTTAATACGATGTAGATGTAGTGCGATTTCTTTCTTAAACATTGTTTCAGGATAGAAATGATCATTAGCTGCATGATCTGATACTGATATTTAGGTCCGCATAAACGTTTCATTACTTTACCAGCCCTTTCTTTTCCCTCAAACTTTGTTATGTGTTCATATAAATGCATTTACAAATTTCACAACTTGATTATTTGACTTCGGATGATTTGGAAGGGCTTTTATGCAAATACTGTCAGATTCTAACCAGTAATACTGAGGTTCATTACTAAACCAAAATGTTTTATGAAAACTAAAGTGACTAGATATTTGTCATGGTTTATCCAGCCTGGCGTTTGTCAGAATAAAATATTCAGTGAATTCCCGGCCATATGGAAAGTGCATAAACGACTTACAGCAATCGTTTGCTATTAACAGGACTGGTGAAGAAAACATGTACTGTAGATCATGGACAAGCAACATTTTCAAACAACTATGTTTTTCTAGGATCTTAGGCAAATTTCGCACATTCTGAACATTTTAATTCATTTTCTTCTATTCTTGTATCGATGTTTCGACAGTAGACATAAATTCGAGCAAGTATTTTTATTTATGAGATACTAGGACGCTCATTATGTAATTTTTTCATGCATTGTTAAGTTAGGCAAGTGAATATAACTATCCAACCTTCAAATATGAGGCGATCACCCACATTGAAATTATTTTTGGCGTTCTGTAACAAATATATGTGAACCAACCACAAGCGAGATAGAGAATAATCTGCTATTTCTGTTCATATTTTTGTGTGTGATATTTAATACTGGACGCTGATAATGCCAGATTTGGTTAATATTGGCTTCAAATGATACTTTAGAAACGATGATACCTCGTTTCTTAACTTCAGTGTGGTAAGCAGTCAGGATGCCAAATTCGCTTGACCAGGGTCAGCTATCAGTTAGTAATGAGCTTTCAGATCACATATAGGCAGTATGATTATCAAACGTTCCAAACGATTTGAAATATAAATTGAGATCCCTATCTTCAATCTGGGAAAAAGAAAAAAGTAACCTATTAACAAGTAGATGGGAGACTATAAAGTATTTTGTGAAACCTTTTGATAAAGATGGGAGGTAATCTTTTTAATCTCTGGCTGTAATTTTGTTTAGCAGCCTTGAGAATTCCAGAAATACATGTTGTTGACTATTTTTACCACTATGAAAACGACTGATGGTTATATTAATGTCGTAATTGGTGGTTTTAGCCTCAGTAGTTATTTAAGTTTTAGATGTATAAATACATACTGGTTGCATTATGTGGCTGTCACAGACTTAATAGCTCAGTGGAGAAGGCGATGGAGTTCAACATGAATGGACTATGTTTGAGCCCTGATGTAATAATCAATACTAGAATGCAAGTACTTCCGTTTGACGATCTCCAAAAATGACTAAATATGCATTCTAAATTTTGCTTGCTAACCACAATCCAACTTTAGTCTTGATTGTGAATTAAGGCTGTATCATTATGCATATTATCACAATAAAAACTAATCCAGTGTCAATCAAATTATCACTTACTGGTGATTTTGTTGTTTATTATTCTTGAAGTTCATTACATTACTCATGCTTCTACTGTTCGGTTATGTAAGGTGAATGCTTTCGTTTTGTATCGATTGTATTGGCTTCCTATTGAAATTCATTAACTGATGTATACAAGAATTTGAGCTTTTGTGTCTCAATAATCAGAGATAAACAAATTACCCATTTATTTTACTTCTAATGGGTGTCGTAGATAAGAATTTCGCTTTTACTAATCAATATTATTATATACGGTCGTCATTTAATTGCTTTAATTAAAGGTCACAACATAATTGTTGCATAGAGGCAATTAACTTACTTACGCCTGTTACCCCTCTCGGAGGAGCATAGGCCGCTCACCAGTATTCTCCATTCAACTCTGTCCGGAGCAATCCTTTCCAGCTTTTTCCAGTTGCTGTTCATCCTTTTAATGCCTGCTTCCAGCTCTCGACGCAGTGTGTTTTTTGGCCTTCCTCTTTTCCGTTTTCCAACAGGGTTCCAAGTTAGTGCTTGTCTCGTGATGCAGTCAGATGATTTCTGCAATATATATCCTATCCATTTCCAACGTCGTTTCCTGATTTCCTCTTCAGCTGGAAGTTGGTTTGTTCTCTTCCATAGTAGGCTGTTGCTGATGGTTTCCGCCCAACAGACATTCAATATTCTGCGTAGACAGTTGTTTATAAATACCTGTACTCTCCTGAGGATGTTTTAAGTAGTTCTCCACGTTTCAGCTCCATAGAGAAGAACTGTCTTGACGTTCGAATGCTGTTACTCCAGTTATCCATTGTTTCTTTAGCTTCAGTTTTATTTTGGCAACCACTAGCTGGTAATCTGAAGCTATGTCAGCTCCTCTCCTGGTTCTCACATCTTCCATTGATCTTCTGAATTTTTCGTTGATGCATATATGATCAATTTGATTCTCTGTAGTATGATCCGATGAGATCCATGTAACCTTGTTTATGCGTTTGTGGGGGTATATTGTACCACCTATAACCATTTTGTTGAAAGTGCATAGATTTGTAAATCTTTCACCATTCTCATTTCTTTCTCCCAGTCCCTGTTGTCCCATGATGTCTTCGTATCCGGTGTTATCCATTCCAACTTTGGCGTTTAGGTCCCTTATCAGGATTGTCAGATCCTTTCCTAGACACTTCGCTATAATTGACTGCAGCCTATCATAAAACTGATCTTTGTCCTCATCGTTGCCGTCGTTGGTGGGTGCATAACATTGGATGATGTTCATTGTAACCCCGTTCCTCATTGTCTTGAAAGATGCTTTGATGATCCTGGGTCCATGGGGTTCCCATCCTACAAGTGCATTGCGCGCTTTCTTGGACAGGATCAGAGCAACTCCTTGGGTGTGTGGGGCATTTTCCTCTTCATGCCCGGAGTATAGTAGCACTTCTCCCGTAGCTAATATTTTCTGTCCAGTTTGAGTCCAATGAGTTTCGCTGATTCTGAGCACTGTCAAGTTGCATCTCTTCATTTCTGCTGCTATCTGGGTGATCTTCCCTGTCTCCCACATTGTCCGAACGTTCTATGTACCTATTAAAGTGTTTGCTGTGGTCGTTAGAAAGGGTTGCATCGGCCTCATGACTTCCGAAGAATCTGGGCTTTCATCATAAAGCGTCATAAACATTCCTTCCACTTCCAGGGCAGAGTTTAAATGGTTTAGTTTGTTTAATCTGGTTAGCGTTTGTTTAACAAGCTTGTGTTTTACAGGGATAGGGATGCTAGCCGTATGTTCCAACCCTCCTGCTTTACACGGGCTTGGGACCGGCATCAACCTTAAAAGAGCTGCGAGCGGAGTTAGAGGCAAATAAGCTTACTACTAATTAACTCTTCATATTTTAAACTCAGACAGTAATATATTATCGTATTTCGTAAATAATGAATGTACTTATTACAACTTTCTAATAATCCATTAGAAATCTTAATAACTCATTAACTAATCACATTTCTTTATTATTATGGTAGTTTATTTTAAATTTTAATTCCTTTATACATTTTAAACTTTTGTTTTTACTGTTTTAAACAGAGATAGTCCTGTGATACCGTTATGTAATCAGTTATTACAAGAACAAGCTGAACTAGCTATCTATGATCCTAAAGCTTATCGTAAACAAATTGAATCAGATTTATTAGTAAATAATAGTAGAGACACATGTAAGTTGTACAATATTCTTTTGAGCGTGTTCATTTATCTTGCTTCTTCCACTTTCTAGTTATAATTATATTTCGATTATTATGTTTATAGTTCAATTGGGATGGCCATTTTTGTGGAGATTGATATTTTATTTGATTGAATTTATCAAGGATTGATGAAGCCCCTGCTGTGAAATCTGGGGTGCTCACTGCTGATGAGTTCCATACTAGAACGAAACAGTTGTCCAGTGCTCCCTTGTTTACAAGTGGTACCCTGTTAACATCAATCTGTGACATATTATGTTTATATTGGGTGAAAAACATCTTTTAATTTGGTAACTTCAATCTGATAATGAAAAATCAAACTACCTTTCGTAACAACGGGATGATAAGAACTGTTGTTAAAATACATTTAAAACATTTTCTAAAATGTTAACCATTATTATTCTTCATGAATAAAGACTTGCGATTCGTCTGACATCTTATAGTAGATTTGGTATGTGATTTCCAACATAACTACCTCTCGTGTTTCCAAACGACTGATGGAAATGGGCATTTACGAAGGACAATGTTGGTAATGATTCTGTTTGCGGTATTATTCAATATTCAACTCTGCGATAAGTTGTTAGCTTTTCATTAGAACACTTTTGTTCATCTATTCATGAGTATTATATATCTTCCACCTTTTTGTTTTAGTCAACCAGTTGGTTCATATCTGTACTACTCCTGAAGAGGCTGTTACCAATGCTTATGCCATTCTCATATGCACAGATTGGAAATGTTTTCAAGTGAGTTTATGTTTATCATAAAAATTTCTTTAATTATAGGTTGTCAAATGATTTAAGTGTATTTTTTTAAATTTTTCTATATTAAAGTATAAATAATACTAACCTTTACATGTGATAGAAATTTTTCATCATGCATCGAAGTTACAACAACGAATGTTCAAATATCTTTTATAAGCATCCAGTCAACAATGAGTATGTCTGTGTATATGAAGAAAATAGTTTACTGGTTCATTACAGATAATGTAAAAGTCAGACATTAATATTTTAGTTTGTAGTATTGAGTATCATTTTTAAATTTGTAATTCTTTAAGATTTCAATACTCTTCATCGACTTCATTAATTCTAATGAACTAAAATGAAAAGCACATTATCCAATATTCATGCCATTTGATTTTTCACCCGCACGCAGTAGTTTTCGTACGCATTCTCATTTTGCTTTTGGAGTGATCACACACTGATATGCCTAGAATAGGGTAAACGTGTGGATTCTTACTGTTCGTAATGCGATTCAGCCAACAGATCTAGAGTAACCGGATTATATATATGATTCCCTTGATAGTCGATACTGTTAATGGAGACGTTATCTTTGATACGTGTACTTCTGATCGGATATCACGACTTGTCCCTTCCTGACCGATAGCTACTCCAGAAGACTTATATGAAGATTGTATTGTGGAGAGAAAACTGAGACAAGATGGTTGAACAACATTTAAAATGCTGCATCCATTTTTATATCAACTAATTTACAGTGATTATTCAGTTAAAGTGAAATCATCAATAAATATAACAGGTGTACAGAATGCAACATAATTTTAATATAATTAAATGTCATGGCAACTACTCTGAAGTAGGACTCACATTAAATTAAATTAATGTGATGCAAGCTTACAAAGCTCACAAAAAGTCGCTACAACTCCTTTCACTTGATTTACTGGCCAACTGTACTTTTGGGGGTTTTGGATCCCCAACACATGCATATATCTGCTTTGGTCGTCGAGAAAATACACTATCGCCTCCTAACTAATAGTGTATGCCCAATACATTTTCGATTGGCTATATGCAAAATATCGCGATATATAACAAGTACTCTCGACAACTAAGCTTCAGGTTCAAATCTCTCTCTATCTGCTTTTGTTTTGGCGCGGGACTTTATCACTAACCCTTATGTATGAGGTACAGTGTATGTGTGTATATATGATCAACATATAACCTGAGACGTGTGTGCGTAGGTCCAAGTTGCTATACCTCAAAAGCATAGCGAGATTAACATCCATTAATAAAGGTAGAAGTTATGTTAATGATAATAATAAAGAAAACAAAGAATAGTGAACACCATACAGAATATGGATCAGGGACAAAGGGTTGGTGTGTGGAAAGAAAGCTATGAAACGATTTTAAGCTTATGATTTAAGGGAGGACAAAGAGTGGATACGCCTGAGCCACTGTGATTGTTTCTAAGCCATATCATCCAAAGTTTCCAACCACTGGTTACGGCATTCACGAGAACCCCAAGCAAATAGTCTGCATCTACCGAGACGACTTAAGCCGGTAGTCAATCACTTAGTGAACTGATACTAAGTTTTTGGCTTTACCACCCCTAACTTTCAACTTACTAATCTTAAGTGGGACAAATTGGCATATTCTAAATTCCATTGTTAATTACCTTCCAGAATTACTATCGTTTCTGTTAAATGTTTGAATGTATATAACATACGACTTCCATATATTATCTGTTAAAACTATTTATCTCCTTTCACAATACTTTCAGGAATATGATTACGCAAAATTTTATCGTTTAATGGTTAAACCTGCAAGAATATTTGATGGACGTATTATACTAAATCATAAACGATTAACTCAGATTGGTTTTATTGTTGAAGCTATTGGCATTGCGTCAAAAAGTTTTACAATGAACGGTTATGCTGAATAACCAGTTAATAATCTGATTTTACATTAACATACTCTTTTTGTATATGGAAGGTTAACTTCTGTCTGTTTAGTTATTTTATCTTTTTTTTATACTACCTACTTTTCTTCTAGTTTTTTACATTATATTCCAGAATGTTTATGAAATCAGATTTTTATAATTATGACCATGTAATGTTTTTCTTTGTTTGCATCTACTGTTATGTACACATTCAGAGATATCTGACAGTTGTTCTTCTATTCATAAGATTAAGAGACAATACCTGAAATCAATTTTTTACCGTAAGTACATCACAATCTACATTCTGTTTTTGTGTGTTTTACTCACATCTATCTATTCAAAGTATAATGAATTGTTCAAATATCAGTCTATTGACTAACCGGTGTTTTAAATATCACAGTAGTGTATTGCCTGTCTTCAGAATTTTGTATTCTTTTCGGTAATAATAATAATAATAATACACATTCTCTATTTTATATTACGTACTGAAACAATTTCAACTGTCGACTTATTCGTGCATACAGTTGTTCTCATTACCGATGTCTATTTAGTGCCTAGTTTTTAACTATAATGACTTTTTTTCATGAGTTTTTTCTTATCATAAAACAGAAATATTTAGCTTTATTTGAAGTTATACTGCTTATACTATTGCTACCTATCAGTTGGTTGTGATTGTACCATATTTATATGTACAAATCATGGAAATATATGCATTTTTTTAAAGTGAAATCTGAATTGTTTTATTGTATTATCAACTTTAAAATTGCTTTTTGGCATTCGAATTCATTTCAGTTAGTTGATTTAAGCATACATTCATGTTCAATGAAAATATGGCAGCTTTAGCCATACCTTTTTATTAATTAGAGCAGGTCGCGTTTAAATATACTAACCTTACATTATAATTTTAGTATTGGCATACTTTAACGTGGAATTTTACCAGCCAGTAAATAAAACACTGATGAATGAATTCGAATGTTTATGCTGATTCATCTTTACCGAATAATCGATGGACGTAAGGTAGAAATCTCTGTGTATAGGAAAAACACCAGTGAATTTGTAACTTATTGGGATTGGATGGTGTTGATAACTCAATGACTTTTCAGTATAATGCCCAAGTGAATACTTGGTTTTCTTTTCCTGTCATTTGGTTTGAATATATATAAGTTTTAAATGTTTCTTGATAAATATAATTAAACTGCTATTCGTATTTTATGACTTCTACTCTATAGATCTAAAACCGAAAAATGTAAAATTAAATTTGATATGACATGAATAGTGAGTATATACTACTACAACTCAGTGGTAGGTAAATGTCACGATAAAAGGAACAATGGATCAGTGTATCCCAATATTCATAATACATAAATTCTCATTATGTAAATCCGAATAACATATATCTGCAAATAATACCGTTTTCAATTAGGTCATCAGGATCTACTATACTTTACAGCAATATTCATATACAAATATGAAGAATATTAAGTAAGGGAGATTATTGAAATTCTAGTAACATATTCCACGTACCAGCTCGTGCTTTTATATGTAGAAAGTCACTGTTTTTGACTTTTTAGTGTTGGCTACTCAACTGATGAATAAGTTACATGGTTTTTCCACTTCCAGGTGTATTTATGTCTTTGTAGTGCCTCTGTGGAGAAATCCCTGTTTAGCGTAATACCGAACAGCGTAATCGTCGGACATCTGCTATTATGGTTTGAAAAACTGTCCGACTAAATCTTTGCGTAGTTCCATTGTGTCACACTTGTTGGATAGAATTAAGGTATTCAGGGTGGTGTATCGTGGTCTATCACGTTTTGTGGATGAATTTTGATCTTGTTTCCTGCACATAGTGGAAGCTGCAGTCAGAAGAAATTTGTAGCAATACTGTTCTTTCTATGGCTATATAAGTCTTGATAAACAATTTAACAAATTTTTCCAATCTTTTATTTGTCCTTACTTCAAAACGTTCACATCTCTTCTTTATAACATTTAAACTGATTATTTACATACTTCTGGTTTCTATGGTTATTACTGTTATCATTTGTTTGAACAAGTTCTACTTATTAAGTTTTGATCAATTTATTATGTTGAAACATCTATTCAAGTTATCACTACTCTTATCACCTCATTATATTTATCATCACTAATACAATCCTCCTCATACTATCAATTTGCTATTTTAATTAATTCCGATTAGTTTAGTAGTCTATCCATTTGATTATCATCTTTAATTAATAGATTGTTTTGATTAGTTGAACATTCCTCAAATTCGCACATTCGTATTACTGCAAATTAGAGTGGAACCTGGTAAAAATACAATAGGAAACAGTAATATTCACTTATACGTTTTTCTTCAATATGCATAATTGTAGTATATGTTTTTCGCTTACAGGTCACCTTTTAGGCAATTCCTTCAAAGTGTTGATTCAAAGTCTGGGGTTGACTTTAATAAAAAATAGGAGAAGTCAGTAGAAACTTCTGCCATTTTATGCCGATTCAGTGGTACAGAAGGTTAGACGTTCGCCAACCTGGAGTTCTTGGGTTCAATTCCCTGGTGGAACCGAAGGTGCACCCTGCTGAGTAGCCCCATACCAGGACTAAACAGCTGCCTAGTACTCCCTGGTTTCCAATGGTGCTCAACCAACACCAATTCGTGGCGAATGCAATTCTATGAATGGTTGTTAATTAAAGGTAGATAATACGCAAAGATTGGGTTGAGTTCAAATGGTTGATCAAATTATTTGTGAACTTTCCAATACTTTGTAAAATTCAACATCCAAATCTCAAAATCTAGTAAATGGAGTTGAATAGGAAATCTTATCCTTTTTATACTAATCGTACAAACTAAGAAAAAGTTTCATTCAGAAACTTAAAATGGAATGCATAAACCTGTACTTGATATGTAATTTACACTATTTTCGTTTAGCAAGCACACATTATTGTTAACCTAGTTGTTTTGTAAGCTTTCATTGTTCAGTAGCTACAGATGATTCAGTAACTGGCTAGTGTCATTGCAAAATATGTTTATATAAAACCTTAGATTTATTATTTCTAATAGATTTTTTAATCTTGTATCTTATGATTTATAGTACACATTTCCATTGATAAATTTCCAATTAACCTAATTGTTCTTTTGTCTAACAATATACACAACATTATTATAAACAGTAGTAATATTGTTGTTATGTTCATACTTAGCTTTAAAATAAAAAGTATGTTAATGTAACATCTTTTTAACCTCTATTTCAATATATTCTTATCAGCATCTAACTGACCAACATTATCATTGTATCGAAAGAAGGGTGTGGCATGGTAAGAATGATATTTTAGGCTGTTTACAAACTGATAAGTACATTGGTTAATAAGAATTCTGATATTTTGTATGGATGTTATTTTTGCTTACAATACTTATCCTACATTAGAAATGTAGAGATTTTAAGGGGTCTACTATAGAAACAGAAACTCCATGCCTAATTATGTGGTTGACTGTTATTTATGTCTTTGTTTTTTGCTGTAACAACTACACTGTGTATTGCTATACTCAGAAGTGAAGCTTAATGTTCAGTGCTTACTCGGAATTTATTTGCAATCACTTACGTACACATCAGTTAGTTACTACTTAAATCTCATGGTCATAAAGAATTCGGTTCAATTTCTAGAGATTAATCGATTTTTTTCTATTTGATGTATGTTGTGATTCAATATCTTAGTGGCAGGAATATGTAGTAGATTACAAACTTGATACAATAAACAAAACTGGGATTTGGGTACATAGCGTGTAATTTAAAAATTAGGTGAAATATACTGACATATTTAGCTTTTACTAGTTAATAAGAGTATAGGCGTACATGTTATGTATAGCAGTTGTGTGAATACATGGTTGTTAATTATATATTTACCGTTTCACTTTGTACGTGTGATTTCTCACTAAGTTTTACTTATGATATGTGTCGTGCCTGAGTAGAGATTTAAGGCATATCTATACACTATCGTATCTCATTTAACCAGTTAGCAAAATAACTCAGCCATTCTTCATATATAACATAGATATTTCAGATTTCATGCATGTATACTAGGTTGTGTAGCTTTCAAAGAGAATTCGAAAAACCAGTCATTCTAATGATATACAAGTGATACTCAGATTGCATAATTTGTTAACAGCTGACGAAAAAAATGCAACATAACTCAAATTTCGCCCTAAGTACTTATGTGTGTGAATAAAAGCGTAAGTTAAACGCATTTATTAACTTATGGTAGGCATGTTGTTTATGTTTATTTACAGTAAGCACAGTAAAAGGTTTCTTAGATCATCATTGCATATAAATGATTTTTCAAAACACTAACCGGTGTTTTGGTTAAACAGCATATTGCTTAGTAGAAAGCTACCTTATGCGTTAAGTAAATTCTGTTTTATTTCAGTTAGTAACAAACCAAATATCAAAGGTGTTTAGTAACAACCGCTAGGAAGTTTATGAGTTTGACTCAATGATGCTCTAATGTACAAAATAAATAACAAACTAATGAATTTTATATTTTATCTATTGACGTTGTATTGATCACTTGATGAAATTCAATTGAAATAGAGAATCAGAGAGAAAATATGTGAAAGAAGTTTTTAATTATAAATTTTACAAGTTTGTTCTAAAATGTTATCAACTACTTGTAGTATTTCAGTGCAAATAATCAGTAATAAATCAAGATCCACTTGTAAAGCATAACAAAGATCACTCAGTTCAATTTGTTACATTTACAAATTTCAAAAATAACTGAACTGTCACTCTGCTCTTAGGTAGCATACAATCACATTAAGAATTTATATATATATATATATATATATATATATATATATATATATATATATAACATTCCAATAAGTAGAAATTAAAATTTCTAACTTTTCGAGACATAGTGCAAGTTATTTCCTTGGAGAATAAATAGATAACTTAATTGAATCAACATAAGGTTAACTAATATACAATAAAACAAAAAAATAAGTTATAACAATCAAAATACAAGTCAGATCGTGTCACGTTGTGTTATTTAGATCAAGGTGATTTAAATTGAGACATTATAAAGATGGCTTCTATTATCTAGCATAATGATCTTTGTACTGCTTATTTCTTTATTGATATTTGTACTTAATGTTAGAGCTGACTTTACAGTTGTACTTTGACGCGTTGTAAAATTTGATTTTTGGATTTATACTATGTTCCAATATAATTCTCATTAACTCATCGTTATTGATTTCTGTTATATACACTTACTAGATTATTTATTCATGTGTACTAGTCGATTAGATTTACGGTGATCTATAAATAATTTAGAATTATATTGCTACTGAACATCGTACTTTCATAAACCAGTATTAACATATCTCATCGATTCATACATTACTACAACATCATACAAACGTATACAAGTATGTCAGTTTAAATCACCTTGATCTAAATCACACAACGTGACACGATCTGACTTGTATTTTGATTGTTATAACTTATTTTTATCTGTTCCATTGTATATTATTCAACCTTATGTTGAGTCAATTCGGTTATTTATTTATTCTCTGAAGAAGTGACTTGCACGAAACCTCTAAAAATTAGAAATTTTAATTTCTACTCATTCCAATGTAATAATATATATGTCACTCGTTTTTATAAATGAACCGTCTGTATCTAACCTTGATTACGATATATATGCACGTTGGGCTCACCAATTTAAAACCTTGGTACGTTCTGTTATATTTGACAAAAGAAACCAGATTATTAGGGAATAGGTCTTTATTTTATCTTTGTGGGCAGGAGACAGTGGAGCGGGATCCTAGTCATTCAAACAAACAATGCTCCTCAACATTCAATGTCAGATAATAAGCATTATAGTCCCTGTGGAGAATAGGGGAGTGAATTAATATTTAACCTTAATTGTTTTGGCAAATGCTTAAGGTTTGAAGTCAACTGTTAACTAGCCCACTAGTTACTACTAATATTCATGATATTAATATAGCCCGAAGGCAAATAACAATCGAAATGGCAGGCTAATTGATTTATTTTAGTAAATTTATGGTTTCCAATGAACAACTATTTATGAACACTTACGTTAATATTCTGCTTGTTGGTAAAAATACCTCGAGACCTTAGGCGTTTTCGTTATTTATTTCTTAATATTTCCAAATGTATTATGGTTTGTATGATTTCTGAGATTAGTATTATTTAAATTAGTTCGATTTCTTATTACTTTAAGTGGATGAAGTAATTTCTGAAAGCCGGTACGTGGCCAGTTTTTTGCAAAAGTGTTGCAATATACCTACTGTACAAGCTTCTTATTAAAATTTTTTTTCAAAACACAATAAACTGAACATCCAGACAACAGGAAAGATAAATTAATTAATTTGTCCTACTTGTGAAAAAAATTGGATATTGCATATTGGAAGTATTGAAAAATTTTGTTGGAGGCATAGAAGCCAGCACAACTTATTTTACAACGCCCTACCGGAAAAACCGGTTTTTCTAAACTAATGATCATTTAGCGTTGGATGGTGGACTACATCTTAAAAGAAAAAGCATAAAAATACATTTTGTTTCAGTGAACTTTGTGAAAATAACATTTGGCACAACACTTTTTGAAAACCTTTACGAAAAAGTAACTTTTCTGGGGTGCACTAGGCATCTACTGTCTCGGTTGAAGCACTCTTTTAAAGAGACAGTGTTCTGCTCTCAGTTCAGGAGAGTTTTTTCCACCGAGAGAACAAGTCTTTTTGGGCACCACAGAGAGTAGTACTTGGCTTCTGCCATTAATTTTCCTATTCAGTAATTTTCTGCTGAACATGGGTTTACTCATACTTATTAATGAAGACGGCTTATAACCATAGCAACTCGTCAAATATAATGCAATCATATGAGAGATGTGCAGGATGTCTTAAATCCATATGACGACACGAAATAATGAGCTGAAGTTTAACCTAGAGAAACACCATATCTTTTCCATTTGCATTCATTTAAAGAATCACTTCACCTTCGAAATATGTGTTTGAATAGCCCTACTGAATGTGACCTAGGGCAGCGTTCCGAGAATCCCAGTACTATCAAAAATCTTATCCAGCACTTCAGCAAGAGCCTTCCCTATATTTATCAAGTCCACAGGCAGCTTGGCAGGCTAATCACATTAACTCTTTATTGCAATGTTGAAAATGTACGTCTAGTCTCAACTCTAAATCTGCAACATCATCTCATCCCCAACCTTCATAAGGACGGAAACTTTCGAGATTATGTTCAAAGACTATCAGCTGTGTGGGTATACGGTCCATAAAATAGGTTTTATAAAATTAGAGAATCTAACAAAAAGCATTGGGACCAAAGGACGAACAAAATTTTCAGTTTATACTAGCTCGTTATTACGATATTGTCTAGTGACAACGTTTGTTTGATTCCCTGGATTTTTATACTCAGGGTCACTCTCAGGGTCATCAGTTTGTTAACTTACGACTAGTGAGTTATGTAGTAAAGCATACTTAACAAGAAGAATGAGCACATTTGACAAACTATATCGTACTATGCTACCACTGAAGTTTTTTAGCAAGGGATGGGGTGCTCCTGATACTTTGCTCAAGTAAGCATTTTCATATTTATTAATAAATTCATTAATCCACTTAAATAATTAGGTTGATTGAAAATATGAAAACTGTTACTAATCGAGATAGGTTTTGCTTATTGAAGACCAAAACCAACATTAGTATTGAAAAAGTATGATCAATTAATTCTGATAACATTCAGAAATCTGAGGACCATGAAAACTATAGAGATCGAAGGGTCATTTTTATCACCTTTTGATTCAGTCATCCCTAATGTATTGACAGGGAATAACAAAATTGCAAGGTATGGTTAAACCTACTACGATAAATTATAGGTTTCAAATGATAATTCCAAAAGTCTGGTCTACAAACTATCGCCCAATTTGTGTACATTTCGCTGGCACGGGTGATCACGTAGTGTTTATTTTGTATCAGTGTTATGTTTTTAGAACTATTTCAGAAGAAGGTTTTTACTTGCCAATCGGCTAGTAGATGACGGAGTAGCCTCTCTTATTATAATGAATCCGTTTTATGCTACGCGCAAGCCTAAAGAACAACGGTAGGTTTGTTTCATTTGAATACACTACACAGTTTTTTCTGAACCCGTAGTTAATGTAATACCTAGTAAATTGTGATAAATCCGAAGCACTGATAGGCATATTTTCGGGGCTGTTTAGGACGCTAGTACTCTTCTAATTACGATTTCATTTCGAAACTTCTAGAAGATCAGTCACTGTTGCCGAAAAAACCGTTAAGTAATATGGGCTATATTGTTTTCTGCCCTTGATAGCGAAGAAACCCTCTGTAATTAAACATTTTTCGAATTTCACAATCCTTATAGCTTCTGAATTCGATACATGAAATCTATTTACCTAGTATTTGAAATCTAACTGTGATATAGTACTGTAACGTTGTTTGTCAGCAATCCTTTTCTCACTGTAGGAAATTGTCAATTTTTCTTGGATTCGGTAACACAATCCTAGATTATTATCGCAAAATAATCAACAACTAGTGTATATAAACGAAGATGCTAAGTGTTACTACAGAACTGGCCTGCTTCTTTACCTAGATTAATTATAGTGAGTGAAGTAATTCAATGCGTTAACTGCTTCACTTATCTCAGAAATTTCATCACCCCCTAGTGGGTCGGCATTTGACTAAATTTTAGCACGGATTCAGAAAGCCCGATTGGCATTCGCCAATTTACGCCACTTGTGGTGCAGGCAAGATATCCGTCTCAACGAAAGACCGGGGTGCTGCGCAGCAGTCCACGCCGTTTTAACGTATGGTTGCAAAACGTTGGCCATAAAAACCCAAGATATACGGCGACTTCAGGTATTTGAACATAGAAATCGTAGCATCGCTTGTATATTATGGAACAGTCGAATAACTAATATTGAGGTTAGATAAAAGGTTTTTGGGAAATATGGTAAATCAGTCGAAGAGGTCATTAACCCTCATCGACTGTGATAGCTAAGACATGTATTGCACATGCCCAACCACCTGCTGCCTCGTCGCATGATGTTGGCTACGGATGAAGTAGGATGAAGAAAGGGTAGGGGCAGCCAAACCAAAACATGGCATCAGTTTATGTAGTGCTTGACTGCTGGTCTAATCCATGTTGGTAAATACAGATTACCTGGTTTGGGTCCGCGTGATAGTCGCAATAAATGGTTGGAGACACTTGGCGATATGGCTCAGAATCGATCACAGTGGCGCAAGTGTATTCACTCTTTAACTTCATTTAAATCTTGAATCCTCTTATTGGTTTCTCAACTATTTTACTTCACTCTCCTCTCTTCTATTGTTATTATGTTACCTCTGTTATCTCGCAGTGTTAATGTAGTATGGTAACTTTAACTTATGGGTGTATGTGCCCGGTCCTACATTGATGATGATGAAAATTGGAGATATTTTAAAATTCCAAATACTTATTTTTGTGCTCGATTTCTGCGTTCTTGCTCAATCTAATGATTTGCTTACCTATAAGCTGTCGTCTCGTTTAGTCTTCAAAACTTCATCCTGAGTTGTGGTGCATCTACAAAAGGTAGAGTAATTACTTATATACAACACTTGGTCTCTTTTCCTGGTTAGTTTTCAATCAAGACTGTGTTGACACAGAAAGTACTTTTAGATTGATCACAGTTGCTTAAGTTTTAATATTAACCAGTTGTAGATTCCTCAACATCCTGCAGATGTACCACAGGTGGTATATAGATTTCCCTATAAACGAATGAATATACTCCGAAGAAATCTACTTGCTTACTTTACACTTATGAAATTCGGGCTTCAAAAGTAGATACACATAGTCTAACTCTTTGGTCTTATTCGTCTTTAATGCAGTTCTAGCGTATAACAAATCTAATAAGTGAAGTTATAAGTAGGGTATCAATCTAAGTCGACTGAAGTGGTTAAGATTTTATGTGTATTTACTATCATCCATCTCAGTGTTAAATACTAGCTGGGATAGTAGTAAATTGACAGAAAGCTGGGAGTTTTGAAAACCAACTAAGGTCTATGAAATCATTAACTGTTGGCTAAGCTATAATTTAACGTGCAGACTACTTTAATGATCTTCGCGTAATAACCGCGACTAGCAGTCGAGGGCACTGCCTAACGTAACTCAAAACTTTCCATTGAAACTTAGATCAGTAGTGTATATATTCCTGCAAATATACCTCATTTTTCCCCATCGAATCGTATATTCCTAGTTGACACTACTATTTTGAACTTTTTTTATTCAGTTTAACACTTCCTTTACTCTGTAATGCGGTGGTGCAACCAGGGATGACGTATATTTGTGGCAGTCTTCAAGCTAATTATGACTGTCGACCTAACAGAAACCCTTGAGATCATGCAGCTCAATGGCTTGAGACCTTATTTGATAAGACTTAAAATAGTAGCCACCAGCTGTCTTGCTATAGTTTATTATTAAGTTCTTTGTCAAAGTACTATGAGCACTCATTATTTGCTCTATTTTTTACTGATTTATATCTTTTATTAAATGCTAAGCTTCTTCATATGCCTCCATTGCTATCTGTATATTATTTTTCCAAAACATTTCAGTTGTGTGGTTCATTTTTCATGCTCTGTCGTATCAAAATGTCTAGATACTGACATAATTCCGTATATTTCACTGAATTTTAAAACTGGCTACATAAATATTTTGTTTTTTATTACTTTTATGCGACTAGTGGTTCTGGTCTGAATTTCGTTTCCGATCTTTTAATTATGGGGGGAGCTTTAATCATGGAGTGCAGTGCTTTACTAGAATGGTGTGAAAACAGTGGTTATGGGCCTCTTGCACTTCATGGAATTTCAATGGGTGGTTATGTAGGTTGTCTATTATTGTGTCCAGTTTTTTGACGTTATTAGTATCTAAAAATTTAGTTTTTCAGTGTTTCACTCTATGGATATCAAAATTTAGTCCATTTTACTTCTGTATTTATTAAAGATGGATTATGATTGGCAAGCGGAATCTGGAACGCGCGTTGTGTTATATTTGGGACTCGGCTGGATGTACATGCATCCCAATGTTGATGTTCTGTATTTCTGTTGATTTCCATTTCCGCTCTAAGTATTTTAGTTATGGGAGTTTGTTGTACAGTTGTCTAAAATATGTTACTAAATTATCTAGATTTTTAAGCCTCCTGAATGCTCTTATGTAGTGTTGTAGACTGAAAAATCAAATACTATGCATTGGATCTAGGAAAAGTTAGTCAGTCAGTTACAACGTAGAACTTGGTACATGCGTGCATCAGTTCAAGTTACCATGCCCCAATTAGCAGATAGAGATTAAATTGTCGAACCGAATCCCAGAGTAGGGAAGGTAGTAACAGAGTATGTAATAATCGGAAGATATACAGATCGGTGATAAATTTTGAGAAAATATGATCCAGTAAACAAAAAATTATGATAAGTTCAGAAACTTAGAATTTGGAGAAAGATAAGGAGTGGGTGCACCTGTACCATTGCATACGATTTTGAACCATATCACCTAAAGTCTCTGACTATTTATTACGATCGTTACGCGGACCTCAACTATGTAGTCTGCATCTGTTAACATGACTCAACGTAATTGTCAATGATTTCATGGACTGGTGCCATGTTTTGGTCTGACCGCCCCTAGATTCCTTCCAGCCTACCTCCACACTAGACAACGTTGCTTGTCAAGGTAGACTGTGCTCAGGCATACGTAACATATGTCCTAACCACCTCAGCTGGTAAAGATTTACTACTTCATCAATAGACTTACTGTATTTACTCAGTACTCTATTCCTACCCCGCGTATTGCTTACTCGGTGATCCCAGTAAACCAGAGATATGCTTCAAAAACATTTATGATCGAATACTAGAAGCCTACAAATATTCTCTATCATTAATGGCCATGTTTCACATCCATAAAGTAAAACGGATCGAACTGCTGCACAGTAAACGCGTCCTTTGGTCTGTAGACGGATGTCTCGCCTACGCCACAAGTGACGCGAACTGGCAAAAGCCAATCGGGGATTATGTATACGAGCCGAGATTTCAGCGGACATCAGACCATCAGGACTGATGAGTCTCCCAAGATAAGTGAAGCAGTCAACACATTCAATTACTTCGCTCCCTATCACTAATTTCAGTGCCGAATCATACCAATCATGAAACAGCATTTTTTATTTGGATGGGGAGAATCGCAATCCCTAACATGCTTACATTGATTCTTAAGGTGGTCAGAAGATTCTGCATTTTATCAGCATTTTCTTTCAATAAAATTATATAATCTATATATTCCAAGTCAACAAGTGTGTCTCCTGGAAGGAGGTCAACCTCGGAGAAGTCAGGCGATGAAGTAATTAACTCTAAAAGCATGTTGATGATAAAATAAAATAAAAATGGAGAAAGCGGATAACTTTAACGGACATCACTTGACATAGTCACTTTTGACGACAGTTCGCCATAAGCTCTGATTCGACTAGTAGTGTTCGAGTAGAGAGCCTGTATAAGGTTAATATATTTCTCTGGTTAGCCTTTCAATGACAGATATTCCACATAACCTCACAATCGATGGAGTCAAACTCTACCTTAAAATCAAGGAATACAGCTATTGTTGGACGTCTAAAAGTGTGTCTATGTTCCACAACCTACCGAAGTGTAAATATTTTGGTCTATACAACCACGTCAAGGTCCTGAAACTACCTTGGTTCTCTCGAGTTTGCTCTTCACGAGATTTAGTTAAGCGTCGATGTATTATTGAAGTCAATAATTTTGACACTACTTGTTAAACTGAATTCTCGGTAATTGTCACAAAAGGACTTCTGTCCTTTCGTATAGACCGAGATGGTTAGTGTTCGAGACCGGGCTGGTAGGATTACGTTCAGTTCCCAGATTGTAGCCAAGATCTCAGTTAACCTCGCTGCTAACACCTGACCAATATCCTTAAATATCTAAAGGGTTAATCCATCAGGTCCTGCAGCTCTCCATCCCCTTAGATTCCCTATAGCTTTCTCAACTTTACTAAGACTTGGGGGATCATTGTTAATTTGCCAGTCAGATTACTTGGGAATGGTGGGCGACTGAAATGAGGTCGTGGGCCAGTTGAACTGTTTCCTAAAGTTTTCTGCCCATCCGTCTAACCTTCTGGATTGACAATGAATAGTGATTTCAACTTTTTCCGAGATAGTTTCACATACAGTCGGATTTCTGATACCCGTTTCTTTTATAAGTCTAAATAGTTGTTTACTGTGAACTGTTGCCACTGCCTTTTCCATCTCTTTAGGTTTCGCCACCTACCACTGATCACAATTAATCAGCTTGTGTTTAAGTTGTCTTCGTTCCTCATCATGTTTAGAACCAGGCAGGATGTGTTGCCAAACATCTATCAGTTCAGTAGATGTAGCTGAAATCCACTGATTTCTCTTAACCTTTTAGTTTAGTTTACTAGTAGATATCACTGCTGTTTCAACAGCTTTTTGTATATCATTCCAAGGTGACTCAGGGTGGGCATTGCTTACTCAGTTGACTAATTGGTTTTCTAGTTGTTTCTGAAGTGTATTCTTGACTTTTTCATCATTAAGTTGAACTCTGAGGAGGATACTTGCCGTGGATCTTTTACATGCAGCTAAACGCTGATTAATACGCGCTCGTACTAAAGCACAATCTGAGTCTAAACATTTACTCCAAAATGAGCGACAGTCTTTTTTCGAGCCTCTTCAACGGTGGTTGATAGCAATGTGGTCTATTTGAGTCCAGTGTTGAGTTGATTGTGGAGGTCGCCATGTCAACCGATGTCTTTCCTCATGCTTAAAGTCGTTGCTTGCTATAAATAGACGGTTATCTGAAGATTGTTGTATTAATCGGTAGCCATTACCTGTTCAATGAGTCTCACCATCGTAGGATCGATCCACCTAGGTGCATTTCGTTACCTGAAAAAGAAACTGGGTTATTACTGGTCATAGTGACCTGGGAGCGCGATCGCATAGCCCAAAGGACAACTGGTTGAGGCCAGTCACGCACGACCTTGTTATGGAAAGTTTCTGAGGTGTTAGCTCTGTTCTTTGGAAGGTCTTACTGCCAAAGACGGAAATCGGTGAAGTATGGTGAGGTGTGACATTTTTAGGGTCGATCTTTTCTAACCCCTTCTTTCCATTAGGAAAGCAGCATAGCTGCAGATGCTGGTTATCCGAGGAAAATACCTTACTGCTGTCACACCTCGCTGCCGTCAACAATACTACTTCACCCTTAGATCTTAGGTTGCTGCCTTTAGTCTTATCGCTCTCCAACAGACCTGCTTGGCATGGTAGGACCCAGAGGAATATGCTTTCCAACCAATTTAGCTCGGTTGGGTCATCACGAAAGGCAAGCCCGATCACCACGTCAAGGTAGCAGCTACGGTCGGACTAGTCACCTGTGAACTAAACAAGTAATCGTTATTGCTAAAGTTCTGGTAATCGACATTTGATGCAAAACAAAGTGACAAGCTTTCATATTTTAAATTTTCTCCTTTATCCTACCACTAATCTGCAAATAAACTGGATTTATCGCATCAGATATTGCGTAAATAATATTGTCTCACTCACTACTAACAGGTTTGTGGCATTTAAGTTTTACGTGAATGAGTGTTAGACTCAACAACCACAAACTCACTTTTGTTCCTTCCATACGCAAGTAGTCCATAGCATTATTCTTTGTCTCGTATCCAGTCAGGTTTTTTTTAACGTTATGTCAAGTAAATTCATGAGTGTTCAACATTTCATGAAAATAAAAGTAAAACTTACTATAGGACCTAAAAGCAAATTTCGGGTTTCTACTATAAATGGACATTGCTTCTTTGACTACTAGTTCGATAAACTAACTGGCATTAATATTGTTCTTCACTTTGTTCTGTAGAAATTCTTATTCATTGACGAATTTATGCAAAAAAAAACATTTGGAGTTCTTAATCTAACTGACGTGTCTCTGATTGCCGTATTAGTCAGCGATGTAAATCTAAAAGCTGTTGTCTAATGTGATCATCCACTAGTTTGGAGAATAAGCAGTTTTATATTTGGTGTATTACACTAGGAAATCAACCTTGACTAACAGTTTTTGTATTTATTTAAATATATACGTTAGAGTTATGTTTAAAAGTGATTGAAATATAAACTAAGCATGCCTACATGTTTACTGTGGTTCAAGAGATTACTCTTCCAAAATACGACTAAGTTTCAATAATTCTGAGTGATTTTAAGTCCCTTCGAAATGTTTCATAACAAATTCTTAAAGTGTTAAAATTTGGATGTCTAACTTCTGTCAATTATTACCAGTTCTGTCGCACAATCGGTTTGATGGTGTTCGTTACCACATAGGAAGACAATGTGCTGCTTGATTTATCAGTATTTTCCAATGCGAAATCTTGCCAAATTTATCTTTTGTTGAACAGCATATTCAAATGGATTATGGTATATCTGTATATTATGAATAAAAAAAGGTGTTATGATGGTGAAGTACGACCAGTTATTTGATGTGACCTTATGCTCACGGAGTTACAATAATAAGCGTCAATAACAGTGCCTAATCAGTCCTTGTACGTCTACTCTATGCCCACTCAATTTCAGACCAGAGTAGGGAGAACACAAGACGATGAACTAACCTAGGAAAATCACACTTCAAGCATTCCTGTATGTATACATAAACCAGATCAAACGGTCAGCCAGTTAAGAATTTAACACCAATTCAAAACGATGGAGATAGTGGTAGTAAATTGAACGTAAAGTGTGCACAATCAATTAACTGTGGTTCATAAATGAGAAGTGGTATACTAACAAAAAGTGTGCTAAGTAGAAGGATAGGTCATGAATGACATAATTATGATAGGAAATAAAATGTTTACTTTACACACAACTTAAATAATGGAAATAGTCTTCCAAAAAATAGTTCTGAAAGTTAGTTATTCCTCTTTTACCGTCCACTAAAACACCATACAAGGCTTACTAAACTAACCTTACGATTTATTATACTATAGTTAGATCGTTTTTATTTGTCAGTAGTTTGTTTGTGATATCTTGAAAACTAATACATTTTAGATTGTGCTTCTCTTGTTTCCTTTAGTCTAGTCTTTATGTTCTAAAAATTTTATGTATTTATGTACTTTTTTTACTAGATGTCAGCTCTATGTGCAACCGTTTGGCCGAAACCTATTTCTTTAATTCCTTGTTTATCTTGGACTTCAGCATCAGTTGTGTTTGTGGAGGTTTGTTTTGTATATTTTTCATTATATGTGTGCTGAACCAGAGTGGTTCGACAGACCGGATAAACCTCACATAATTAAACTCAAAACAACCTGATCTGATTTAGACAACTACGCAGTGTAATTAATTAAAGCACGAGATGTATGAATCCCGTAATAGCACAGAAATATGTTATAGTTATGTACGTGCAATAAAATAAATCATATAATTTGTGTACAAGTGAGAAGGAAGGTTTATTCAGAACTATCATTTCATTGGTTAAAGTTTTAAGTCTAGTAGTTTTTAAGAGCTTACAACCCACTGGTCAAAATTTTTCCGTTGTAAACTACAGCAAATGGAAAACTGGTGTTTTTCTTTGATAATATCCAAGTTCCTTAGAATTCTCACAACTGCTGTTTTTCTTTGGAAACCCTGGTTGTTTAGTAAATGAATGTCTGATTGTGGCATAGAACAGTTATTATTTACTACTGTTTACTTTTGTCATATTTTGAGAATTATTGTTTCCACTGAGACGTTTTTGGTTGTTTCTTGAAAGCTAACCCACTTATTGTAATAAAATTAACATTTCTGTCCATAATTAGTTAAGATAACAGTACATCTGTTACGTTAGTTGAGATAAGTTATAAAAGAAAATAAACTAAATAAAACTGCACTTTTCAACATTACTTCCTTCTGATACTTAAGCCCCTGCTCATTAAAGTCTTCATCACTACTTAACCTTGATTTTATTTTTTTTCCATCCATGTTTTTTAACTGGAAGTTTTATGTAAAATGGTCCATATTTTCTCCCTTATGTTATGTATAATAAAAACAAAATGGTCGTTGAATTTAGTGCTTACTATTTACAGCTATTATTCTAGTATATCAGTGTTATTGATGTTTCTTTATGTGTAACATATGTCCGAACTATTCAGTTAGTTCAATATTCTTGTATTATACATTAGAAAACATCCTGTAGCCATACTTTTATATTTCAATAACAAAAATATTCCCATTTTATATTCTATTCTTAAGGTGTAGTTCGTGATAAAAGCACATGTGAGTGATACTCTAATAAGCACACTGTCGTTATGGCCCTCTTAACATTTACTATACATATGAGTTGTGTGGGATGCTTACGCTTACAACTTTATCGTTTACTATCTTGTTGATTATTTTTATTATTGTTTGTACAGTTAGTGAATCTCAAAAACTATCCTACTACTGATAATATTTCATGTATAATCAATTTACGAAATTATTGCATCTGTTAAAACTAATGATGTGACTATAGTTCGTGAACACTAAATATTTAATTCACTATTTTGTACTTGTTTTACTCTCAAATGTTTCTTTGAGAAAGTTCATAGACCTTGGTTGAGTGCAACGAGGATCTATGGATCACATTAAAAACATATTGATATACAATGTTGAAGGACGCTTTCAGTGAACTTCATCTTCATTTATGTTGTATGGCTTGATTATTTTGTCTCATTATATAGTTTATATCGTGCTAATTTACCTATCGTTCTTAATGATGCATCACGTAGAACATAATTTCGTCACATAATTGTTATTTTCTCTTATGATAATCAGATTATTAAACTTAATATCATGAATAAATATATACACTAGAACTGGTGCACAAATATGCCAGGTTCTATTTTGTGCATTCATACATGCATACAGTTACCACATAAAATTCGTCTTACACCATAAAAAGACTTAAGCGTTTTTTAGAGTTTTGGTTTATTTTCTATTTTGTTTGTTCGTTGGCTAAGGGGAGCGAAGTTTCAGTTTAATTCACCACTTCTCTAATAAGGCAAACAAAAATAAAATTTCTGATGCAAACAGAATATATATATATATATATATATATATATATATATATATATACCCCATTCTGTTTGTATACTGATAAAATGACATAGAGAGAAGACAGCATACTTAAGTAGCTAAACGTAAAAGTTACTATCGGTGTAATAACGAAGGTCATTATAAAAGTATCGATCGATTGTTACAGAGCGAATTCTTGGTCGTAAAAATATGGTTTATTAATAAAAAAAAGTAGACGACTTCACCAAATATTTCATTCTGTTAGTCGCGAGTTATCATCAGATGTTTCCATAAACACGTCAGTGTAATGCAGCCCGATATACTGGATGAAAAACTCAATTAACTTGGAATTCACAGTTTGTGTTGAAAAGTTTAATGAGGATTACAGGGATATGAAACTCTCACCTGGTAAAAATATCTGAAAATGTTAGTACCGAATTTATTACATTTAATTTTAAAAAAGTGGATTACTGTTCCCAACTTTTATTATTTATTTTCTGATATCTTGATATGTTTCTGATCTTTTATGTTTGATTATAGGGTATTCTATCTAGAACTGTAGATTGGTCTGCATTAACAAAACAGTATTATTCTGATTCTGTATATTCTGGTGTAATTCGACGACAGCTTCAACCATGTTTTCCAGATTTATATAAATCAGATACAACTTCTAACGACTATTTGGGTAAATATTTTTAACTTTCAGTTTTCTGGTATAATGGTATACAGTTAAATGTTATTTCACTTGAATACTACTGTTTCATTTTGACTTTCAGGATTTATTTTTATTATTCGTTAATTATGGAACTGCGTCAGCTAAGTTGTTTAAAATGCTATTGACTTATTCTGGTGTGTTGCGTTTGTTGATAAGATGATGTTGATTGTAAATGTCATGCAGCTTACGATGATATTCTTTTCAAAGTGTGTCATTCTGGTTCTTCCATCCCCCTTCCCTTAGCCCTGCCCTCTGCTGATCGATTATGTATTTTCAGGAGCCAATTGAATTCCATGCTTCGAAACTCACTTTTCATCGTGTTAAGCAATTAATGTATACGGAAGTCACGACTACCCAATCAACACACGACTTTTATAGGTGACCAACTGGTACCCTACCTCTAATTGTAATCAAGTAGTCTCAATGAGCTTTGATTTTCCGGCATTTCTATAAATTAAATGAATGTATTGAATCGAAAGTGTCTGAATTCTAAGTCCAAGTAAATTCTAATTCTGTCTAAATGACTTATCATTATGCCGGAAAACCAAAGCCTCCTTAATCTATGTAATTCTTCCCCAGTATGATTAGCCCAGATCATTTATCAACCCAACTAGACATCAATGCTAAACAAGGACATTAATGCTAGAAAAATGGGTCAGTAGTTACGTAACTAATTAGTCCCACTTCATAAGCAAAAAATGATATAGTAACCTGTGATTGATTGCGCCCATCGAGAGGTTTGGAAGACAGCATTATGACACTAATCGTAACAAATTTTTTACTAGGAATGCGACAAAATTATGTAAAATAATCTTCCAAAAAATTGTTTTGAAAGTTAAATCAGTCATCTTTATAAATAGCAGTGATTTTAGATTGCTATTTCACTGTGTAGTAACCGTCATCGCTGTCGTCTTCCGTATCCATTTCAATTTGTAAAGCTTACGATATTATCAAATAAATATTTGTTAGTATAGAATTTCCGAAAGATGTAAAACACCAGAGCTTATATGAATAGAACTTCCTGCATTTCAATACGAAGCAACTATTGATATTCTGATGATTTGAATTCTGAGGCGAGTGGCTGCTAAGCAATTTTTATCACATTGGTCTGATCCCCAGCTAGAAGAACGAGAATACTGACAACATCTGGATAAATAATCTTTAAGTGATAAAAAAGGAATAGGAGTTTTGTCCTCTCTGTAGGCTGCATATCATCAGTTGATTGAATTAAAAGAAACGGAAACAAACTAAACCGATCAAACTGGCATGCATTACCCATCTATGAAGTCGCTAAAAATCGTCTCATATTTCCTGAAAACTTTTTACTTGTATTAATTCGGAATAGCACACTGATATCTGGATAGATATACAAAAATTGTAAGAAAAGTTTTAATTCTCAAGTTGTAACAACTGTTGTTTATCCGTCACGTCACCGTTAACCTATATTTAATTCCTACCAATTCCTTTAGTCGCCAGCAGAAGTTTCTCTACATTGTGCTAAGTAATTTCCTGTGTCAAGAATGTGCATCATATCTAATAAACACTATTTTTCATATTTGCAGGTAACTATGTAAAAAATCCGCTCAAATTATCCAACACTTTGTATCCAAAACAATCTAATCCTATGAATGTTGACCCTTTGCTTACATTCTCAGAACAAACTGATACACATTTACACGTTGTCAGCAATATTGAAGTAAATTCTTCTAACTCATCAGATTCGATTCTTCAGGTTTGTGAAGAGCTGTCACCTCATACTATTAGTATGTCCGATTCTGCTTCCCAATCATCTTCCCATTCTGATCTACAAGAAACTCGTATTATTCGGAGATTTCTTCCCTACAATGTGTAAGTTGAGTTGTTCGTATTCGTCACAGACTGATGTTGGTTGGGTATCAATGAAAACCGTGAAGCACTGGATCTCTGCTTCGTCCTAGTACGGGACCCCTCAGCAGTGAGCACCCTCCATTCCGCCAGGGAACAGACCCTGGGGCCTTTATATTGGCGAACGCTTAACCATCTACACCACTGCGTCTGTGTCTAATGATAAAATCGCCACTTCCATTGACTTATAAGTTGATAAGGTTTTAATTCACTTTGACTTGTTTGTTCAATGTTTTAGTCATTCGGTTGGTAAGAAATTCTAAAGCGTTCTGAACGGAAATTTTTTCGGCTCATTAAACTATTCATCGTTTATAAGTCGTTCAGAATAATATATTCTAAAGATAATGAGTCTCCAGAATGTTTTGAATTAGTATTTCAAAACGACAATTAATATCTGGAACTCATGTCAATTCAAGCCAGAGTTGTTCTAGCGAAAATTGCATTATTAGTAATAAGTAACTAATAACTGTCTCGATGAGTTTGTATTACCATTTTACATCATGCGTTGATTATTTGTAGCACAAAGCAGATGTCGTTAGTATTCTGAGGGTTACATAACTTCATCGGTTACTGTTTTTTGCCATCATTTCTACATTAGAACGAGAGTCTTTTTTCTTATCTCATTAATTGTCCAGTGAATTCTTCTGTAATGATCATACCTTGTTACATTCATCAGGATACATTATTTACAGTCATGAACCAAAAGGCAAAAGTATTCTACATTTCCACGCTAACGTTGATGAAATGTGCAACTAGTGCTTATCGGTGTGAAATATATCTATTCATAATAAGTGAGTTCCGAAAATAGGTGATTTTCATTAGTCACTAGTCAGTCGTAAATAACGTAGAACCTTGTACAAGTATACAGTGGCTCCAGTTGTTTTGATTTCACATCAGTGTAGGAAAAATAAATTCACAAAAATGAAATCAAAGTAATTACAGTACGACTACCGACGAATATTTTTTACAAGCTTTATTCTTGATGTCCAGTTATATCCTGTAAAAAAAAAATCAAAATTACTATCATTTGAGTAAATTATGAAATGTTTCTGTCTTTTCTTATTTTGAAATCTACTATAATAATAAACTTATATATTTTCCCTCTTTGCTATATTGAGAGTTGTGACAATTCAAATTGATTTATTTCTATACGTGATACTACGGTATGTTAAACATTCAATCGCTTATCATCGTTACTGTATTGTCACAATCGTAAATAATTCAAAATATTAAAAACTCCTATTATGTGAATTCGGTCATACATTTAATCGAACACTATTGTTTCCAAGTAGATATTCATATGTTAGTGTCGATCTTGATGATCTAATATGAAAACTGTATTGTTCAATTAATTAGTCCTATACAACATTGAACACTATCGTCTTATATGTGTCTTTCTAATTCATAATATTTTGTATATATACCCTACATTAGAATCTTTACTAATTAAAATGTTATATTATTATTTTCACATTTCAGACATATTAGTTTTCCAAATTCATTGTCTTCAATAAACTTTAATACAATTCTTCGTTATCCATTGGATAATCCCCTATGGCATAATAGCGTCTCATTTTTCCGTAGCTTACCAGACATTAATCGTATGATGAGTACGAATTCAACACCCGATCCTGAAGTTCGACAATTCCTACGTGACCTTTTAGATCATTTTACCCACCTAGGAAATTTTTCTCCAGTAATAGATTCTCGACTTGTTTTATCTGTCGCAGCTGAGTACGATGCATATGTTCCGAGGCATGGTGTTTGTTCACTGTCACAAATATACCCTCATGGTGAAATCCGTTTTTTACCGGATTCTGGACATGTTGGCGCCTATGTACGAAATGCTTTTTGGACAGATGACTTCAGGTAACGATAATAAGGTCTTTTCTCACTAGATTAATTTGCTAAACATATATAAACTGTTATGATGTCGAGTAAGTTGAAAATAGCAGTTAAATTTTAATTCCTTGAGAAATGATCGATTTAACAAGGTAGATATTGTTCAGTCGTTTATGCTCCACTACTTTGTGTTCATAATTTGTATCTAGTTGATAAGAAATCTTCTGGCTAGTGGTTTTGTCCTTTATTTTGATGTATTCGAATATTTGGATCGATAATTCGATTTCATGAGTAGCCATCGTATCAATATATTCATCTACCAATTAACATTTAGTTCAAGCATTGTAACTATCACGAATTAGTTGAAATAGGAATCCTACAATTGGACACCGGTCCATTAGTCTTTATAATTAAGCGATCGCTTCTCTGTGGTTTCCAATAGTACTCAGCCGAGACCATCAGTAACGACTACAAAACAACAAACTTCAATCTTCAGTAATAACAATAATAGGTCTGGAGAAATGTGTTAATCCTTGCAGTGTTTATTTCAGTGACAAGTTAACTTCTTGAAAATGTTCAGTGATGGGGCTATTATCACACTAGTTAGCAACGAATTTCTGTCGAATAGTCATTTTGGAATTGTGAACTCCGTCCAGTCGATGTTCGGCCTTTTGAAGTTCCTAAGACACCTTATTAACCTTATTATACTCACAATTGTATCTTAAGACAAAATGATTCTCTGGACATTTAGGACTACGATATACCACTCTGTTAATCACTTGATTATGTGTAGAATCGAGAATGCTGATAGTTACCTCGCACCTACCACTTACGTGTGCTGCTGACATGCTATGTTGAATATGTAAGTCATCCCGAGTAAGCAAAGCTACTCCTCCATCCTTATGGTTAGTAACCCTAATAGACATGATATAGATGTACCCTGTTGTGAATGGTATAGAATCCGCATCAGTTATTAGTCACGTTTCCGTTAGTGTAATTAAGTCGAGTTTAGCTTCGCGCACCAAGATGCTTAACTGGGACATTTTATTTCTAAAACTGCATATGTTAATACAGCGTATACTCAGGATTTTCGAGCTTTCACTCATTTGTTAACGCTCCCAAGACCCTACTTCACAATAACTCTAGATTTTCTCCCCGTTTTCCACCCAAATTTTCGCTCTGAGAACTTCTTTTGTCTTAACCTTGTCTTTAAGCAGTCAATCTGGTCAAATACGTTTGTTCTATTCATTAACCATGTGAGCATTTTTCAACACCATATCCTTTTTTTTTTCTGAACTACCTAAAACAATCTTTGAAATTCTACTTTGAGTTTCGTCATCAACAACGAGATACGGTTCAATAAAAACAAGACGATAAACTACAACTTCCACAGTAAAATAATATGACTTTTCTCACTAAGAGAGTACTAGCAAGTGCCTCTATTACCCTTTATAACAGTTTAACTGAATAAGATTCACTTAAAGTAAAGATAATCGGTTTTGGTGAGTTGAGTAAAAAGCATAATCAAAGTAATAACGGACACGATAATTGTGGACGTCAAAAAGCTAGATACTGAACCTTTATGATTCTGTATGGTTCTTTAACTTAATGAAATCCAATTAGAAGAAAAACAGAAGGTTTTGACGTAGTAATAACATCATATACAAGAAAATATACTTAGCTATTAAAATGTCACTGCTGTTTTAAAAATCTCCGTTTATCTATCAATTTCTCTTTCATAATATAACCATAAGTGTCATTATTCTATGAATGAAATTATTATTCTGTTTGATATCTGCGAATAAAATACGTTTTAGTGTAATTGTGAGGTATCTAGGTAAAAAAAAATTATAACGAAATTATACAAAACTTATACTTAATTTCAATTTGTCATAACAATTGACTTATTGTTATATGAAGCAGTTAGAAAAATACGTGGACAATTAAACGTACCTGTGTGTAATGTTGAAACATAAATATTGTTTCTTTTTATTAATACAATTCACAGTTGTGTATACTGTCTATGATCAACGAGAATCTATTCTAGAAAATAAGTTCGAAGCACGTTTAAAGAAAGAATTATTTTTTTTTATGTCGCGATAAACGCCTACTGCTATACGCGAACTAACCGCAACTCTAATCGGCGAATTTGTCTGCGCTAACTGATAATCGCAACCGTGACCAACAACTCGATAACTGATTACTCACCTCAAGCCGAATTCAAGAAGACACGAACGCAGCACTAGAAAGATTCGATTCTATTATATCCCAGCTCTGTATATATATTTACAAAAGCGACCTTGTAGAAATTAGAGTAATTAGCACACTAAAATGACACTACAACCAATCACAATTAACAAGGTCCGAGCTGAGGAAATGAAGAGCAGTACCGGTTACCGCTTACTTTACAATTAAATAAAAAAATAGCAAAGTTGAGAATAATTACATGAAAAGTAACTAGTTTCTTCTCTCCTTAGCAATTTTATGTAATATTCTAGTTTTCTTCATTTTCTATCTCATTGTATGAATATCCACTCAGTTTATCAATGTATTATTACTGAGGTATATATATATATATATATATATATATATATATATATATATATATACGCTTTCCAACTAACAAGCTAAGGCGCTCTACGCCATCATGTTTACTACAAATAGTTGTGGATAACCCTGAACTCTTGAAGTGAAATTTCTGTCTAAACATTACACCCTAAATTGTAAAAAACATTCACTAAATGTATTGAAAAATCGATTGAAGTTATTGGGTGCAACATTCGATCAGTATTATAAAAGTTGTGAATAATCTCTGATTTACTAAGTTAAGCATTCATTGATTTCCGAGTTTAAAGCCCACTGCATATATTTCACTTTGAGTAAGTTAAAAAGTTCTCGTAGCTGTTACTTGTATCAATCAACATTTTATTCGCCAATATTAGCATTATTACGTATTAGAACATTTTGTTATTTAATCCGATTATATAGACGTGCGATAAACGATTGCTTAAATCGACAAGTGCAATTATATCATCATAAACCTGGACCATTTGGCCAAAATGAATCACGCAGTATGAATGCTAAGTCCAGTCGTCGTTCAAAAGGCTAGTCTCCAACCAACTATGCTATTCTTTATAAATAAAATATCGCAAATTATGATCATATGTAGATGATAATCACTATTTGCTGCTTCATATTATTTCCTTATTAGATGGTTTTTTTATTTAACCGTTTATTTATTCGCTTTCCATTTTCTGTAAACTGCGTTACATACACTGTATCTACCTTTTCAAACAGTTTCAGTTTTTTTTTGTTTTATTAGATTATCATGGTACCTACATGGTACTGTCTTACCTTTTATATTGTTACCATTATCAAAATAAATTTGTTTATTTCCTTATGTTAAATGATCCTTTCTGTTACAGAATCTCAATTTGGGGGGGGGGGTTACTATTGTGAGGCTTGATTTTAATAACAAGTATCTATATTTCCAACCAGATATCATTATTGACTAAAACTCATCTGAATGAACGTCTTTCCTCATGTAAGATGGACGGGACATTATTATTTGTCAGTGGTTAATTTACCGTTCAACTGATTGTTCTTTAATTTGTATGTTCTATTTCCATCTTTTATTTCCTATTTCCACGCCCCATTATTTGCATGTCTTTCATGCTAAGATGTTCGTACCTTTTTACTGCAGTGATCATTTATAAATTTCGGCATACACATCAAATATTTCACTCTCTTTATTGCAACACTGATGAATCAAAATCATTTACTCCTATAAACTTACTGGTTATTCTAAGCGTCGTAGTTATGTGCAATAATTTTCCTGAACTCAATAATGACCCTTTGTTCCTAGTTGTAAGAATTACTGGAACAGGTTAGTAGCAATGTTAAAGGCCGTTTGCAAGCCATTGGTCACTATCATGTGGTGGTTTGTCAGTAAATTCCTACTATGTTTTTAATAGCTTATAAAAATGACTGAGAACCCTACCCTTCGTATTTTATCTGGTTTTATATGGATATCCGAGCTTTGTTTGCCCGAAATGCTAACTGAATAGTGTCATACCTGAGGATGTCAAGTTTCATCTTTTAGATGATATCCTAGTAAAATGTTCGGAGGAATGTATGCTTCAAGTAATAAAGGTGTATGTACAGTAAGATTAAACACTTTAAGCGATGATTTCAATTTATATGGAGTATGCAAAAGTGGAACCATGTAGTGTTCATTTCTAATTTACAACATTCGGTTGCGATTAGATCGCTGATAAGAATAGGTGTATCGTCTGTTTGTCTTCCCACTAAGGTTTCAGTATGCTATCAGATCAATTATGGTAATTCAGAAATTAGCTAGTTTATTGATGGTGTAATGCGACCCCGTAGATTGGGATTGTTTTTGAGTGCCATAGTTTTGCGAGTCTGGCGACTAACTCAGTGGTTTTTTGGTACGGTATTTATTAGGGATACACAACGATACTGGATTACACTTCCGAAATCCAACTAAATGAGACTGTATATGAGCCTTAGTTTACTGATTAACGGTTCAGTGATTTGACCATTTAGTCGTAAATGATAAGAAAGGCGACAATACAGAGAATTGTGAAGCTCCATCTTCTGCTCATTGGTAATAATTTACATTAATATCATTATGTTGTATCTGAACAGGGATTGCCGATATAATCGATTCAGTTATTTGCAGTGCTTTGTCTTACAGCTAGCACCCAGCCCTGCCTTAATCTATTGCTCAAGCACAATAATCCGAATGATTTATCAAGAAGCCAACTAGTCACTCACACGCATGTATTACAATAACAACAAACCAATAATATACAAGATATATATATATATATATATATATATATATATATATATATATAAGGTCTAGCCTTTGACTCATATGTCTGTCCCACTATATTAACCAATCACGTGTCTTCTTTCAGATATGTCACATTACAAAAGAACCCAGAATGTATCCGAGTAATTATTATGTCAAGATAGAGTGGTGGTTGAAAAAACTTGATATCAATCACGCGGATGTTCATTGGTGGAAAATGTAGTATACATGTGTGTTGTGACCTTAAGTGGGTAATGCTTGTGATCAGGTTGTGAATTATGAGTCTACCCAGTTAGTCTATGTGATACAATCTTGGTGGCTTGAATAAGTAAGTGCAGATATTCTTTTAGCCTATAGTTAGTCTGTCTTGATTCTTAGCCCCAGTAATGAAAAAGGAAGAATGCTTGTATTATGAGCTAGCAATACCAAACGACCTTTATTTTTGCACACTCATTTATATGCCAATGTAATTTGATCATGAATCATTACCTAAATATAGGCGTACAAAGTGTTACATTTTATAGGTGTAATTTAAGGTCATAGGATATATTCTGAAACATAACTCACAACGAATTAAATCAATGTGATGAAGGTTCACACAGATCTTCAGAATTTCTTTATTTGATTTCTAAAAAGTTATAGTCATTGGGAGCTGAATGCATCATTTTGATACAGAGATAATTAAAACGGATATCAAATAGCATACTAATTGAATAGGTACATACACATTGTTATAAAATCTATTACTAAATTTGAATATCTCTCATTCAGGTATTACAGTAGGTTTTCATAGAAAGTCAGAAAGCTTTCTGTAAAATTCATTTTTCATTTCATCTGAGCTGCAGTCAGTGGGAGCATAGGCAGAGACAACAAAGAGACAACGGCGTGTGTCCCTATCTTTACGAGTCCTTACCGTTCCATTTAGACGGACTGCGCACAAGCGACTGTCTATTGGAATCCAGTCGAGGATAGCCTGTTCAGCTTTTAAACTTAGTGCTATACCTACACCAGCAAGGCCTCGAGTGGTAGCAGTGGGGTCCCCGGAAACACATAGAGTGAACCGAGCAGACTCCTTATTTTCACAAGGTGAAGTCAAGCGAATGACTGTGCTTGGATCCTGTATACGCGTTTCAGAGATGCAGCAGATATCGATGGAGCGGGATTCTAGAGTCATGGCTAAGGAAGCCTGTTGTCCTATTTGACATAACGTTCAAACGTTGAATGCTCCAATATACAACTTAGTGCGTGGTTTTAGGAGACCAGGGATAACGTTTCGTGAACTCGAATCAGTTAGGCATTAGAGACGCAAGGCGATAAAATTATGTTAGAAGGATTAGGCATGGTGATAAGAGAGTTATTAAGAGTTGAAGATGGGATTTGGCTTCGAACAAGATGATCTCGTGTGCTGTTAGAGGTATGAGGGCGGTTTTCACTTCCTGGCTGCCCACACCATGGAAGGGTGTTTCTTGAGAAACCTGAAAAAGAAGTTAGATTAGTGTTGGTCTTAGAGACCTGAGAGCGTGACCGCAGAGCCCAATGGACAACTGCTTGAGGCCTGTCACGCACGGCCTTTTTATGAAAAGTTTTTTGAGTATTAGCTCTGCACTTAAAAGCCCTTAGTGGGCACCCATACCGCCGTAGACGGGAATCCGTGAAGGTAGGGTGAGGTGTGACATTTTCAGGGCCGACCTTTTCTAACCCCTCCTTTCTTGTGAGAAGGTAGCATCGCTGCAGATGCTGGTTGTCCGAGGAAAACACCTTACTGCTGTCACACCCCTCTGCAGTCAGCAGTACGACTTCGCCCTCAGACCTTGCAGTAGCTGCTTTTAGTCTCATCGTTCTCCAATCGACCTGCCTGGCATGGTAGAACCTACAGGAACATATGTTCCAGCCAATATAGCTCGGTTGGGTCATCACGATAGGCAAGCCCGCCCACCACGTCAAGGTAGCAGCTACTGTCGGGATTTGGTCCGACAATTTAATCTTTATCTGCTAATTGAGGCATGGCAACTTGAACTGATGTCCGCATGTACAAAGTTCTACGTTATAACTGACTGACTGACAGTAGGTTTTCACTCAAAACGTCGGAGAAATATGAAGGAACAACAGACGTACATATAAAAATATAAAAAATGCGGTTATCAAGGAATGAAAGATGATTGTACTTGAATAAAATGAAATGTCATATGTATTGTTGTTAATGTTGGTATACGTCAAATGTGAATATTTAAACAACGCAAGGGAAGGAAAAGACAAATGAAATTGTAGCGGTTAATAATCCCCAAAATAAATAGTTGCATAGGCTCTCGACATTGATGCTGACCACTTTTGTTTTCGCGGACACAACTAGTTGAAGGCGCGAGGTCACACATCACCACCAGATCACGACTCAAACCACTGTGAGTAGCATCTCTCTCTAGTTTGCCAGCCTAGACGTTGCTATCCGATTGAAGCTCTGTTTGCAATCACAAATACATTCTCTTTCCATCCTTCAGTGCTTTCTGATTTCTTTTCATTCGTGAGAGTGGGTCCAATCGATAGAAGTGGCTCTGGTTGTACGACAAGCGCAACTTGGTCCTATGCCCGGGTACACTTCAAAATGATATCTTTTTGAGCTAGAAATCTTTATAACAAAAATCTCGGACATGTATATATATATATACGACCAGAAAATCATGCAAAGGGATTCAATAGATATTAATAGTAATCGTGCATATGTAAAGTTGCTGCCGGTCCCAAGTCCCGGGTAAAGGAGGAGGGTTGGGCATAGGGCTAGAATCCCTATCCACCGTAAAACACAAGCTTGTTAAAAAACGCTAACCATATTAAACAAACTAAACCATTTAAACTCTGCCCTGGAAGTGGGATGAATGTTTATGACGCTTTATGATGAAAGCCCAGATTCTTCGGAAGTCATGAGGCCGATGCAACCCTTTCTAACTACCACAGCAAAAAATTTTATAGGTACATGGAATGTTCAGACAATGTGGGAGACCGAGAAGATCACCCAGATAGCAGCAGAAATGAAGAGATACAACTTGACAGTGCTCAGAATCAAGCGAAACTCATTGGACTCAAACTGGACAGAAAATATTAGCTACGGGAGAGGTGCTACTATACTCCAGGCACTGAAGATGAAAATGCCCCCACACACCCAAGGAGTTGCTCTGATGCTGTCTAAGAAAGCGCGCAATGCACTTGTAGGATGGGAACCACATGGACCCAGGATCATCAAAGCATCTTTCAAGAGAATGAGGAAGGGGATTACAATGAACATCATTCAATGATGTGCACCCACCAATGACGAGGACAAAGATCAGTTTTATGATAGGCTGCAGTCAATTATAACGAAGTGTCTAGGAAAGGATCTGACAATCCTGATGGGGAACCTAAACGCCAAAGTTGGAATGGATAACACCGGATACGAAGACATCATGGGACAACAGGGACTGGAAGAAATAAATGAGAATGGTGAAAGATTTACAAATCTATGCACTTTCAACAAAATGGTTATAGGTGGTACAATATACCCCCACAAACGCATACACAGATCATACTACAGAGAATCAAATCGATCATATATGCTTCAATAAAAAATTCAGAAGATCGATGGAAAATGTGAGAACCAGGAGAGGAGTTGATATAGCTTTAGTTCACCATCTGGTGTTAGTCAAAATAAAACTGAAGCCAAAAAAGAAATGGATAACTGGAGTAGAATCATTACAACGATTCAATACAGCCTTTTCTCGAGGTACTGACAAACTCAAGGAATTTAAAATAACTATCAACAACCGGTTTTGAGCCTTACAAGATTTGCTGGAAGAAGAAACTACTATGAAGGTCAACTGGAAAAGAATCAAACAGTCACTAACTTCAACTTGTCAAGAGGCTCTGGGCTGAAAAATCGCTATTATAAGTAATGGATCTCCACAGAGACCCTGAGAAAAATCCAACGAAGGAGGAACAAGAAGGCAGAAACTAACAACAGCCGAACTAGAGTAGAGAAAATCAAATTATAAACTGCATACACAGAAGCAAATAAACGAGTAAAGAAGAGCATTGGAGCCGACAAACGGAAGTGTATCCAAGGGTTTTGCAACGACAGCGGAAAAAGCTGCAAGAGAAGGAAATATGAAACAGCTATATGACACAACGAAGAAACTGGCATGCAAATATAGTAAACCAGAGCGACCGGTCCGGAACAAAGAAGGCAAGCTAATCACCGCGTTTCAAGAACAAAGAGACAGGTGGTTAGAACACTTTGAGGAACTCTTGAATAGATTAGCTCCACCAAACCCATCAGACATCCGAAACAGCATCTATGGACTTTCCGATAGGTTTCAACGATGGAAGAAATCAAAATGGCTATGAGACAAAACAAAAGTGGGAAAGCAACAGGACCTGACAATATACCAGCTGAAGCACTCAAGTCAGACATAACGGCAAGGATGCTCCACGTTTCGTTTAAGAGGATCTAGGAGGAAGAACAAGTGTGGCAGACTGGAAAGAAGGGTACCTTATCAAGATACCAAAGAAAGGAGATTTGAGCAAATGTGAAAATTTCAGAGGGATCACACTAGTTGTCATTAACAGGGAATGTCTTCAACAGAGTTGTTGAACGTAGTGAAAGATTCAGTAGATGCTCAACTTCGCGATCAACAGGCTTGTCTCAGTAATGATCGGTCGTGCACAGACCAAATTGCAACACTACGGATCATCGTTAAACAATCAATTGAATGGAATCCGTCACTGTTCATCAGCTTCATTGACTATGAGAATGCGTTTGACAGCGTAGACAGGAGATCGCTATGGGAACGTCTTCGACACTACGGTGTACCAGAGAAACTCGTCAACATCATACTGAATTCTTACGACGAACTACAGTGCAAAATCGTGCATGGAGGACAGCTGACAGAGGGATTCACAATGAGAACCGATGTCAGACACAGCTGCCTTCTCTTGACTTACCTCTTCCTTTAAGTGGTTTACTGGGTCATGAATACCTCCACATTTGAGGAAATGCATGGAATTCAAAGGAAAAGTAGGATGAAACTCGAGGATCTGGACTTCACGGATGATCTAGCTCTCCTTTGCGTATACACACCAACAAATGCAAGTAAAGACAACTAGCGTAGCAGCAATCTCAGCACCAATAGGCCTGAACATACATAGCTTGAAAGAACAAGATCCTCAAATTTAACACAGAGAGCACCAACCCAATTGAACTTGATGGAGAAACTCTGGAAGAAGTGGATACTTTCACCTACCTAGGTAGCATCATCGATGAACAAGGAGGATCCGATGCAGATTTAGGGCAAGGATTGGCAAAGCAAAGTTAGTTTCTTCAATTTAAACGTCAATGCAGTTGTTCTCTATGGAGCTGAAACGTGGAGAACTTCAAACATCCTCAGGAGGGTACAGGTATTTATAAACAACTGTCTACGCAGAATATTGAATGTCTGTTGGGCGGAAACCATCAGCAACAGCCTACTATGGAAGAGAACAAACCAACTTCCAGCTGAAGAGGAAATCAAGAAACGACGTTGGAAATGGATAGGACACACATTGCGAAAATCATCAAACAGCATAACGAGACAAGCACTAACTTGTAATCCTGTTGGACAACGGAAAAGAGCAAGAACATAAAAACCTACTGCGTCACGAGCTCGAAGAAGACAATTAAAAGAATGAACAGCAGCTCGAAAAGCTGGAAAGGATTGCTCAGGACAGAGTTTAACGGGGAATACCTGGTGAGCGGCCTATGCTAATCCAAGACGGGGAAACAGGCGTATGTGAGTAAAAAATTATGTAGAGGCCACTGCTTTCCCTAATATTACTATGATTGTACTGCATATTTTCTTATTGATATTCGTACCGAAAAGTTAGATTGTATGGCTCAACTTAACGTTAGCGCGTTGCACAATTTGTAACGCTGGATTCTATCAATTTAAATATATATCTATCGCACCTTCATTTCGGACTTCTTGATCATACTCGTAACTGGTATTTTTATGCGTGTATAAGTCTTGTTATTGACAAAATTACTGACAAGATATATAGTTATTGGATCTGACGAGGTTATTAATTCAGTAGTATAAGTTGATCACATAAATCTCATCAAGGACAAAATGATAAACGTACGAGAAAGTGAAATCCTCACGCTAGGTAAGATATTAAGGCAATCCGATAAGGTACGAAAACGTTTTCTATTATAAAGGAGGAAAATGTAAGGTTTCTAAAGGAATGTCAGACATGCAAAAAGATTTCCATAAGGTCAGGTCGACACCATATATTTATTTACAATATATTTGTAATAAATAAGTAACTACGACAGTGGCCAATATCCATTGGTCCACTCCTACTGTAATTAATCTTAAACACCCCCGTTTACCAAATTTGGGACCATCGAGCTAATTCTTATAAATCAGATTGGAAGTCAGACTGATCCACTCACTGCTTATTGTCTTCCAAATCTTTAAGTCATCAGTAGATAAGAGTGTCAATAATTTGATTTATCGTTGCAATTTTTATATCAGCATAAAAGAGGACCTAAAACAGCACTTTGAGAGAAACACTTAATACAGGCTTGCATTCAAACAATATCATATTAACTTATACTCTATGTCTTCGCTCACATAAAAAGTTCATTAGCCAACTCTGAATCGACCTTGTCATTCCTAAGTTTGGTAACGTTTCATTAAGCTATTGCGAGACGCTTTGTTGAATATCTCACTGAAACTAATCAAGATTACATCCATAGCCTGTCCGTTACCTAATGTTGCAGTCCAGTCTTCCCTCGCATTTAGCAAGTTAGAAAGATATGATAGGCTCTTACGAACCCATGTTGCTCGAATGCTAGTAAGTTTCGTGACTCCACATGATTTAGTATATTGTTTCAGATTATCCCTAACACTGGTTAAACTGATGGGTCAGTAGTTAGATATAAATTCACATAAACGAGGCTAATTATAGCATCCTTCCAATCTCTTGGTAGTTTAGATAGAAGAAGGGACATCGTGAACAATTTTGATTGTTCTTTCGAAATAATGTGCGTTAGTGATGATAACAGTCGAGAGTGTTTTCAATCAGTACGCAGTGTTTTATCTGATTTTCGATGGTCGAGTTTATAGAAAACCGTTTCTGTTGTAATAATGACTGATTCCGTGATGACGTTTTAGGCTGTGCTTATAAAATATATATCGACATTATTGTCCGCAGAGTGAATCTCGCTGAAATGACTTGATAATTTTTTCGTTTTCGTCAAAATTAAGTCAGCTGACAGGATTGGGCTCTTTTATTTCGGTAACGAAATGATCCCATAACTTATCTTAGTTTTTCCCTCAACATGGTGAACTAACCGATTATGGATTAGTGAGGCTATCCTGTGTCTGCTGCGTTTCGTCGGTTGTACGATATGCATCAATTTTTAATTTGCAAAGGCTTTCTAACCCTTCGGTACTCACGCTTAAAGTTATTAAACCCAGTCTTCATGTCCAGGTCTCGCAGTCGTTTATTGCGTCGCAATAATTTACTAACATTTTTTACCAATTTATGGCGGATGATATGACAACATTCATGGAATGAACCATGGATTGTACAGAGTAGTTACTTATCCAAATATATCTCTAAACGTACCTCATGAATTTTCACATGAATGTTTTCCCTTACCAACCCGTACACTGAAGTAACTTGATCCTCAAATGCTAAGATAGTTTCCATCCATGCATTTAGACGAGACGGAACCTATTCATTTTCAATATTATGTCTTGAGTGCAAAGAACAGGGCGGCATGATCGCTAATAACCAGTGGCGATAGTAGTCAAGTATGCGTAAGATTGTCATGATGATGTGTGAATACATGGTCGAGGAGTGACGATTGGTGCTTCAGATCGAAGCGTGTTGGTTTTGTAATAAAATGTATTATGGCACACTATAGACAAGTTGACAACAAATTTCTATCAAAGAGTTATTTTAAAGTTGTGAACTGTTAAGTTGACTTGCAGTTTGTTGAAACTACTTGCAACTAAAAACCAAATAACTTCCTGAAATTTAGCCTCCACTTGAAATAATACAGTTATTGAACCGTTATATCTTCCCTAAAATGGTTCATTCAACTCCGCCCAAATCCCCTCTAGGGTTACCGCCGGTCCCAAGCCCCGATAAAGGAGGAGAGTCGGGCATAGGGTTAGTAACCCTATCCTGTAAAACAACAAACTTGCTAAAAAGCGCTAACCAGCACAAACCTCTATAATCACTTTAAGTCTGCCCTGGGAATTAGAAGATCTGTTATGATGCCTCATGGTAAAAGCCGAGTTTCTTCGAAAGCCACGAGGCCGAAGTCGCTTCCAACAATCAGTGAAACCTTTGATATAGGTACACTGAACGTTCGCACGATGTCGGAGACATGGTAATTATGCAAATTGTGGAGTAAATGAAAAGATATAACCTGAAGATACTTGAAATAAGTGAAACTTATTGGTTCCAAGCTGGACAGCAAATATTGTCCTCAGAAGAATTGCTCCGGTCACGAAGAAGAAAACGCTTCACACACAAGGAGTGGCACTGATGTTGTCCCAAGAAGCACGGAAGGTCATTATAGGATGGGAACCTCATGAACCTAAGATCATCAAAGTATTGCTCAAGACAAAGAAGGAGGGATTACAATGAATGTCATCCAATCATATGCATCCACCAACGGCAGCTACGAAGACAACAAAGATCAGTTCTATGAAAGGCTGCAGTTAATCATCGATAAATGCTCAGTCAAAGAACTGACCATTCTGATGGGAGACTTCAACCCCAAGGTTGGGATGAATAATACCGGATATGAAGACATCATGGGACGACATGTACTGGGAAAAAGGAATGAAAACGGTAAGTGGTTTGCAAACCTATGTGCCTTCAACAAAATTATTATCTGTGGCACCGTATTCTTCCGCAAACACATGCGAAAACCTACATGGGTTTCACCAGATCACATTACAAAGAACCGAATCGAACACATCTGTATCAGTTAT
This sequence comes from Schistosoma japonicum, assembly GCA_025215515.1. NCBI lineage: Eukaryota > Metazoa > Platyhelminthes > Trematoda > Strigeidida > Schistosomatidae > Schistosoma > Schistosoma japonicum. Next base: position 29,468,266 of record CM046063.1, read on the forward strand.
GAAATAACAGTGCTACAGCACCTTATATATACAGAGTTTATGAATATGAAAAATAGCAATATATCAGACAAAAAAGCACAAACGAATGTAGATTGTGAAAGTTTCGCATTATTTGGATATATGTTTTAGAAACATAACAAATCATTGCAAACAGGTATACTCATATGATGATATTGCTTACTAAATTGATAAATGCATATGTTAAGCAACAGTTTTTAAATATTTTGATGACGTGTAAACAAAACGACAAAAATTAAACTGCGCACATTAGTGTTTTGATATTTTACAGTTAGAAAAATTGCTGTTGCAACTGTTCAACTAAAATGCATTATGCCGAGGAAATAATAAGTAGTTTGAGATGTCAAGTGTCAAAAGAAACATATTCTACACGTAACAAATATAATATGATATAATACTGTGCTGAAACTTATGACCTGCTTAAGTGAACTGATGAGAAAAATACGAAGATCTGAAAATCGTTTATCCATACCTTCGCGGTCAGTGTACTATTCTCCTGGAACGTGTCGTACGATTGGTTGATAACGTCTGCGTTGTTGTTGAGGTTGCTGTCCTTTCGCTGTCACTTAACTGCTGTTTCGACTTTAGCTGTAGTTGTGCGGCGAGTTGACAGTTTTCACCTTCAATGAATGCCGGCCTAACTCTATCTATGCTTACAGTGTAACTTTTCACAGCACATTCAATGGTGATTGTTTCGTTGTTTCTATGTAAGGCTTTAAGTGGGCCCTCATACGGATGCTGTAAGGGCCCTCAAACATGATCGATCCTGATGCAAACGTGGGAACAATCTTTGAAGTTTCGAGGTATGTAAGAAGGGCGCGATGAACAACGAGGAGCTTATGACCTCAACTCTTTGAAGTGTCTTTTCAATTGTTAGATATAGTCAGACACATCATTAAAAACGTCTACTGTTAGATCGAAGTACTTTCCTGGTAACATTGAATGAGTTCGATGTACTAATTTGGCAGAACAATGACCTAAATCTTGCTTAATCGTCGAGCGAATTCCAAGGAGAATCAATAGTAGTTTTTCGCTTCATTTATCATCCTTGTGTACAGTAATTCGAGCTACCTTCAGGTGTTAGCAGTAAGGTTAACTGAGATCTTGGCTAAAATCTGGGAACTAAACGTAATCCTATCTGACTGGTCTCGAACACTTACTATCTTAGTCTATGTGTAAGGACAAAAGACTTTTTGTGACAATTAGCGAGAAATCAGTTTAACGAGCACGATTTCTAAAATATTGGCTTCAATAAAATTCCACCAATGTTGACGTCCTAGGCGATAAACTTGCTGACTTGGAATATACAGATGATGTAGTTTTATAGGGTGAAAATGCTGATAAAATGATGAATATTCTGACTACCTTAAGTATCAAAATGAGCATGTTTGGGATGCGATTCTCCCCATATAAATACAAAACGCTGTTTCAGGATTGGCTTAACTCGGCACCGAAATTAGTGATAGGGGGCGAAGTGATTAAATGTGTTGACTGCTTCACTTATCTTGGAAGTTTCATCAGTCCTGATGGTTTGGTATCTGATGAAATTTTGGTTCGTATACAGAAGGTTCAATCGGCTTTGCCAATCTGAGTCACAGGGAAGACATCTATCTTTCGACAAAAGGACAATTTTAGTGTGCAACAGTCTGATGCGTTTCACTATATGGATGAAAAACATGGCCGTTAAGGATAGAGAAAATACGTAGGCCTCTAGTATTCAATCAAAGATGTCTTTGAGTCATTTCTCATGTTTGCTAGGACCACTGAGTAAGTAATACTTTGGTCAGAAATAGAGTACTAGGTAAGTTTTATAAATCCACTGAAGAAATGGTAAATTTTCATCAGCTAAGGTGGTTAGGACATGTATTACGCATGCCCAACCACTGCCTAACTCGACGAGTAATGCTGTTTAGTGTAGGCTGGAAGGAAGCTAGGGGCGGCCAAACCAAAACATAGCACCAGTTCATGAAGTTATCGATAATTAGGCTGACCCATGTCAATAAGTGCAGACTACCTGGTTGGAATCTGCGTGAGCACCTTAACAAATGGTTAGAGACTTTGGGTGACAGCTCAAAATCGTTCGTAATGGCACAGGTGCATCCACTCCTTGTCTTTCTCTAAAGTCTAAGTTTCTGAATTTATCATGATTTTTGTCTCACTGAATCATATTTTCTTAAATCTTACCTTGGATTTCTAACTCTCTCCATTAATACTAACTCTGTTCCTACCTCCACTACCCTGGGATTTGGTCCAGCAACTTGATCTCTATCTGTTAATTCATGCATGGTAATTTGGTCACTTGTATCAAGTATGCATGTGAGCACGCGCCAAGTTCCAGTTAACGACTGACTAAGTCGCATATGTTCTTCAATTGTGGAAATGCTGCCGTTGTCTCGCCTTGTATGTCCGTGCCTTCACATCTCCATCAAGTGCTTTTGGCTTATCAATGATCTAGTCCATGCGCATGAAGCTTTCCACATCTCATACAGCTACTGTGTCATGCACATTCCGGTTGATGCTCGTCGATTTGTATCTATGGATCTTGCTTCTCCCTTCGTGTATGCTGAGGTCTATTTCTGCCTGCGGAGGCTTTCGCTAAGCTGTCCGTCTTCACCTATATTTGTTTGCTGTGTTTGTGATCAAAGATCTACGTTTATCATCTACAAAGTCTAAATTGTTTAGTTACATTCAAGTTATCCACTGTATTCCGTGCTTCTCCTGAGATGTTCAAGTTTTCATAATCCAGTCAACCATCATTAGAAAGAGGTAGGATGATAGTAAGATATCTTGTCTGGCACCGGTCTTCACTCAAAATAAATTTGTGAGTTGCCCTCCATGAACTATTTTTCAGTGAATTTCGTCGTAGTAATTCCATATGATATTGACTATCTTCTTAGGCACACCATATTGTTGAAGAAGGCTCCATAATGCCCTCCTGTCTATGCTATTAAATACTTTCTCATAGTCCAGGAAGTTGATGTGAAATAATGGGTTTTATTTATACGATTGTTCAGCATGTAAACTATTGATTATTATGGAATCCAATCTGTTTATCTCGAAGTTAAGAGTTTTCGCTACCTTTCATTTGGTCCAACAACATTCTATTGAAGACTTTTACAGGGAATAAAGGTGAAGTGATGCCTCTGTATTTCTCGCAATTGTTGAGATCTTCATTCTTTGATATTTTGATGAGGGAGCGCTTTTTCAGTCTGTTGGTACTTGTGAATTACTCCGAAAATCTTCTTGAATAGAATGTAGATCATCTTAACAGTTACTTTTTCAGGATCCGATTTCAGTGTTTCAGTTGGTAATTTTTCTAGCCCTACTGATTTGCCCTTGGGTTTATCGAATAACCATTCCTGATTTTTTCGGTTGTTTGTTATTCGATATTTATTTGGAGATCGATAGATACTACTTCAATGACTGACGAGTTTTGAGAGGTTAGTCTATTTAATAGTTCTTTAAAGTGCTCTACCTACTTGTTCTGCTGTTCTTGGGTCTCAGCGATTGGCATGCCTATTCTTGATTTTTGATTAGCTTACTATGCTTTCTAGCTAGCTACGTCGTTGTGTCATACGGGTGCTTGATGTTTCCTTCTAACTCAGCTTATTTAGTTTTCATTTCCCAGGTCTTCCATATGGGTCTTCTACATATTTCGCTCGGTATTGTTCTGCATAGTGTGGTCCAGTAATCCCAAGTAACGCTCTGGCCAAGAAGCACACGTTTCTTAATTAAATATGTACCATGATACAAAACATATTCGGTATACTAGTACCGTAAACTTTGATACCGTTAGTTTTGTTTTGAATTCAGATCTTTATATGTTATGAATGTCTTGACAGTGACACTTCAATAAAATTGTTGTATATATGTTAACGCATATCATTCTAATCATGCCTGTAAACTGGTATGCTCTCATGTACAAAATAATATTTGAGAATAAGAGCTATCTGTTTGTGTATGTGCTTGTGGAAAATATGGTGCAACCTATAATCATCTTGTTGAAAGTACGTTAGTTTGCAAACACCAGCGTTTTTGTTCCTTTCTTCTAGTCCATTTCGTTCCATGATATCTTGTTAAGTGTTGTTTGGAGTACACTCAGTGTCTGACTAAGTTACGCTACTCCTACAACTAGAGCAACTTCTAGCGATTGAACATACTAGTACGAATAAGAATAAATCAGAAGGCAATGAAGGATAAAGGAAAAGTGTAATTTGACCTTAAGTAGAGCGTCCATCAGACAGCAACGTCTAGACTGGTAAACTAGGCAGAGAGGTGCTTTCCACGTTGTGTCGTGATCTAGTGGGGATGCATGACCACGCTCCATCAACTAGTAGTGTCCTCTAAAGCAAACATCGTCAGCATCAATGTCGAAAGCCTATGCAATTATTTATTTTGGGGATTATTTACCGCTACATGTTCATTTCAATCTTGACATTCAGGTATTCTCTCAGAGTGGTATGGTCGTTTACTCGACAGTTCTCTACGATAGACTACAGTCTCTCACAAAACTGGTCTTCATTACCATCACAGCTGTCGTTGGTGAGTACGTAACAGTGAATGATAATGACTGTGATTTCCTTTTTCTTTGTTTTGAAAGATGTCTTGATAATCTTGCGTCCATAAGGTTACCGTCCTGTAAGCGCTGTTCGTGTTTCTTGAGACAGCACTACTCCTTGTGTCAGGCATTTTCTACTTCGTGATCGGAGTATAACAGTACATCTCCTGACGCTATTCTTTGCTGTCCAGCTTGTGACCAATAAGTTTCACTTATTTTAAGTATCTTCAGGTTTCATCTCTTCACTTCCTTAGCTATTTGGATGTTTCTCTCTCTGTTCCACATCATGGAAACATTTAATGTACATACACTAATTGATGTTCTGGTTACCAGTAGTGGCATCGGCCTCATAACTTGCGAAGAAAATAAGCTTTTACCATGAGGCTTCATAGCTTTTTGAAATTAAGAACCTCCAACTCCCAGGGTAGAGTAAAATTATTTTTTTTGATAAGCGTTTTATTTTAGTAAGATTTTTTTAACGGTATGGTGTTAATAACATCATGCAACCTTATACTATAATTGCCTATTTCGAACGAATACGTGGGTGCTAACTTGTCCAAATTTTTTTTCTTACTTTTAGGACTAATTATCTTAGACACTATCGTAGGTAGGATCTGAGCCGTGCCATGAATGTAGGCAAGTAATACTTATCGCGTAGCCAGAGTAGTTTCTAACGATTATATGCATGCGTACGTCCAGAAACGAATCATAGGTCGGTGATAGATGATGAAGATACATTTTATTTTAAGTAGAGCGTAAACGGGATAGCAGCGTATAAGTTGGCTGACTAGAGGGGTAGTTGCTTCCCCCTAAGCATCGTGCCGCTATCTGGTGGTGATGCTTGACGGAGTGCTTTTACCTGGTTGTGTCCGCTAAAACAAACATGGTCAGCATCAATGACGACAGCCTATGCAATTACTCATTTGAAGAATTGTTTGCCACTGCGAATCTTCAAACCATAGTCGAATGAACTTTAGTTGTCAGAAATGATAACCCCCTCCCAATCATAGTGATGTGTACCCCCAGCTACAATAGAAAGTAATATCAGCTCCTTAAAAAATGCTTCAGTCTTTTCTAAAAACACATTTGAAAGATTAATGTCCCACCACAGACTTATTATCCTCACAACCTAAACTAATCAGCCAATAACGAAGAGTCTTGGCACACACTGGCGCGTAAATCTAATATTTTGAAGTTTTTCCGTACAGTAAGTGTGTAATGGTTTCCGTTATGTTATTCAGCTTGATACTGGCTTGCCAATATATCTAGTTTTTGAATAAGATAAAGGAAAAATCACATTTTAATTAATCAAAACAAACGTCCACATTAAGTACGAAGGTGACTCGGTTGTTCAGCTATTAGCTGAGAGGCTTTGCACACTAGCACTTTTATTTTAACATTCTGTTGTAGAAACTTTTTGGTTGGTAACCTCCAGCCTATAGGATGTGTCAAACTGGTCGTAGCAGCTCCGTTTGTTAATTCCTTTATGGTTGTTGTGCTGTTACTTCCAAGATAACCTAAAAAGTGTAAATAAAAGCGAATTTTTAGGGGTGAACAAAGTGTGAATGAAGGCGAAAATATAACACTTTGGGCATTTTTCGCCTGTAATATGTAAATAAATAAACACGTTTGTTTATAGTTTGTCTGGTTCGGTTGGACACGTCTACAAATTCACACTTTGAGGAATTAATAAACGATAAAGTCTTTTTTTCACGTTTGTTTATACGTATGATCTATTTGTAGCCTGAATCCGCACAGCCTAGCTTGCTTTAGTATATTTTTTGCACAAAAGTTTCGTTTCTATCAACTAATATAAACGTTTGCTGCAACAGATTACGTTCACAAATCACTAAATGTAAATGAAAATGCACAAGCGTATTTGTATATTATTTACTGGCACGACACCCTGTAAGGAAAATAAATATGGTGAATATCATTATAGAAGTACTAAATCCAAAACTTCGTCCAAACTGCATACTACTTTACGAATACATAAATTCATAGGAAGAACACTTAGGTAAAAAAAAATAATTTTCATTCGGAAGGTATTTGTTTAAAAAAGTTTACAATAATTAATTAATGCAGTTCTGGCAACATCCTCATTTTGATTGAGGGTTATCTTCATTTTCTTTTAGTATCTGTAGATGCATGAAAACAAAATTCATGTAGGCAAGTAATTTGTCTGGTCTTCATAATATATATATATATATATATATATATATATATATATATATATATATATATATATATATATATATATATATATATGAAGCATATAGATTAGACAGCTAAACGTTAAATATACCGAGGCTGTTACTGAGGTTGATTTGCCCTTCTACAAAATACCGTAAATTCCTTGTGAGTTTAAATAGCAACTTATAGGTTTCAAGTAATGGATATGCCACTTGTGGGGTCTGTCTTACATGCAGTGGACGAACCCCTGCATTGTCGAATCGTAAATTTTGACGTGACTTCTCAGTTATTGTCGACAACAAGGACTTTGATGTCAACGCATCTAGTAATTAAGGATTCTATTAAAGTTGTCTTATAATAGATCTGTAAAACTTAAAAGTTGAAATTAATCTTTTATGTACAGTGCCAAGTAAAGTAAACTTTACGGTAAGTTTAGGTCGCAAAATATTTTCGAGGATATTCATGATCGAAGTCTTACAGTCGTCATACATTAGTCTAGTGATATCTAGAACAAAGTTGGATAACCACAAAATAAGCTTACGAAACTGTCTCTTCTACTTTTTTTGAATTAGGGATGCTTATAGTAATCCAACTTACTCTTCCTTTGATAAAGGAAATTGTAAATTTGTGAACCCAGTTTGAAATTTGTTTGTCTCTGAATCTCTGGATGATAATTTCAAGCTGAGTTAGATGTGTCGATTCCGCCTTTGTCGTACTAGTATATATATATATATATATATATATATATATATATATATATATATATATAATGTTTGCGATTAGGGACATTGATTTTTCGGAGATACTTAGCCTGGGGTATTGAACGTAGCTGCTCCACCTTACTTTTCTACTGCCTCTAAGTCGACAGAATCATAAATGTAATTTGCCTTGCGTTTTATTGCTTCCCTGCTAATCATTTTACAAAAGGCTTAGCTTACCTCTAACGCGTCTTTATAAGCTGGGTAACTGTGTCATCGTCGATAGCTGCCTTCAGCAATAAATCTTCTTTATGGTGATAGAACTTCCAACTGTATCTTCCGAAGAAATTTTGACATCTGCCTGATATGTGCACGTACGGCGAAACTATTTATGTAACCGCTACTCTATAACTCCCCCCACAGCTAGCTTCTTTATCCGTTAGCTTCAGACAATGAGCAACAAGTTTCATGCCTCTATATCTAAAATCGTTTCTTCTTCACCTATTTCAATGCGCAAATTGTTCGCTACTTTCTCACATTGGATTGTGATATCTTTTCATTTATTACAAATTAAAACAGTTTTTAGTTTCCACTCACCGTTGAACATCTCTCTACATTAATCTAATATATTAATTACAGGTTTAGCAAACTAAGGTGTTTGCTTTCAGTCAGGCAGTAATCTTATGGGATTCGCTGATTATCTTGCTAAGTAGTATTACGTTTGTTTCTTGGTTCTATAAATAAATCATATTGGTTACATATTTAAAGATGAGAACAGTTGTCTATTTATGTATTTGCCATAAGCAGCCTGTGAACGAGAATAAAAGATTGTCGTAGGCATTTCGGTAGATCGCTTTAGCAGCAAATTGCTACATGAAGCCTAAATGGTCTTTAAAATCCTGTACTATTCATGTAGAGTTATATTCCTGGATGGTATCGCTCGTGTTCCCACTTATTCTCTCGCTCTATTTGCAGAAGTATAAAACATTTATTTTGTATGCTATTATCACTCGTAATACATTAAACAGTATGTAAATCCTTTTATTCAAATGACTATTGAGAAATAGCAATTGTTTCTTTAGAATAATATGCGTTTGCTTACCAAAACCCAATAATATAATTTTATTTATATAAGCAACATTTGATTTCCGTCCAAATTATCACGAATTAGTTGTGGAGGGGGAGAGTTACATACTTATCGCTGTTCTATAGCTAAATATCTAAGTCACTGATTTTTATACCAGTCACTTAACAAGTGATAAAATTTAGAACGAGATAACAGTGTATTATGAATTAACTTTATGATGGCTCCTAAACATTTACCTAATGTATGGAAGTATTTATTTGGCACTGTAGCCCGATTTGTACCCTCTGTTTTATTTCATTAAAAGATTTAGATCCGATTTATTCATGTATGTAGTACTCCTTAAATCAGCTGGTGATAATACCACTAGTATCAATGATGATCCTTATGTACAGGTAGAATATCTTTTGTGGTTATTTATCCCATGTTTAAAATTTAGATATTGGCAAAGTCTGGCTTCAATGTAAACCTATTAGAAACTCTTGATTTCGAGTATAACACATCAAATTTAGCAGAATACAAAAATTGGCGAAATAATCACAGTTGCATAGTTTTTAGTAGTCCACGCGCAGTAATTTCTTATGTGAAAGCTGGACTAACAGGTCAGTTTGTTTTATGTGACGTGTTTCGATAAATGAATAGGCAATGAAAATGACCTATGTTTTGTTGTTGGTCCAAGTACGGAGTTACAAGGTAAAATGCACTTCGTAAATGTTTTGTTTATTATTAAAATTGTTTCACAGCTAAAAAGGCTGGGTTTTCCCCAAAAGGATCTGATTCAGGTGATGCAGTGAAACTAGCAGATTTCATTTTAAAACATTATTCTTCAAGTAATCTTTCGATAACATTTCCTCACTCATTACACACAACTCGTTGTTTTGCAGAACTGGATAAACCCATATTTTTCCCATCTGGTCAAGTTCACCTTGACACATTACCAAAAGTTGTAGAAAATGCAGGTATCTGTTTAACTTTCTTAATTTTTGAAATAGGAAAGAAAGTAAATACTGTTGTTGCCTACTCTTCTGTGGAAAATACTCAACTTCATGAAAAATTGCGGCTGAATTTGTGCGTAAGTCAATTTTAGATAGACACCTAAACAATATCTCCACTTAAGACTTATTTCCCGCAGTGACATTTTTCTGATTGTATTTAGGAAGTGCCTACATATATAAATCAAATCTCGACTGTTGCTCCTACCTTGACGTGGTAAGTTGACTTGCCTATCATGATGACCTAATCGGGCTATATTGGCTAGAATATTCATTCCTAAGGGTCTTAGTATACCATGCAGGTCGGTTGAAGAGCGATGAAACCAAAAGCTGTAGAACTAGGGTCCAAGAGTGAATTCTGTCCACTGTACAAATTGTGGTGGCAATAAGTTGTTCCCTTCAGACAACCAGCATTACAGCGATGCTGTCTTCCCGCAAAAGAAGAGTGGAGTCAAAATAGCTCAACCCTAAAAATGCACCCCTCACCTTACTTCGGCTTCCCGTCTCCAGCAGTAAGATCTTAACAAATACAGAGCTGACGCAAGTGAAATCGCTCTCAAATAAGTTGTAACCAGCCTAAAGTTGTTCCTTGAGAACTACAGTCACGCTCCCAGGTACTTTCAGTCAACGCCCACCTGAATTCGCTTCCCAGGTACACGGCGTCGGTAGCCTGGAAGTGATAACTTCTCTCATGCCTCTTAAATTACTCGAGATCACCCAGTTTACAATTAAATTCTCACTCATTTTTTAGCATGCGCGTTGGGTTCTACATTGTTCATGTCTTATTGGTATGAATGAAACATATTTTTATCCTTCACTATAAAATAGCATCCTTAGATTATTCCCATCGTTCATTTTTGCGATTGTCTGATTCAGAACAATTCGTGATATCAGGATTGACAACTAACTATCTCTACAACCCCCAATTGTAACTAAATATCAGCTCACTAGTGACTAGTTCCTTGGGGTAATTCCTGGAGTTCTAGTGTGAAGATGTGACCAGTGGAGCTCAACCGTGTCGAGTGTGAGGCAGTTACCCACCGATGGCAATGGATGAGGTCGCGCAAATGTATCACGAATTGACTGAATTAGAAATATCAACCATTAGGAGCCACCTCGGTGGTCCAATGGTAAAGCGCTCGTCGCGGAGCCAGAGGGTCCTGGGTTCGGTCCCCAACGGGGTCGTGGATGCGCACTGCTGAAGAGTCCCATACTGGGACGAAACAGCTGTCCAGTGCTTCCAGGTGATCAATGGTTGTCCAATTCAGAACAATTCGTGATATCGGGAATGACAATTAACTATCTCCATAACCCCCAATTGCAAATATTTTATTAATCATCAGTCATATCGAAACATATCATCAGTCCATTATGTCATTGACTGTCTTTTTTAACCATGTTAGTAAATCCAAACTACCCGGTTGGTGTTCTTGAGATTTTCATAACTAAGTGGTGTAAGACGTCTGATGACATTTCTTATGTGCATCCAATCCTTATCTTCCCTTAGATTCTGAGCTTCTAAATTATTTTATTCCATTCTATTAATAAGATTTTCTTATATCGTATTACCACTGTCAAACCTTCTTTACTACCACTACTTTGTTGTTGTTTTTTTTTTCTGTGCTACTATGGTGCGGCAATTTCGACCAATGCATACTTATGCGTGGTTTTACATTGCTCATGACTAACTTTTTCAATGGTTCCTAAGTCATTTACGTGTACTGTTATCGGATAATGCCATATACTGTTAGTTTTGTATGCTCCGCAACTGCTAAGATTGCTTTGTGAATCAATACGTTCGTTCTACTTATTATATTTGCTTTTTGGTGGCTTTAAGCCATCCTTTATGTCAGTCTTTACGAGCGTCAAGACAAAATAATGCAAAACGAGTAACTAGAGAGACAGTTCTGTTCATTCTGAACACAAAGTACTTAGTGACCATGACTAAATCTCATGACATCTAGATTGTTTGTAAGAAGTAGAAGGTCGCATATTGCAGAGCACTAAGTGACATATAAACTACAGATCTACAAGACTATTGATTAGTTCTGGTGAAAGAGGGATATTAACGACAAATGAGGAACTTGGGATAACAAATGAGATAGAAGTTATGGATCGTAAAATAAAGCATGCACATTTGAGAGCGAAACAACATCTGGACTGAGAAAGATTTCACTGTGTTAACGCAATTGGAATCCGCTACAAAATTCCACTAAACTTATTAAGACAGCGTGTAGTGCCGTATTAAAAATAAAAATGGACTAAAATGTAAAAGTTAGTATGGATTCAGTATGTACATATACTACTTGTTAGGAATAAAATGATTCAACTTGTAGTTAACTGATTTTGTCTATTGTCACGTAGCTCTTTCGGCTTCCTACTTATGCTATTTTAAATCGTCAGTTCTACAGCTTTTAACGTAGGTTATGCCACTAATTTGATTTGTTTTCTGTTGTTCTTGAAATTTCTCATACCTTTCTGTAGGCCTGACACTACGTCTTAAAGGAGAGCTTTAGGTTTTAAATAATTTACTTGTCATGTAAAACCCATTTTCAAATGTGGACATCAACAATGTTACATAGATCATAATAGTACCAATCCACCAGTCAGATTTTTTTCTTGAAACACTTAATATCAATATTTTATTGACATTCAAACCAGTATTTTTTTATATTTATTTACTCAACATATAGGCTTTGTACAACTAGTTACCTAAAGACAAATGCGTTAATCAGTGCTACATTATTTGTTAGCTTGTTGGTGTGATAACCAATTTGTAATGTTTTTATATTATTTATGATAACTGTAACCCAGTTAACGTCTTATATAAGATAACAAAAAACCAAGTTGTAAAATGTTCGTATAACAGGTGATGTTTTTAGGGCTCATTCAAAATTAGGACTGAACAATCCAGTAAAATTTGCTTACCGGATCTTACTATAGCTTCTTTTCAAAACACGATTAGTTGAGCTATGAAATATTTGTTGCAGAATAGTAGATTCGGATATATTATTGGTAGTTGAGGCTTATTGATGCCAATCAGTAACACTAATAGTGCCAAAAGAAAGAAGTTACACGTATGGAGACACTCACCAATCAAAACTACAGCCAAAAGGTTGTCAGTAATTGGTACCATTTTTAAATAATTCATTTTCTTGTTGTATGACATTAGAACCGATTGTTATGGTTCATAATATGATAATGTTTTGTTCAAAGGAAGGAAATCCGATACCTGAATGCCTAGTATATTTCAGTCCATCTGGTGTCTCTCTCACTGAGAAAATATTAATTACTGAAATTAAACCTCATCGCCCAAACATTAAAGTAAGTGTAAATTTTGTTGATTTCTTCATTGTATTTTATTCCATAAAATGTTTCGATAATTTCCACGCAATCTGTTTACTTGTGTTCTAATGAACATTGCTCTCCCTGATATAATTTTTTCCGAGTGTTCTCGTTTCGAATTGACAGCACTAACTGTTATCATCATATATCCGCAACTGTGAAAGATTACTATTATGAGTTTTATTAAAGTTGGGTTATAGCTGAATCCGTAACTTACGTTACTTTTAATTTGGGACTTATCAACTAGATTTACCTGCACCTCATTGTTGATGTTCACACTAAGACTCGAACTTGACACGTTCTTGTGCTGCTGAGTCCAAACAACCACTCTTGTGTAATGGGTATGTACATATAATTCTGTAGCACCTAGCTGCTTCTACTAATATTTGAGCAGTCAAGTAGTATAATTGAACTTAATACATCAACAGCAGACCATAGCCCCTAGTACACGAAATCATTTCAGTCAGTTAGCTATTATTAAAGCTGGATGTGACACAAGTGTACATCACTATAATTTGTCCTAGAAGTTGTGCATGACCATTGAGTTGCTTAAGTTATTTTACATTTTGAGATGTTACATTACCAATTATATATCATACTGTAACTTTCTTTACTAACTAGTTGGTTGCTATGGGACGTGCAACAGCGTCAAGATTAAAAGAATTAGGCTTGACTATTTCAGCAGTTGCCTCATCACCTAAACCGGAAAGTTTACTAGCAGCAGTACAAAAATTAAAATGATTTTTCTCAATATCAATTTTAAAAATATTTCTTAATTTACAAATTTTAATTTCCTGTTACTTAAAGTATTGCCTTCTGCTTGTATTTATTGTTATATCCAATTACTTCCTAGACCAATGGCATTTTATCACTTCCTAGCTGCACACTACATGTGGTTAGCTGTTTTATTTATATGAACTGTCCTTGATTATTTTCTTTTTTTCTAAAAGAACCGTATGTTTATTTGTATTTTTTTTGGTAAATATGCCTTATTTATTATTTATAATTTCGTATAATCACTGCTATTTTACAAGTTACACATTTGTCAGTTTATTTAATTGCTTAAATTAGTATGTAGTTTAGTTATATGAATTGCTTAACACCATATAATCTAGTAGTGTTTTTCAATAAATTGACTATTTTATATGATGGGTTCTATTCTTAGAGAAATGTCAAATTGTCTAATTTGTAGATTAGTGAGAAACTTTAGCACCGATATAATCTAAGTATCTACTTAACTTATTACTTGTAGGCCTCATTTCATCATCAAATATCATGCCATTTATTTTTAGTAATTAACAATGGTTTACAACAAAATGTATTCGAATCGAAGTGGTTGTGTGGAGATAGGATATTAAGTTTAGTTGTTCGTATTCCTCACAGATTGATGTTGGTTGGGTGCTATTAAAAACCTAGGAAGCACTGAACGGTTGTTTTTTCCTAGTATGGGACTCCTTAGCAGCCCACATACTTGGTTCCATCAGGAAATCGAACCCTAGGGCTTCTGGATTGGAGCACGTCTACTCGTGTGCACTACTGAGCTGGCATCCAGTAATAGAATTCCGCTGCCAACGATTTGTGATATAGGCTGACGATCATCCATTATCATTGCTGATTATTGTCCCATTCACGACAGGTCTGGACACTACCAGTGATGACCTTCTACTAAAACTTCAGGAATTTCTTGAAGTTAGTCACTAGTAAGCTGATTATTATAGTTAAATGCAGGTAGTTTGCTGAGATCGGTATTAAGTTTAATTGATTGAATTCATCACAGATTGATGCCCCTTACTCCCTGATCATCGCGCTATATCACAAATTGATGGAAATGGGAATCCAGCCATTGAATGCTGGCAAAGGGAATTAGGCATTCGATAACCTGAGGTCCTTGGGGCAGAATCGAGGATGTGCACTTCTGAGGAGTCCAGAACTAGGACGAAACGGCCGTCCTATGATTTCATACTGCCAAGTGTTGACCTAACAATTAAAACAGGAAGTATGAAGTAAAGGAGTAAGCAATGTTCAACATTGGAAAATGTTGATGTAATTTGTCCAAAGATTGGTATACTAGTTATCTGTTTGTATATAGCTATGCATTTATGATTATTAAATAATTCAGAAGGAAATTATTTACTGCATTACCTGAAAAGGCCGATACATTAAAATAATAGAATAGAAGCTATTTACCAATGTTAATGAATTTATTACAAAGAATCTTTTAAGAGAGAAAAATTCTCCATAGTCAGACTGAGAAACGGTCGTTGGAAATGCAATACAAGGCGAATCAGACATTCATAATTCGTTGATAATGCGATAAAAAGATCTAACACATTTCGAACAATCTGGTCACACATTAACTTGTTAAGCCATTTATGTATGAAAAATAAAGGTCAGCGATACAATCAGAAGGACAAAAAAAGGCGATATGACTACCATTATGAATTACACTCTACACCAGATAAAATATCAATATTACCAGGGATAGGTTTAGTGTAAGCATAAATTGTTTTTGAACATACAAAGTAGAGAGTTAAACTTTCACGTAGCTAAGGCTTCAATAAACCTTAGTACACGCCCCAAACAATTTTTACACATCACCACAAAGGCTGATTTAATATCAACTTTATGGCTTGTATCGATTAGTTGTTTAGAAATCGAGGATAATGGCTGTTTATCATGTGCTTCTATCCTGCCTTTAGAGATTATTCGTTTCTGAAACCATTTAAGTATGTGTTCAACTACTGTTACACGCCACCCCCTAACCTTGTTTGTTCAAAAACAATTTATACCTACACTAAACTTATCCTGGTATTATTGATATTTTGTTCGGCCCAGTGTGTTTCATAATGTTTTTCATATTACTTTTGTTATTTTGTCCTTCTGATAGCCTCGCTGACCTTCATTTTTCATGTAAAAATATTTTAACAAGTTTGTGTAATCAGATTGTTCGATATGTATTGGGCAAATATATCACAGCTGTTAAACTTCATTTTCTTATCGCATTATCAAAGGGACTAATTGTTTTCTACATTCCTAATGAATAATAGACAGTTCAACTCCATTTCGTTAAAAGTATCGAATGGTGTAGAAATTAGTGGGTTGAAATTTGATTTTAGTATTAAAGTCTGTGGTTAACATAAAACTGTATTGGCATCATGAATGACAATTTTAGAATTGTTTGTATTTGTCACAGATTAATCTCAGTTGGGTATTGATGAAAAGCAAGACAAACTGAATAGCTGTATTGTTTTAGTATGGAACTCCATGTAATGTTTTACTAAAAACCTTTATGACATTTCTTGATTTTCAAAATATAAAATTATCTTCTTATAAGTATCATAAAATAACATTGAAAATGTATTGGTTTTCACGATTGTACAGTCAGCACTCATGGACCTCACTACATTCGCGATAGGCCAGGCGAATCAAGATGAATGACTAGCTTCCAAAATATTATTCCTCAAGTTTTGGTTGTATTTGCACAAGGTGATTTATTTCTTTTATTCTTACATTTTACTTGCTCTAGCATCCCATCTAACTGTTGCTGTCATTTTCAATTCACAAACTATAACTAATTAATTGTGTATACGTTACTATAGTTCCTTGTCATTGTTGCTCTTGTTATGCGATGTTATTTTCCTAATTAGGTAGCTGTAATATCAGGTTTTACATGTATATAAACGGGTGTTTGAAATAGAGGTAGTCTTTGGCTTAGTTATCTTATGTTCTTCTATCCGGCTTGAGACTAGCAACATCAAGGCATAATTAAGGCATTCGTCACTTTTACTATTTACTATCATCGCATTGGATCTTGGTTGGTTTCATTAATTAATTTGGTTAAGGTTTATCTGTATTGGTTGGAAATTCACGACTCATCAACTAGTTAATTCATAGGTAGGATGAGTTCATATATTCCCATTGATTTGTTATAGACTGAAAGCTGGTCATTCACTGTTGCTATATGTGCATCCCTGAGCGGATCGCCTCAATATAGCGATTATTGCACAAACTTCATTTAAAGTTGGATTGTGACTGGTAAGTGGAATCCAGGACGCGCGTTTGCGTCTTATTTGGGAGTCGTCAGCTGGATGTACCGGCATTAATAGCTTATTATATTATGCAACATTATAATTTATTCCTTCTTTACAACTTTAAATAACAAATAATTTTTTAAAAATAGGAACATTTCATGTTAATATTTATTTAACCAACTGTGAACTTACTCACCTGTTATGTAACTAACTAAAAAGAAAACTTGAAATAAAATGAATTCATTAAACTTTTGCTAATAAAAAAAGTTATCAGTTTCTTTTATTTATTTACATGTTTTTATGAAATGAATGTATGATACATTAAAATCTTTTTGTTTAACTTTATCCCTCCCCCCCCCCCAAAAAAATAACATAATTCAGTGTAAATATTTTGATAGATGAAAAATTAATAACTCAGCAACAATAATATGAAAAAAAAAGAAGATAAGCACAATTTCATATTGTAATTGATAAAAGAAAAAAAATTTGGGATGATATAAAAGTACATAATAATGATAATACAAATAATGTAAGTAAATCAATTACTAGTAGTATTAAACAAATTAATAAAAATATTCCATTAAATGGACATTGGAGCCAACTGTTTCCATTTTAAAATCTACAAAGAAAAAGAACAACATACATCTAACCTTGTCATATGATCTGAAAATTAAAAGAAAAATCAAAATTGTTGAGAAAAGTGACGAAAATCCAGTGAATCTTATGTATGATAAGTATTTTTGATGTCCTGTTAAGATAACACTGACGACTACAATATGTCAACATGTGTGCCTACTTCTGAGGAGCTATAAAGTGAAACAAGTTACCTGTTTAGTGGTTCATTATTTATAATAGTAACCAACTGAAATCAATCTATAATGGATTAGACAGCAAAATGAACTGACTTATTGCATTCCTTAATAGAGGCCATTATTAGAATCAAAGATATACTCACATACGTTTTATTTGAAATCCATAGGTTATATGTACATGCATTCTAGAGATGTGAAATCATATAGCATTGAATTGAAAACAATTCATCCACTGGGTCACAATGAGTGAAAGCGAGCACAGAAATCATGATTTTGGTGAAAAATCCTACTTTCTTGTTGTTGTGATATATTTGATCGAAAGTGATGAGTCCTTATTAGTATATGATTTACTTGGTGTAGATACCTCGATACCGGATAAGGTTACGAATCATATGGTACACTTAACAACAAAAGCTTTGTAAATTTTTCTGAGAAATACTAGAATGAGAAAACATAAACGCAATTTATAATAAATGTGATGAGTAACTCCAGACTACATTGTCTGACGAGATGAGTATCAAGTTTTATTTCAATTAACTATTAACAATACTGAAATACAAGATTATTTTTGGATCAAAAAGAAACTAGAGTAAACAGTGAGTTCACTGGATTGGCGATCTACGATTTCATATTATGCCCACTAATAAGTAGTGTCAAGTTGAGTTCCAAATCCGTTTTTCTTACATTTACATGCCCCATGTGAAATTTGTCACATGAAGTGTGTTCAGTGATAGGGGATGATTGAATAATATATGATGAAAAATTGAGAGAGCAGTTTACGTTTACTGAGGTCAAATTGATCTGGTAATATATTTTAACTGAAATTTATATCAGCATAACTAATTGATTGAATTCGGATAGGCGGAACAATAGATTCTGATTGAGTCTGACAATATATTGGCCAAGTGATCTATATGTATTAGATTAAAGAATGCATACAGTCTAAAAGTCCAAAACAAATATACCTAATTTCTGTTGGATCTCCAGGTGATATCTGTCGGTGCTAAGAACTATCTCCAAGAATTGGGTTTTCAACAGGTTTCTCATTTATCTGATTTAGGAATGATCTTTCACTGGTCACATACTGCTGAAAAGTCTGGTATTCCATTTTAAGGCCATATGGTAGGTAAGAAAATTCGGGAGTGGGCGTGACATGAAGAGTAAGTGAAATGATCATCTGATCAAGCTCACGGCCTGTATATCACTAATAGGTCAGTTTTGGCGAGTGAAGATGATGCAGTTACGCGCATTTTGAGTTGGTTTATGGCACAAAGCTTCCTAAATGTTATTAATGTCACTTTTGCATAGCTGGCTAAATCAATCGTAAAAAACGCCTATATTGTAATCGAATAAAACTAACTGGTCATAGCTTCACTGCACATAATAAACTTGATTTTGAAATACGTTTGATCCTACTATAAGGAAATGGTTTCATTTGTTATTGTTTGAAACAAAGTGTCAAATGAATATTGGATTCACTCATCAAAAAATCTGCATTAAATAGTAGTATATGATGATTTAGTGAATTCTTAGTATGTGATAAGTGTTTTATTTTTTGAAGTCAAAATGAAATATAACTTACCTTTGTTACTGCTGCACATTTACATTATTCACCTTGTCTCAACTGATTCTTTCTTATAAGAACACCTTTACAGTAATTTTCCAATTGTTTAGGATTAGGCCATTCTTCATCATCAATACAACTGTCTTGATTATGAGTAATTGTTGTGTAATCAAGCGTTAATTTACGGATATTTTTAAGGCTGACATTATCTTTTCTTGAATTAGTTAATGAATCTATTTCGTCACTCTGATCCGTTGCTATTTCGTGATCAGTTGAAGTTATTCTTCGAAAACCTGTAAAATTATTTATTACAATTGATTGAAGATACATTAAACATTACTTTTTATAAATTATCAATATTCTTTAGGATGAAATAGTTATTCTACGTACGTACATGTATAATGATTCTAGAATAATGTAGGTAATGCTGCAAGTTCTAGAGTCATAATTAATAAAAGGAAGTACTGTGAACTAAGGAAATACTGACCAATTTCGTTCTATTGCATTATCTTTAAAGAAATATTCACTTAAAATATAATTTTCATGACTAAATAATTATAAATATTTCACTGAGCAGGCAAAATATCAGCTTATAATTGGGTGATGAGGGGATTGTTGAATTTGATATCAAGGAATAAACTCGGTTTGATAACCACTGAGAACCAGAAGGTGCTGAGTAACTGTTCCATTCTAGCATGGTGCTTATCAGCAACTGCAGTAAGCAACTATGAGCGGTTAAGTTCAATTATGTCGGGGATGTGGTAGTTACACACCAACGGCATTGAATAGGTCCGTGCAGTAATATCGACAACAACTAAAGTTAAAAAAGCAACCATTAAATATTACCTCAATAATCTTAATATTAAGTGTTTGTTGAGAAACGCGATAGCTCTGGGATGGACCTCATATGGGAACATTAAGTGTGTACCGCTGAGGAGTCCTTTATTAGGATGGAAACAACCGTCTAGTAGATCCTAGTTATCAGTGGTTGTCCAACACAGATCAATTCATGATATCCAAATCCTTAAATATCAGTTTCTGATTGAGCTGTAACTAACTAGTAATGGTGCTGGTCAGATAGCTGATGTATCACATTCGAATGAATAGAGCGTTTTGGCATACATTTTCCACTTCTTTTTATATGATATTTTATTTATAACTGTGCTAATGTAATCACTGTTGGTTATAAATCTGATCCATTGTTGGTCAGCAAGATGATTATACGACTGAGTAGAGCAACTCCAGCAGGGTTAGAACCAGCTGTCAGCTTACTGAACCACGTGATCACGTAGTCGATAATGCGGTTTGCTACCAGTATTCTCAACAAAATGTCTAAGACAAGCTTGTAAATTAGTTCACGATGATATCATTTAAAGGGAAAAACATATAAAACACTGAACAGTTCCAGTTAGTCAGAAGTAAATTACAGCATAGTTATTTCATTTAATGTAAACAATTTATATACTTTACTAGAAGCCGATACTATCTATTTGGTTATTTACATCTGACTGCAAGCAGTCAGATGCATCGGAACAGTATAGTTCGTTTACACCTTCAGGTACTCATTTTCAAGACATGAAGTTTAGTTATAATTACGAAGTAATACAATGAAATATCTC
Organism: Schistosoma japonicum; assembly: GCA_025215515.1. NCBI lineage: Eukaryota > Metazoa > Platyhelminthes > Trematoda > Strigeidida > Schistosomatidae > Schistosoma > Schistosoma japonicum. Next base: position 29,489,180 of record CM046063.1, read on the forward strand.
TATCTGTGAGATATCACTTCATCGTTGGCAAAACTAAAAGTTTTCATTTTATATTGCATATATCAACTTCATTAGTAAGATACTGTAGAAGGTTTGTTCAAAGTGAATCAAGGTAAACGATAGATTTTACACAATATTCTCCAAATAAATTGAAATTCAAAATATGTAAGAAGCTATTGAATTACTAAAGAATGTCACTTGGTATATAGCATTTTATACATATATGTACTTTAAAAAAGCATGTATTCAACGCTTACAAGATCTAATCTTCAAAGCAATCATATTCACACGAAGACAGTGTAATATAAGCTTGAGAATAGCTGTAACAGCAGAAAAGGGTACAGGCAGGACAGATCTATTACTATATTCCAATACCATTGCGAAAATATTAAACTTCCATAATTCAATTGAATTTTCTTCAATTTTCTCAAATACGTTGCTAAATTTATATAATGAAAAAACAAAACAATTTCACCAGAAAACTAAGCGTACACAAAGTAATAATGATGAAATAGCTATCCATCAGTTCAAGCTGAAATTGTTTACACAAAAAACATGACCAAACGGTCATTTTATCATGATCTTCATCCTTACCCCTGTTGTCCACACTTATTATTTTTAGCTTTTTTTTCAGAAGTACTAACTCTCGTTGCATAGATACTCAATTATTCTTCTTTTCTCATATTCATTAAGTAGACGGTTACATGATAAAATGATGTATTTCTCTTAAGAAATTCTGAAATTTTTTAGATTATTACGTCACCTACTTCTGAATTTGGATTACTTTTTAAAACCGTCTTCTGGCTCCTATATATATATATATATATATATATATATATATATATATATATATATATATATATATATATATATAGGTACGTAGAACTATCGAAAATATATTCTCCGATGAGTATTCTCCTTAATCCTCTACCAGTGATGAAATAATGTACGTGATACACCTAGATCTTAAGAGGAATGCAATATTAAAGCACATGGTAGGTTATATACGAAATTATAAACAAGGACAGTATGTACTTTTATTTGTGTTGTTGCGTCAATAACGCGTGCTTAAAACATTACACGATATCAATATGTAGGTAACTGAAAAGAAAACAGTAAAATACAATGCACTGTATTGGGTTTCGCAGACTCAAACATATGTTAGTTATTTGCATATATTTAAGATGTGATGTCTAACCTATGTCAGTTGTGAATGGTTAGTGAGATCGTAGACAATCGTGTAATGTAATACAAGTGAATCGGGTAGAGGCATTCATTCACCTACTTGCAAAGGTTACGACACTAGTAGTTTTATCTATATGATATTTAAACTTTAATATCTCATAATTTTCTATCAGTCTGACGATTTAGTTATTCATTGTATCTTTACTTCACCCATTCTTAAGAAATGGACTCCTATGATCTCACCATTGATTATATGCATATTTCCTAAAATACAAAACCTGTTCACTACGAAATCATTATTTCATATAAGGTAGAATTGTACAGAAATTGAACTTTTTTCCCATTCAACCCTTATTTTATTTCATAATAAGTGGTACTTTATTGGTTCGATAACTTGGCCCAAACTTTTTATCTGTATATAATGAAATGATGGCAGATAACAGGATCATATGATATTTGTAAAACCGATAGAGGAAGAAACAGTGAATTAGTTAGTTACTTTGTTTTCATCCTGGATGCCCTCCGGAGAATTTAACTTAGGATTTTCATATGTCAAATTTAGGGAAAATTTAGTTTAGTTAACGAGGTAGAATCCAGTGATTTACATTTCCCATCTTTAATTGGGAATATGTATATACATGTATTATCATCAGATTGTTTCTTTCCAACTCACTGTAGTAGATTAACTTTACATAATATGATATGAAAGCTGACTCTGCAGATAATTTAGAATAAAGTATTTTATTTGCATCAGATTATAGCTGCTATGAAAGTGATAGTAGGTTATATTTAGGCTTAGTTATCCAGGCGTTGACTACTTTACACAATTACGTTTCTTCTAATCGTTTATACTCAGACTAAAGTGGATTGTTATAAAATGCATTACATAGAAACACATACGACTGACTAACTTGAAGTGTTTTTTGAAAACGTTTTATATGTTTTGAGAGAAGCTTGGAACGTTTGAAACTCTTAAACAATATATACATATACCATCCTAGATTAAGCAATAAATAAATTTAAATAATGACCTTCTATATCAATGGTACCATCTGTAGTATTTTGGACGTGTCCACTGAGACAGTTGATATAATGTTGAGTCCCTAATTGTTGTTCTGGATAACATTCATTTGTTTATCGCTAGATTTTTGTTTACCAGAACTATTGTTGTACACAAATGTCGTTGCATATGGTGCTATAGTCATAAATGGAGGGGATATAATTATCTAAAACACTCGTTTTCAATTTTTTCTTCAACTTCATTTCAGTTCCTAATGTAAATTACTTTTAAATAAACTAATTCATAAAAAATAAATTAATCTAAACTTAATTTACCTGAAAATTGCAATTAATAAATTGATTAATAAGATTCCAGCAATCATTAAATAAACGGCCAAAAATAATGGACTTAGATAATTGAACATTGGACATTCTGTACCTAGCACGCCGTCACTTGTACATCCTTCTTTTTGGGCTACATATGAAAATAATAATAAGTAATTCGTGACTATGTAGACGAATAAAGACAATATTTCAAACAAAATGCCTTTAGATAATAATTTATACAGTAAGTTAGTTTTTATAGTAGTGATGAATCAGCGAAAGAAAAACAAACTAAATAATAGTTATCGATTTGGAAAAAGAGATACAATGAGGTGGTACCTCAAAGAGTGAAATATGAACTGAAAATGTGGAATAGCAGATGATCAATAAAAAAGAGGTCAAGTTGAATGTACTTGCGCCAATTGTTATTGACTTGGTTTCTGATTGTTAATTTGAAACAATGTAGCCGTTGTTAATCACAAAAAAATACTTTTAAATTTAATGCATAGTGTGCTGTTAGAAATAATATACGGGACGGAAATGTTTGTATTTAAGCAACATTAGATTTCCTTAAACGAACGATTATTTCATACAATACCAAATTCCGTTGAAAATGATTTTATAGGAACTTCAGACACACTGTTAAGCTATCAGAATCGATGAAGGATTACTAACATATTAGATTCTGGGTCTTGAAATATATATGTAAGTTTAATGAATTCCATACAATCAATGTATTATTGGTATTATATTAATGACAGTAGGTATGTAGTTCATTTATCTTCAGTGTTTGACTGAATGCAGAGAATCACACAGTATTACTATTTGCGTTCATAGGAGGAAACGGAATATACTGTCATCCCGTAAAACATAATTTTTCTACATCAGCAAGTTTACGAAAAAAGGTATGGTCATTGCTTGATATGAAATGCATTCAGTGTGGAGATGTTTAGGGCTATAGTGTAAGCTAAAAGTGAAAATTTAGCAGTTTTACTTACACTACTTTCAATCTGATAGTAGCTCATGCTTTACGGTGAAATAAAAATGAGACTATTTGAAGTTCAATACCCATTTAAAACGTTATTAGTGAATTGGTATCTGGACAATTAAAAATAACTAGTGACATCGTAAAAGTGAAAAGATATGATTGCTTAAGAAATATCTGGTAAAGAAATTATCGCATATGTAATTATTGTATCGGGAGACTGAAGAAGAAAAAATAACTCTCGAAACATGTTTTAGGAGACTGTTTCAATTACTTCAGTTGTGTGCAAAGTGAACATTTTATTTTCTATAATTGTTATGTCCATCTCGCCCTATCCTACCGCTTGACCTATTGACTGTTATTATGTCATTTCCCTATCTGTAAACTACGGTTACTTAATTGTGTATACGTGCTACAGTTCACTATTACTGTCTTCTGTATTTTATATTGATGTTAATTTCCTGAATGGTTTACTGCAGTTAGGTTTTATGTATATACAAATGAGTACTTGAAGTACAGTATGATTCTGCCTGGTTATTCATGAGTCTTATGTTCCTCCTGTTTCCTGCCGGTGGTTAGGACATGTGTTACGCATGCCTGACCACCGCCTACCTCGACGAGCAATGTTGTCTGGTGTAGAAGTAGGCTGAAAGAAAGCTAGGGGAGGTCAAACGAAAACATGGCACCAATCCATGAAGTCATTCACAGTTAGGCTGAGTTATACTAATAGATACAGACTACATGGTTGGAGCCCACGAGATGATCGTATCAAGTGGTTATATACTTTAGGTGATATGGCTTAAAATCGTTCGTAATGGCGCAGGTGCATCCAATCCTTATCTTCCTTCAAACTCTAAGTTTTTGAGCTAATCATAATTTTCTCTTTACTAAATCACATTTTCTCAAATCTTATCTCCAATCTCTATACTTTTCCATTAGTACTTACTCTGTTACTATCTCCTCTACTCTGGGATTTGGTCCGACAATTTAATCTCTATCTGCTAATTGGGGCATGGCAACTTGGACTGATGTACGCATGTACCTAGTCCTACATTGTTCCGGTCTGGGACTGAGTGGGCACTGGGCAGACGTACAGGGACCAACTAGTCACTTTTAATTGGCATTTAACACAATAACTTCGTGCGCACAAGGTCACATCGATTAAGTGGTCATACGTGCCAGTCATAACAGAAAGAAACTATCGAAAAGTGTCTAGTGGTTTGCTTAAAGCAAACTCAATATACAATTTAGTCAAGATAATACTGAATAAGAATTATTGTAAAATGAAAAGGGAGAAGTCTGTTAAAATATACTTTAGGCCATATTTTATTTCCTGCAATTCAGAACGAATTTTAATTTACTAAGTCATGTTTGGGAATCTAGTTACCAGGCTGCATCATATACATACCAAGCAAATCAGTAAAATTACATCATATTTAATTTAGGAATGGTGTTAGTAACTAACAACTTAGTCTAAACATTTTTGTTAAAAATTGAAATCAGCTGAGCAGTCATTCATGAAGCATTGGATAGCTATTTTCTTCCAAGTTTAGGAGACTTAAAAAGTGCTTATCAATGATCCTAAACGGTATCAAACTTAGTAATGTATATTATAGAAAATACACGTCAATTTACGATGCACATTATTGTAATATTATATAAATCTCTTTACCACTTATTAAATAACAAAATAATTACAAAACATTCATTTATGTTTAATAAAATGAATTAACGTCGCATGCATCTACTATTTCAATGAAGCACCCTATAAAATAAATTTTCATAATTTATATTTACAGAAAAGCCTTTTAGTTAACTTACCAAAAGCGTATTCCAACATGAGTTCGCCGTATAAATTCCAATAAGGATAATAGAATATATCAACTAATGCTGTCCATGAAAAGTTATTACGATACGGATAAAGTAATACTTGCTGTGATACACCATAACTAACCAGTACAACAACAAGAATGAATATGAACATCTGTAATTCAATAAGCATACTTTGTATCATAACTAATTTAGGACCTAAACGTGGATGATGCGAATACAAACCGTATACTCTTAAATAACAACCAACCACTAAATTAGAAAAGAGAAAGGAAAAACAGAAGCACTAGCGATAACATAAGTGAATAAATAGTGAATGATAAAAGCGATACACAACAGATGTAGTTATTGTAATCAGCAGAGCGACGGCTAGGTGATAAATGGATGCAACTCTAAGTCACTTAAGTCGTGAGTCGTAGTTTTACTATGGCTACATTAGTTTCGACAACCGAGTAGTATCACCTAACATCAGTACATAAATGTCTCAGAGCTTAGAATAGGAGTTTGTACCTGGTGAGTCATATTCAAGTTTATGTATTTTACCGATTGATAGAATAGAAGTGTTTTATTTAGTAAAAATATTTTTTTCTGATATGGGCTGGAAAATTTCCGGTTGACTTCATTAACTAAAAAAGGTGAGCTATATAATGATAACAAATCTTGACAATATTATTAAACAGTCATATACATATAATTAGTTGAATATTAATCATTTCAGTCGAGTCAATGGTAGAATAATGTAGATTGAGCTCGAACTCAACACCAAATTAATCTAGTTGTTGATATACGATCGCCTATTGTAATTACTAATGTTAATGTCAGTTTCAAGTTGATAGTATCAGTCGATGACAAAAGAGTTCTTACTACTACATGTATACCAACCATACAATTAGTTAAAGTAAGTCTAACAATAAATAAAACAATAATGAACAAAACACTTTAATCACTAGTCTGTTACAGTGACTTTGTAATATTACTAATACTATTCGTTAATTTTATGTTAATATAGTAATGAGGAGGTCTAAATAAAGCGAAAATGAAGAACACGAGATTTTATATTAGTTTGCGTGATTTTCATAATCTTATTCGCATACTACGAATTCAATAAGAATTTGATTTTTCTGCAGAATGATGAATAGAAAATGACTACTTGAAAATCTTCTATTTGACAAAGTTTGTTAAATCTTTTGAGATAAATTTTTCATGAACAATTACTGATTATTTACCATACAAGGTACTGACGTTAGTAGTACCAGTATCTGTCGACTGAAAATTGTTACACAAAAACATCTTCAGAAGGGTTACAACTTAAGCTGTTTACTGTTGAATTTTCAAGAAAATAACAAAGTGATATACGAGTTAACTGGTTCATTATACAAGTGAAATATTAAGTAGGGAAAACAGTTTCATGCTAATATAGCTTAGTCAGTAACATCGTAGTAATATTTATTGAATCACTTAAACTATGTACGGAATTATAACTAAATATATACAGTTTAAAGTGAAAATGTTATTTGTTCGTAGAACTTCACTGACGATAAACTAATTAAAAACAACTGAAAACTTTGCTATATGTGAATCAGATAATTTTATTACATGCCAGAATTTTTAGATGCACACTCAGATATCAAAAAAAACTGTGATTTAGGCTCTATACAAGTTAATTCATGTAACTGTTGATAACAACATAATTAATTAGATCGCTAGCAATTATTCAATTTAAAGGTAAGTTTTCATCATATACTGGGGAACTAGATGTAACCTGGAAGAGCATTAAAAAGTTTTTACTTCACGGTGACAAACTGTGAATGGCGAGGTTCACTAACATTCACAGTGAAACAAATAATAATGACGACACTGAATGAGAGTCGTTCTGTTTGGTGAATTAACAGAAAATGAAAATACAAATGACTAGGTGGTTTCTGAGATTATTGAATGTATAGTCTATACAATGTGATTTGAAATATCTTTATCCGATTTATTTTGATATCATGAGTACTTACTCTACAGAACGCCCCACAAACTAGAGACAAATACATACATAACAGACTGTAAAATTTTCCATCTAATGTCGGACCACGATAAAAGTCCTACCGAAAAATATATTTTAATATTAGAGCATAAATATCATGAACTTACATGTGATGACATACAAATATTTAGCATAAATAAATGTTATACTGAAGCCTATACGTAGCGATGCACTTAGTAAACCCAAACATACTAAACATAAATCAGATTTATGTAAATATGAATGCTTCCATCTTGAAAACAATAGGCTAAATTTCCCATCACAAGATTGAGTAATCTGAAGAAGAGAAGATATAAATACATTCAAATTGTAATCATGTAAGTGATTTTGAAAATATTGCTTTTCTATTAAATAAAAAGTGAAAACCACCATTTATTTTACAAAGATAAAAGAAAATAATTGAAATTACGAAGTGAATGTTGTCTACTGCTTCCCTACTACGCTAACCAATTTACAATAAATGATGTTATCCAGAACGGCCAAAAATCACCCGGTTAAGAAAAAGGTAACACTAGTGATAGTATTTACTAAAGCGACAAATCTTCATTAAAGCTGGTGACAAAAGATTAAATTCCAAAAATGTCTACGCTTTTATTTAATGTGAAAAGTGATTTGATATTTGTGTAGTGATTACTGGCGCATTATCGTCCTGTTTATTGTCAGGTAGCTTAAACATAATTAAAATTTACTTAAACTAAAATCTGGAAACTCTTGTTTCAATATATTTTTGGATAGCTTAGCAACATTCCGAATAACTAAACATGATAATAATTAAGTGCGGTAGGAGATTGTTGAATGTCAATTTGATAAGCATATGCTACAGGCTTGTGCGAACATGTTTAAATGATGTTCGCAAATGCTACATGTAAAAATGTGCATGTATTAGTGTGTTATTTTTATTACCAACTCAGTGAACAAGTGAAGCTACGGATTATAACTAGTATCATATTGACTTCTTTGTTTGCCATAACACTAGAAGTACATTTGAGTAAACTATGCTTATCAGATTGTATTAAGTAAATACAATGTGCATAGTATGTTGCAGCGTATAATCACATTCTTTTTACAGTACAGAAAGTAAATGTTTCAACAATTGGTCCTAACTGTTTTTAATTGGTCAAATATGGGTACAACTTGAGAACAGTGGATAACAGAGAAAAGAAAGGGTTCTATAAAAATTAAACACCTCACAAACTTATTTCTACACGATCTAGACTGAACCTACAATCAATATTTTCTGATAAACATTATGGCTTTGGATATCTGGTCTGTTGCTCGGCTATGCAAATGTACGGCGTAGAGTTATTACGTTCTAGTTCCAAATAAAAAAAATATGTTTAAATTATTCGATAACGTACCGGATAACGACGACCATAAATTGTGATTAACATGTTTATTTCACTAGTAAACACTGAAATGACTTTGCTAACATTTGACGAGATCAGAAAAAATTTACCACATAGACGAAATAAGTCAGTTATAACAAGAATGCTCATATCATAACTGTTGCTATTCACAGCTTTAAATTACGAAATATTGTTTTTAAATATAGACAAGCTACCTCTTTACCATGGTTCAAAGCTATGATATCTCTTCTTAAAAATGTCGTTATTAGGTGGCTAGAATCTAGTTTTCTCTTAATGCAATCCCTAATTATATTACCCGAATAGCTGAAATTTGTAACAGAAACTTCTGCTGAAATATTTTGACATTTGATTTGTCTTACAAACGAATGTATATCTATGAAGGTTAGCTTATCAAAGTAGAAGAAAATTTACTTTATCCGAAGTAATTTTTGTCAATTTTAGTTTAGTTAAGACAGTTCACATCACCACATTAAATGCGTAAATGTAAAACAAAATCTGAAAAAAATTTATGAGAGTATAAAACTACTAATTATACAAGTGAACTAACCTGTTGAATCATGTCGATAAGCATTGCAACAAAGTAACCGATAACGAAAGCTTCATGAATTGAAATCTTATTTGGATATGTTTCAAATAATAAAGTGTATGAAAAATGCACAAGGAATATGACGTAAACTAGCTGAAATAATTTGTATTTCCAAAGAAGAAAACAAGAAAAAGTAAAACACTTAGATGAGTAGGTTCGAACAAAGAAAGCAAAACGTTTAGCTGAATCAAAAACAAATTAGACTACTCATTACTATCTTTCCAAGCAAAAATTATAAGCCTAATAAAATAAGACTATTGAAGATTTATTAACTCGGGTAGACGTTTTTAGTAATGTTGAATTTTCTGAAATGAATGTTTTGATTTTTAAATTATTGCTGTTATTTTGATTACTTTGAGATCTAGCCACGTGACTGATTAATTTAAGTCATATAGGTTGAAAGATTGGATCCATATCAACGTATCTAGTGAATATTCAATGTTCTGAAAATCATGCTACTTGAAATTCCTTGGAATTAATAGAATTGTATCGATCCTAGTAATTTAACACTTCTATAATCAAATTCGTGTTCATAGTTGCTTAATGCACATCAGTCCACCCATTGTTAATCTGTGTTCATAATTATGTACGCTAATGGGATGTTCTGTCTCTCCAAAATAGTTATTCCAGTAGTTGATATAATCTATTTAGCAGATAATGTTAGATTTGTCTTTATTCTCTGATGCAGTTACAGATTCGCCTAGAATGAGACAAAATGACTATACTTGACTTGTGAACGATAAAAAAGATACATCGGGACTAACAACATATAAGGATTAGGTCAATCAAGTACATGGCAAGAGGTCGAAACTATGCACACAACAAGCAAGAAAAGGACAGATGAAGATAATAAGCTCCGTGAAGACAGCTATTCGAAGACAAGGTTATTAGAACGAACTAACCAACATATCATTCACCTTACAGAATCAGAAGTTGCCAATGAAATGGCCCTGTCAGTCAAATAGGAATATTTGACTCTTCTTTATTAAGTCCTCTTGGTTCTTAAGCATATTATGCTGTTACCCGGACAAAACCCAATATTCACTATTACAGCACCTAGTTAGTTACAAGGTGGTAAGTGTTGTTATTGGTTCGAATTTGATTAAAGTGTTCTATAAAAGAGATAAATTAAATAGAACGAACACTATAACCTAAAACATTGTTAGCAACGAATAGCCTGACGACGACAATAAACTAATGTAATCAATGTGAAGCGGTGTTACGAACACCAGGAATTCATTCTTAACTACGTTGTTCACTGGGTGCACTCATGACTGTATTAGGAGAATTTGAAAATGAAACATTTTAGTCACTATATGATTCATGTTTTTATGAGAATCAGATACCATATATCAAGTTTTATTGCTGTTAAAGTGACTAACGACATTCAAATAAAAACTATGGTCGATCCCAAATGAAAAAAACAGTTGTCTATGCTTAATAACTTTTGCTTCGTAGGCCGATATCAACATACAAATGTCCGTCACTTGCCTTTGCAAAGAAAACAGATAGGTATTAGGCGGTAGAAATTTACAGCATAACTACGAATAGTAATCTCTACTGTACAAAAACAGATGAAATGTTTATCAGAAGCAGAGTTTGCAACAATCAAACCTCTAATTTTTTTAATGCACTGTTATGCTTAATGCTATTGGCTACATCTATTCTGAATTTAGTAGGCGCCTACAACGTCAAAGTGTATTCATCATTCATCGAAAAGTGTTCACTCACTATATTTTTTCATAATGTTTATATAAAGGTAATATGTGGGTAAATAACTGTGTTATAGCATTTGCTTACTAACACTAATAAAACATTGTTATAAACGACTAAAAGAGTATAGATATTGTATACCATATGAAACACTTAGACATATGAAAAGTTTTTAACGTTGTACTTTAGAATTCATTGTACCTAATAAGGTGTAGAAACTAGCCAATCAGTATCATTACTATTGTCGTATATCACACATAGTGACCTTTGAGTGCGGCGGTTAGATATAACCTTGATATAAAACACATGGCTCACAATATTATACCAAATAATCTATCGCCATAACCAAATAGGTTTCAAATGCTGAAGTTTGAGATAAATTTACTGTGGATAGAATGAACATGCATGTGTTGCACTGGACTACCGAATAAGTAATTATTGGTGATGCATGAATATTTTAAACAGAAAATAATTATCTCAGTAATAAAAATACTTCATGTCTAGAAATCACATTATCATTCATCTAAATATCAATAAACATCACCTGTCTTGTAAAGTAGCCAATACAGTATAAATAAATACCCGTAGAAATAAGCTTATTAGCTGGAATGTTATCATTAACCATATTTGGCATAATATTATTCAGTCAGATGAATAAATAGCTATTACTATGAAACAATTTGAACTGCAGCAAACAAACAAAATCCGAGATACTCAATTCATCATATTTGGGACTCGCCAGCCGAATTAACCTGAATCCTACGTTTTTAATACTAGTTAAAAAGTTATACTTAACTTACTGTATTAAATGTGAATTTTGTCCGTGGAGCATTATAAAACAAATAGATCTTTTTCATGATCATATTACACTTAGAGATCATCCCACAAGATATAGTAGAATTATGATCTTTTTTATTGGTTGCAAAATTAAAGGAATTAGGAGATTCTTCAAAGCTTTGGGACTCATATGTAATTACACGACGATTTTCCCATTGAAACAGGCAGTCACAGAATAAGAGGAAAGGAAAAACCAATGTGCACAATATTATGAACCTGTTGGTATGTATTCCCCGACCCCATGCATAATACAGTGAATCTTGACATGCTGTTGAGCTGATGAATTTTCGTCGCACAGATTGAGCTGCTAAGCGTAGACAATTGAAATGACCCCAGATATGTGTTTCTTTTTCTAATAGATTTAGTGTAAGCTCCTAGAATTATAATACAAGAGAATTTCATTTTCGCAAAATTCTTTGTGATTGATTAATAGTATTTTATGAGTTATATTGTAAAAAATAACTTACAATGTTTTGAGGTTTTAGAAGCATATACAAGCACATGTCTAAGTATAAAAAGTGGAGGTGCACGAACATTTGACCAACCACTTTGAACAAAAAAGTACTGACTGTTTACTATTTGTTATTTTGGGACGTATCAAAAAGAACACCATTGAACATGTAAGAAATTGAACCTACAAGATTAGATTTCAGCGAAGAGCTAGTCAGTATCAGCTTCATTCAACTTGAAATGCATCGTAACTAAGGCATATTTCATAAGTAAGTGGAAATTTATTCATTTTTGTGATTTGGAAAAGTACTCAACTCATTAATTTCTAGAAGAACTTCAACAGGCAGGACTGGACGTCAACTTTTAACTCGTTCTATGGTTAATTACAAATTAACCAAACAACCATAAATCTCTTAACTAAATGAAGTAAAGTTATAAATAAAGAGTGAAACCCTCGATGAGTAAATTTTCCCCTGAAAAAGTCAATCCGAATTTCGATATAACTAGTGTGAAGAGTTAGTAATGATAGTGGATGCATTGTCATTCTATAAACTTACCGCATTTCTGAAAAACCGAACAACTTCCATGAAACGATACATGACATTTATTTATAAACGACAAGAGGTTAAAAGTCATTGGTGGAATTTAGAATAGTGGAAAATGACAGACTTGATATATTAGAACTGACAAAATGTCAGATTAAAAACATTCTCAATTATTACGAATAATTCTCATATTATTTAAGCGAAAAAAAAGTGATAGTTACTACTTTCTCAATATAAATATACATCATCCGATAGATAAGCAAAGAATGATTAACCTGATTGTTCAAGATAACTTTCTTGTCCGACTTTCCTAGGTAATTTAGTTGACGAACACAGAGTGTAAGTAAACACCGGCAAAATATCTCCGTAAGTTAAAAGATCGATAATTATTATTTCTGGTGTTGAACTAAAAGTTGTCAGAATAATAATTTGAGGAATCTACACTATATGTTATCAGTGTTTGAGATGTTAAACTGTATTCACTAGACACTAAGTAAATACGTATTTATATTACTCATATTTTAAGCCTTCCATAGACACATTAACAACTTCCACATCCTTTTCTGTTCCTGATTTATCGTATTCTTAGCCTAAAAATACAACGCCAGCTGTGTACAAAACTCTCCTAGCTTTGTGATTTGTATTTATCCTTATGAATTAGTCCATCACGTAATATATAAAAGTAATTGTCCTTACATCTTAAAAGACTATCCTTATTGGAAGATGCGTTCTGCTGTCTCTGGGTTTTAATTAATCACTTGCTATACCAGCCACTCAGTAGTCGCATAATTCAACTAGACCTCATAAATGAAAATCTTATTGCTTTTTTATGGGAGTAAACTCATATCAACATAAACTAGCACGGCCACTCTCATCTTACTAGCACAAACAAGGTCACTATATAAACCATTTATTGATTTTGTAGTATGATGTTATAGGCTCATTTTAGACAACTACTGCAAACTAGGGAAAATTCAGAAGTTATTTCATGTAGATGTAGTAATTTTTAGCAGTGCACGTCATTTAATTATCAAGTAAAACAAAAATATAAGTACTTAGATACTTACCTCACTTGTTTCATAACATTTTTCTAACAAACGAGTTGCAATCATTTCAAATTCTTTCATATATGATTCATACAAAGCTTTTGCTTCTGTATCATATGATGGTAGTGATTTAATCATATTCGAATAAAGACAACATCCAATTAAGGCTAAGATAAGCGCATTGTCACTACGTTCCCAAAAATATAAAGCCATTTGTTGACGTTGATGAAGTATAGCCCAAAGAAATAATTCCTTTAATTGTCACACGATAGAATTGGAAAAACACGATAGAAGCAATTTTTGACAAAAATTAAGTCAACTATACGAAATGGTTGTAAACTGATTACGTAACAAACTGAGTGAAGTTTCAACAAGAGACCACTTTATGTGATTAATGACAGAAGAGGATTTCAAGAAACTGGACTTATTCACTTTTCGTTCGAGACTCATATAACAACGGTGTTTATCACTTGGATTTTAAGTAAGAACAAATAAAAAATAAGGCTGATTAATAGCAGCACGTGAAAACTGACTGGTGTTAAAGCGGTTTGGACAGTAAAGAGTTTCAAGCGATAAATAAGATAAATTATAAGTAGCAGCTTCTGTCACGCTAGTATACAATCTACAAAAATTCTGTTGTATTTGATCATACATTATGAAATAATATTTTTACTTATTTCCAAAATAAGTTCCAATCAGAATAATGTTATTTCATCTAAACAAAATTTCAGATTTGTAAGGAAAATTAGAAAACAAAAAAAAAACAGTTGGGGATGATCTCAGACCGGGAAAACTATCAATTAATTGTGTTAATTGTAACATGTGAATTATCTTTTTAATCAAAGCTAACTGTGTATGTCGCCTAAAACTCTGAAATTAAGTTACGATAATCAATTCATGTTAGTTCCATTTATCAATTCAGGATGATAATAAAATTCAAAAATTCAGTAAATCATGTCGATGTTAAGAGCTCATAGTTAAGTAAAAATGATTCAAAGATGTCATGTGAACCTACAAATTAAATGCTGACAACAATCTCAAATAATTAAACAAATACTGTACAATTCAATACACTATTGTGTAACGTTTTAACTATTTACTAGCTAATGAATGAATGAATGAATAACAACCTGAAAAATGCTACATATAAATACTCTAGTTTTTTTTCTTTAGAACAAAATTTATTGTAAATAAAATTATTCAGTGTAATTTGTAGTTTACCTATTTTAACTATATCAAAAACTTTTTAACAATCTATTCAAAGTATTATAGACATAAATAAATTTTCATTAGTAAAATAGTGTAGGTCAATAAAACAAGTCTTGTGTTATCTATTTAGTATGAAATAATTATTCATATAGTTTAGTATTATTCTGATTTCTAAAGGGTAAGATTAGTAAATTAGTGAAAACAAACTTAGTAATAATTGAATTAAGGTGATTTGTCGAAGTTGGTATTAAATTTTAGTTGATCAAATTCATCATAGATTAATGTTGATAGGGTACCGTTGAATACCAGGGAGCACTAGACAGTAGCTTCGTCCTAGTATAGGACTCCTCTGTGGGAGTAGGTATCCTAGATTCCACCCAAGGGAGTTCGGGTTATTGAACGCCTAACTATCTGCAACATTGGGCCTGCATCAAATGGTAGAAGCAGCTGTCCAGTTCTACTTGGTTTCTAATGGTACTCAACAATAACAATCTGTGACGAATTCAATTAACTAAACTGAAAATTAAAATTTTTAGTGGTGAATTATATTAGACCAACATAACATGACTAATCACATTGTCATGCTGTTAACACAAAATCTTCGAAGTATACTGATAACCAACTATGACTTATCAGTAAATATTTTACGGTTTTCAACTTAATAAAGAGTAAACAGATAATCAAATATTCTGTTAATAATGAGACTGAGACTGATGTTAGTTTTTGTAAACAAGTGTTTTCATCACATTATTGTCATTACCTTAGAACAATTATAAATACCATTAAATCAGAATAAGATTTTTTAATATCGTTTGTTAAAAGTCCATATTGATAATTACTAGGTTTAAAATGATACTCATTTACAGCAGTCTATTGTTAACAATGAAAATCTTTACATGAAACCTATTTCTATCAAACTGATCAATATGAGACCCTCGAGCTAGACTTTGTGCTGGTTGGCACTTTTCATGAAGGTGAACCTAACTTTGAAAATACTTATCAGAGCACAAAGTACTTAGTATTAGGTCACTTACATCAGTATCCACATTGATCAATGATACTCTGCCAGTACTAATAGGATAAGACAATTCTCACATTGGTCACTACATAATGATCAATTTATGAATAGTTGTAAATAGAATGTTATTTAACATCCAATTTATTCGAGGTGTTTAGTATTATACACCAATTATACTGTATTGGAGGTGACTGAATGAATCAACTTAATATCTGTCGACGTTTATCTCAAATAAACTTTGGTATTGTTTACATTTAAATGACGCTAACGTTAATGCTGAAAAGATAATCAGTTTATGATATTTAGGAACAAACGCGCGAAAAAACAAAACAATCCGCAGTCGACTTACATTAATTTCAAGATAATGAAGGTTTGGAAATTCTTAGGAATTTTTACCGGCAAAAAATTAAGAAATCAAAACACGTATGAGTTCATATAAATGATGTGAAAAATACCATATAAATGCACGTTGTCTACTAAAGATCTTCTCACAGAATATAAGTGCACTCCTAAAAATAAAATTGACAACGTTCGGTCGTTGCGAAATGAATATGATTAAAGAGGTCGCAATGTGACATTTTATCGCGACGTCAATCATAACAATCTGTAGTTTGCTCGTGCCTGACATTGTAAAAACTTGAATTCAGTTTTGATAACGGATTGACATCAAGTGGAGAATCATTGGACACTAGTCATTTGCTTCCTCCGTAGTATGAGACGTTTTGGTAATGTATGCCAACACATCTATACGTAATCGAAACTACAAAATTAATGTCTTACTGTAGTCGATAGGATGAATGTTTTGTTCTAAAACTTTTTAGACTCTGTCAGTCACAACATCTCACTGTAACTTTGGTGATGCTTCTAAAACTTAGTTCAATGTGAAGTCGTGAGTGTTCATTGAGATAATCTCCTATACAGAATTAAATATCTATCCAGTATTTTGATTTTATAGAAATCTTCCTAAACAGTATTTTAAATAAATGTTGAGAATTTTTCTATGGCTTACTTGGAACGGTGAGGAAAATGTTGCTCTGTTCACTCCATCCAGTCCGTTTGTCTTACTAGCCATATCCTACGAGTGAGATAATACAAGAAGTGAAGAGGTAAAAAGTCAAATGTTAACCTAACAAGAAATGGAGGTAAATAACAATTTTACTGTGATAAATAATGTATCTAACGCGATATACGAATAAACTTAGAGAAAATACACTAGGAACGTAGCATACTATTAAATATCTTAAATACTGTGTTCATGAAATAGCCAGAATACAATAACGACACTAGATGAGTAAACCAGATAGTATGAATGATCATAAGAGAGTGACTAAAACGTTTAAAGTTTATTTAGTTAGGGACATCAGTATTAAACAGATGATGCAATACGTTTAGAATTAGAATTTCCCTGAGTTCTTGATAGTATGAAGACTATTAGCATTGAAAATATCTAGTTGGTTAAAATAAACTGTGAAAAACAGCTCAGAGGCGCGTTTCATCATATTTGGAACTTGTCGGCTGGATGCACCTACATCCCAATTATGATGTTCACACCGGGATTCGAAATCAATTCGTTTCTTGCCAAACGCCGCAGCATTCACCACTAGACTACTGAGTCCAGACAGTCACACTTGTGAAACGAGCACATAGATAATTAAGACGAACTTGTATCTTCTCGTTGATTTGTTATGGACTGAAGCGGGTCAGCTATATCAAGGCGATTCGCTCAGGACGCATATACAGCAATAGAGATTGACCAGCTTTAGTCTATAATAAATCAACTGGAAGACATAAGTTCATTCTAATCAGTTGTTTATATTCTAGTGTTTCAACTACAAATGCAGAGTTTAATCCTCCACATAGAATTAAATTAACAGTCTACTCCGAAAAATGAAAGCAATACCTAATCATATGAAAATTCATTGAATGTTATCAATCCTTAATTATGATCTGATCAACGAAGTTCAGGTTAAAATGTTTTCTTTTCTTACATAAATATAAAACGGAGAACTTTGGATGAATAAAGTAAAGAAAAATTATTAAACTATCTTCCATTTACAATATGTTTGGTTATGAACTTCAATAAATCACATTCGTGAGCATAATGCAGGCTTCATTCCCTTAAACTTTCATTAAAACATTTATAATCAATCGTAAACGATTAGAATGATTCAGGCAACTGTAGACTAGGACAATTTAATTATGAGAAAAATGAAACATGAATTTGAATTCTGGGGAAATATATATCCAACTTCTAAATTTCTTACTTCATTATCTACAACATAAAGAGCATTTTCAAAACTTCCCAACATTATGAATAATAGTTTATGTATAGTAGATAATCGTAATTTCCTTGTATATTGGCAGGTATTTTCATCACTAACATTATTGTAAACAACATTTGTTGGTGAATGAAGAAGTTTATGCTTACGAAGACATTTTATTAATCCATCACGTCGAATTGAATCATTATACAGAATACGAAGACGATCAACAGTAAGAAATGTTTTCATTGTTACACCATTATGTAAGAACACTTTAACAAAATCAAGTTCATCACATTTTAATGCTTCTAACATAAAAGATTCTAGAATCCCTGTGCAAAAATGAAAGAGAACAAATATGAGTAAAACAACAAGTAAACTAATAAGAAAATAAATAAATAAATTTCGATAAATTGTTTTCGTTATAAATTAAACACAATACAACTCATTTGAAGATGATTTCACAGAAAGAGAAGAGGATTGGTTAGACAAACACAAAACAAAATATGCATCTCAAAATGAACAATTCTATATCACAACTTATTTAAGATTAGGTTATTCATAATGTTGTAAATGTTCACAGAATATATCGTATCCAGCACTTTCGGTCATTTTCCTGTCAATTAAGTGGAAGAATGCTTACTATTAAAGTACAATTTCTACTAAAGATTTCATTTTAAGTATCTAAAGGTAACTGCAGTTGTTTGTTATGAACATTTCAGTGTAACTTGGTTTAACATGTTGGACTAAAAACAAATTTATCAAAACTTAGGGTTTATTATAAAATCTTAAATAAAAACGGAACTTTGATATACCATAAGTACCCACTAAGTGAATGCGAAAATCTTGAACAGTATTGGGTGCAACATACTATGTAATAATAGAGAATGCTGCGAATAACCGCAGATATCATTTGAAATGTGCATTCTTAATTCGTTTAGTAATTGTTATGTCACGAGAAATTTGGTTAATTGATCGAATGTCAATTGGATGTACCTAGTCGATAATTGCGTGTCTGCCCTATGCCCACTGAGTCCGAAGCCAGAGATAGAAGAACATAAGCCAACAGACCAACCAGACAGAGTCAAATCAGATTTCACACATCCCTCTACACATACATAAAACCTGAACGCACAGTCAACCAATCAAGAAACTAATATTAATACAAAATAGGAGAAATGGTGAATGTGAAATAGAGTTCGTATACACAGTTGATTAATCATAGTTCATCAATGAGTAATGACATAATAACAGTTAATGTATCAAATGGAAGGATGGGTCAGGGGGAACTGAATGATAATAAAATAAATTGTTCACCTTGAATATAACTAAAAATTCTGAAACAGTTTACAGATAAACAACCCTCGAAGTTAATCAGTCTTTTTTAGGTGCTTGGCATATCAGTAATCAAAATATTTTCTTAGAAAAATAATATGAAATAAGGGTCACTAAATGAAAACTTAGTGGTATAAATGTAACAAGTTCTCCAGGAGACGTGATAATGCTATGTTCGATTTTATTCGAAAGTTTTGGTTATACTTATAAAAATACTAACTACCTTATTACTTCTGAATTGATTCTTTACTTGTTTTATGTTAACCATTATTAACTGAGGTTTCCCTGAAATTCAGTTGGTGAATAATGACAGTGGAGAATTTAGCCAGATCAAGCTTTATGGATTGAAAAAGCCAAGACCACAAATGTGACGTTGTGCAGCGTAATTAATTCAGCTGTCATTAACGAGATAGACATCATTTCGACAGCTAAATATTGTACTATAAGCTTTAGATAGACACTTACATACGTTTATGAAATGCACAAAAATGACAATTCGGAGGATTTGTGGAAACTTGATTTTTTATCTGTGCATTATGTCAATTGATCTTGAATCATTTACAAACTGGTGTTAATTATCCGACCGGATAAATGAGGATTGTGGTAGAGTGACAATATAATATTGCAGCAGGAAATTTATGTTTACACTTATCAAATTGAAGAAGCATATCTGGAAATTCTGAAACTGATTTGCCACTTTCTTAAAGTATTCCCATAATTGGCAGCTTTTTATGTGCGTGTAAGTCAGTAATTAAGACCGATTCAAAATTCAACCAAAGTCTTCAAGAAAGGGTCAAGAATTTACCTTGTTTAAGCTGTTTGCCTTGCTGGAATATTTTCTCTCGTGCAATATCACTTCGTTTCCAAGTGAATGCTAATTTTAATTGCTTTTCTAAATCAGACGATGTTTTAATCAGTGAGAAAAGAATAGCTAAATCCAGATCATTGGATGTATTCATATCAAATGTTGTAATTAGGTTTTTATTTCGTACAATGAACTCAATCATTTTCAAAGCTGCATCCACTTTTGGCGGAGTACCAGACACACTTTGTAGTTTACGCCTTAAATGCATGACTTCCATTTCTGAGAATCCATCAAATTCACTGTTTATCCAAACAGAAATCGGGCATTAAAATGAAGTAGTATACACAAAGAAATATATATATATATATAACTCAAAACTTTTTATACAATAAAAATGCGATTACCCTTAAAAGGCAAAATAAAACTATTTTACGCATCTGTAAAGTATCGATATCAGCTGTCTTTATGTGAATCAACCAGTTTATCTGCCACTGCGGATTAGGGTGCATAGGTCGTAGCCAGGACTTGATTCCAGCCCAGCTTTACAACGGCGAGAGGAAAGTGCATACAGGTTTTACTTTTGAATGTTTACTTGATTGTAATTACTCTAATAGCCCAAATGTTGATCTTAAATTTGTTATACTGGATGACTAAAGAAGGGTAACAGACTTCTAGAACTATGATTTAGAAGACTATTGAAATTATTTTAGTTGTGAATAATGTTAACACTTCATTTCCATCATTGTTACGTTCCTCCTACGTTATCCTCTTGTTCAGTATACTTACCGTTAGTATAATGTCTTTTTATTATTAATTACAGTTAATTAGTTGTGTACAAGTTACGGCTATTTACTGTTACTAACTCCTTTGTTTCGTATTAATGTTTGCTTCCTAAATGGTTGACTTTGTCATCTGATTTTATGTATACATAAGGTAATGCATGGAATATAACATGATTTTGTCTGGTTGATTCGTCGGCTTGTGTTATTCCTATTCTGGCCTGAGATAGCGTGGAAATCGAGCAGATATACAGAGACCAACTAGGCACTCATTGGTGTTTGTCATTGTGAACTAGAGCGTACAAAACCATACCCATTAATTGGTTTTATACATCAAACATAACAGGTTTTTTTACGTCACAATAGTATTTTTTATAAAATTGATTCTAATTCAAGATTCCTCTCTAAACAACTTGACGAAGCAGAATCATCGATAAACAAGGAGGGTCTAATGCAGATGTGAAGGCGCGGATCGGAAAGGCAAGAGCAGCATTTCTACAAATGAAAAACATCTGGATCTCCAACCAACTGTCAGCCAACATTAAAGTTAGAATTTTCAATATAAATGTGAAGACAGTTCTGTTGTATGGAGCTGAAACTTGGAGAACTACGAAAAGCATCCTTCATAAGATACAAGTATTTATAAACAATTGTCTGAGTAGGATACTTCGGATCCGTTGGTCGGATACCCTCAACAATAACCTCCTATGGCAGAGAACAGATCAACTTCCAGCTGAGGAAGAAATTAGGAAAAGACGCTGGAGGTAGATAGGACACACACTGAAGAAACCACCAAATTGTGTCACAAGACAAGCACTAACATGGAACCTTGGAGGTCAAAGGAAAAGGGAGAAACCCAAGAATACACTGCATCGGGAACTGGAGTCAGACATGAAGATACTGAAGTGTACTTGGGAAGGACCGAAAATAAAAGCTCAGGACAGAGTTGGTTGCAGAATACTGGTCGGCGACCTATGCCCCACATGGGGTAACAGGCATTGATTGATTGATTGATTGAACTGGACGACGCATCAGAAGCTCTAGCCATAAATGAGGTAAAGTTCGAACTTTTAGTACAAAGTAGTATATCCTACATTTGTCTTCATTATAGTTGTATTCCTCTTTTTTTCATTTTATTTATTACGCATCCAAATATGTTTTCCTCTTTATATTCCTCTGAGATTTAATTATAAATGTTTTCTGAAGCACTTTATTTAAACCATTTAATTATTGCTACGATTGGGTGTTGTGAAGATAGTTGAAGTCGATATCATGCACTAATCTGGAATAAACAGCCACTGGTCACCAGGAAGTATCGAAAAGCTATTTCGTACTCCCCGCCCCACAAAGATCAAGTCTAAAGCTGTTAAGCTTCATGGAAAATGCTTAATCTTTAAGCTAGTAAGACGGAATACAATCATTAATATATAAAACTTTAGATTAATTCATGATGTTAAATTCAAAGTAAATAAACTCCAAAACACTTAATAAAACAATAAACATTCTTTCACTAGAAATTAATATCAGAAGGTAATTTCTAAGGCTCTAGTAAGAAGGTATAATTGGTGAAGTTCAGAGATGTTGAATATAAGACAAATATTACCAGTAGCAATGGATGAATTCGTATGATATATGACGGAACGACTAAAATTATAAATATCAACAATTACATACCGGCTCATTGGTCTAAAATTTAAGTATTTATCGTAAAGCCTAAAGGTCTTAAGCTTATTATGCAGTGTGGATGTGAGGGCGGATTGCTGAGGAATCCAATTTTAGGAAAAAACAGTTTTCCAATGCTTCGTTGTTATCGGTAGTTATTCGACTCAGATTGTTCTTGTATTGAAACTTCATCAGTTGAGGTGGTTGGGACATGTGTTACGCATGTCTAACTACCGTCTGCCTCGACGAGCTATGTTTTGTGGCGTAGGAATAGGTTGGAAGAAAGATAGGGGCGGCCAAACCAAAACATGGCAGAAATCGATGAAGTCACTGACAAATGGACTGAGTCATGTTGGTAGATGTAGGCTGCGTGGTTGGGGTCCGCGAGACGAAAGTCACCAATGGTTAGAGACCTTGAACGACATGGCTCAGAATCGTTCGCAATGACGCAGGTGCATCCACTCTTTGTGTTCGCTTAAAATCTAACCTTCTCTATCTTTCTCCTTTCAAATTTATCTCACTGAATTATACTTTTCGAATCATATCTTCGCCCCCTAATTTTCTGCATTACTGCTAATACTTCTACTATCGCTATCACTCTTGGATTTGAACTGACAGTTGCGTCTCTGTGCTGATGCGGTATGGCAACCTGAACTGATGTACGTACGTACGAGGTTCTGCGTTGTATCTGTCTGTCTGTTCTTGTTATCAAATCCTTTAAATAGAGCTGAAAAAAATATTTAATTTTAACTCTTATCCAACGTTACTTCACACAGTTCAGTGCTTTCCGATTTCACGGTGCTTGGAAAATATAGTAATTTGGTTGATGAGGCTAGTAAATATTTGCTGCGTACATTCATCGTCTATGGCTCACCGACTGATATGTAGTCACAACTAATGTGTAATTGTACTGAAAGATGTGGTTTAATGAGTATATTCACGTAAGTCATATGAATTAAACGTATGTTTTGCAACTATAAATGTATACTTTCACCTTCTAACATGCATTTTACAACACAAATATGTCTAAAGTTCATTTAGAACTTATGATGGTATTTAACTGCTTATCGAAAACTACATGCCTAAGCATATAATATTTATATTATTATTTATGTTGCTTTCTTTCTGTTTTATTCTGTTACTATAAATGATAAAGACTAATCGAATTCATACAAATAAGCTAAAAAAAAAAACATTTTGCACCATGTTATATGATGTTAATAATAGGTTATATGATAAGAGTAAAAATATTAGCAGTTTCATAAACCGTTTATCATTCAGATAGTTAAGCGAATATTTATATTTTATTTGAGGAGGTTTATGGAGATTGATATTAAGTTTTAGTTGAATGAATTTGTCATTAATTGATGTTGGTAGGGTACCATTGACTGGCAGAGTTCAGAGTTGTTGATAGTGAGACTGTTATCACCGATGACAATGCATAATCGTCGCACTATATCACAAATTGATTGAAAGTAGGAATTCTATCGACTGAATGCTAGCCCAGTGGTTCAGAGAGTTAGGTGTTCGCCAACTAGAAGCCCCTAGTTTAGATTCCTAGACGGAATCGAGGGTGCGCACTGCCATGGAGGAGTTTCATACTTAAATGAAACATCTGTCCAGTTCTCCTTGGTTTCCAATGATACTTCAACCAACATCAATCTGAGACAAATTCCAACCTAACTAGGATATTTATATCCTATTTATTTGAAGTCCTAATGAATTGTTTCGACTGAGGTTTATTCACAGAATTTTTAACGCATACTTTGTTGTAAGCAGAATCGTCGAACATTTCCGTAAGTAACTACTGGATACTAAAGTGTAATTTTCATTAACTTTGTTTTAAGGCTTTACTTTAACTAGATGCATGTCTCTAAAACAAAATGTCCAGCTACACTAGTATTCGTAGCATAGGGTCTTTGATAACTCCAGATTCTTGCAATGATGTCATCAGTGAAAATCACACAATAGTAGGTAGTACTCATTAATGTAGAAATGACTCCAAGTATTGAGTACTTCAAACTTCATGAATATTAAAAATGTTGCAAATAACCTCGGTTATATTTTACGTCAATTTACCGATTGTTATATTATCGGCATTAAATATATATAATGAATTCTGCTGAACTTTGACCGAATTATTACATTAGTGTATTAACACTTCATACAATTTGTGAAGTATGATTCTATGATGTATTTGTATTAGAGGAGGGAAGTATATATTTATGACCAGCCTCTTTTATAATTATCATCAAAATGAAACTTTAACGATATATTACTTAACGATGTAAAATCAATAACTAACTCATTTTTCGAGCGATATTCGAATGCTAACGTCAGGATATCAGCTGCTCGCCCAGTCCCAGAACAAATCACCACAGGAACGTGCTCCGTGATACTATTTTTGGCATCAATAAATACATCATGACCACCTTCAACAATGACAAGTACTACAGGAATGTCGAAACCACCAACTGTAATAAAAACAACACATTTATGCAAACAATTATTAATTATTAGATTTGTGGAAGCCATTGCTTCAAACACGTAACATTTCCTACAAAGAGGAGATAAAAGTATATGCGCTGCACATGATTATATATAGACCTGAATAATGATAAGATGCCTCGACGAAAGCAGAAGGTTTCCTTAAAAGTGAAGTGAATCTTTTACTTAATACTTATTGGTAGAAATCAGAGCACTTTAACTATTAATCCAACCACTTCGTGGTATCGATGGCTAAACATCTAAATAGTGCAGGTTACAAGCATTTAACCAGTAAACTATACACATTGTAAACATCGCTATTCTAATTATTAATCGTTTTAATCATGTTTGTTTCATACTGTTAGAAATGCATGTTGATTGACTTCCTGAAGTATTTCACAACACAAATGTTTTAATATTACTAATCTGCATTTTGGTTATGTTCACATGATTTACAATTCTTTTGATTCTATATTTTCAACTTCATTAGTTCTACTGGTTATTTTCCATTTAGCTTCAATTTCGTTATTGAAAATCAACATTCTAGTGGTTAGAAGTAGTTACTTAACTAATCAGAGAATTTGTATGGAGAAAATACTCCCATTACACAAAAACTGAAGGTTATTCGAACGACATTCAACTAAGTCGTAGCAATAAAAACAGTTTATTGTAGTCTACATTAAGCACTATCTATACCTAGGCAATCAGTGAAAATTAGAAAGGCCTCAGTAGCTGTTTTTTCCCAGTATGGAAATTCCCAACAGTGTGGATCCAAGATACCACCGAGAACTGAACTCTTAGCTTTCATGTGTGACGATGTGTGTCAAATCTTCAGACCACCCAAGCTTACATTACTAACGTTAATCGACTTTATGCGGTCAAAATCAAATGCCACTAGTAAGTAATCGCCCCACTTGCGACGTGATTGAACTAAATTAGTCACTAAATCTTCGGAAATTACTTTTGGAACCAAGTCACTAGTGAGCACATGATTGTTATTCGTATTGAGAAGTTTAATAGAGATTCATAAATCTTTTACATTACAACACGATACGACCAAAACCTAAGTAAATAATATACTGTTCAAAATTCTAATTTACTTACGTTCAACTGGAAGAGCGATTTGCTTTTCTAGTTTGGCTCGGAACTCAGCTGATTTACTACCGCCATATCTTAAACGTCTGCCTTCATCAACAAATATATAATGTGTATGATTTTCATTTAAGGAAACTGGAGAACCGGTAGCTATAAAATCGGAAACTTCATATCGTACAGGTGTAGTATGATTCTAAAAGAAAAGATAATAAATAAAGAAATAAACTAAGTTGCGCAATTATTTAACGAGGAAAACGTTGAAATACCACTGTAATTTAAATAGACAAATTCTTGATTTTATATGAACTTGTTTCTTGTTTAGTGTTTTGAATTTAATGAACTACGACTAGAACTGAGTGTTTCAAGCTTTACATCACTTCTACCAGTTTAATTCGTATTAATTGCCTTCGAATGTTCATTGTCATTTAATTTTACCAACAGACTAACAAATTCACACAACAATAGTAGTATCTCTTATGGTAGTTCGATTGTATTAATAAAAGAATCCATCTAATTACAGATCTGAGTAAATGAAGTAATTATTGAAAAATTAGAACAAAATGATAAAAACACTCTTTAGTTTAGTAATTAATATTAAAAATGAACTAACAACAAAGCTTAAAGTGAAAGAAACTCAGCAAATTGAAAGTAAAGTGTTAACAGTAAGAACTGGAAGTTTGATATATCATAATATGAAAGTTTAAGTGTATACAAGTGGATATTAAGTTTACTTTCAGATAATCTCCCATTAATGCTTGTACATTATAGAAATATCTTTGAGTTAGTAAAATGCACACAAAGACACGTTTGGAATGGTAAAGTAAAGTAACTTTGTGATAAAGTACACCTGAATAGTATTCAACTGAAACAGATGCATTATTTTCGTCTTTATTTATACTTAACGAAATTTTATACAAAAACCTAGTATGTAATAACTCATTCATCAGGTACAGATTCATTCTATTGGCTTCGAACTACATTGTAAATGTGAAAGCCTGACTGTTAACCACTGTACATAAGGCATAGAAATTAGTATAATCAAATATAATTTGTAATCTATTTTTTTACATAGAATAAATTTGTATCTGTTATATATGCACTTTTTCTTTGCGTCAAGCTTAATCAGTTAGTTTGTAGTAACAATGTATAAGCAATCGCCGTATACAAAAAATTACAAAACAACTAATTACAGTTGAAGAATTATGCAATTTATTCACGAGAAATAAATAAAATTAGTGTAGAAAAATTTACTTCAGATATAAGGGTTTCTCGATTTAACACATAACCCCATGGAGCGAATGCCTAGACAAAGTAAGTGAATCAGATGGTTTCCATTTGTCAAAATAAAAATTTTGATCTTGTAAAGCATTACCAACAACTCGTACAATTCCTAAACTTAATCCAGATGTTACAATCCATGCCTTCGTACTTCGCGCAGCTTGAACTAAGCCCTGTGTTGAAATTGTTGGAAAAAATAAGATTAGAATACTGGAAAAAATAAATATGTATTCAGTTACTTAATACCGTAATGTTAAGCAATACGATGCTTTTTAGATCTAAGAGAAACTGATCATACCTGTCCAATTATATGGTACATCTTTTCGTGAGAATAACAAATTGTTACAGTAAAGCTTAAAATAGACTGTTTATTCGAATAAATTATCCAGCAGCAAGCCATTACGTAGTGTCTATTTATAACAAAATAGTTACAAGTATTAATTATGTATCACATCCTGAGCTGAGGTGGTTTGTAAAGGTTGGTATTCAGTTTTAGTTGATTGGAATTCGCTGCAGATTGATGTTGGCAGAGTACCGATGGAAACCAAAGAGAACTGGACAAATGTTTCGTCCTAGTATGGGACTCCTCCGTGGCGTTGCGCACCCTCGATTCCAGTCAGGGAATCTAAACTAAGGGCTTCAAGTTGGCGAAAACCTAACTCTCTGAACTATTGGGCCGGCATTCAGTGGTAGAATTCCCACTTCCATCAATTTGTGATATGGTGCGACGATCACGTATTATCATCAGTAATAGGACGAAACGTGCATCCTGGATTCCACTTGCCAGTCACAATTCAAGTTAAATATAATCAGTGATAACAGTTTCACTCAAAGCAAGTCTGAAGTTCACCAATTACGACTTCGCACTAAAGCTTCAGAAACGTCTTAAAGTAAGTCACTAGTGAGCTGATTATTGAAGTTGAATTCAGGCGGTTTGTGGAGATTAGCATTAAGTTTAATTAATTGATTTCATAGCAGATTAGTGCCCAGTGCTCCCTGATTATCGCGCTATATCGTAAATTGATGAAAGTGGAAATTTGACAATTGAGTGCTGGCCGGTGGTGCAAGTTAGGTGTTCACCAGCCTGAAGTCCCTGGAGTGGGGTCTAGGGTGTGCACTTCTGAGGAGTCCGGAACTAGGATCGAACGGCTGTCTAGTGATTCACTGTTTTCCAGTGGTACTCTGCCAACATTAATCTGTGGCGAATTCAATCGACTTAAACTTAATACCAATCTCAATAAACCGCCTCAATTTAATTACAAAAGCCAGCTCACTAGTGACTGACTTCAGAATATTCCTCATGATCTAGTGATAAATCGTGATTGGTGAACTTCAGACTTGTTGGGAGTTAGATAGTTACCACCGATGACAATGGGTGATCGTCGCAATATATTACAAATAGAGAGGATAGTTAGACTTAAATAACTTAAGAGTAATGTCTGTGATCGGGATTCACATGAATAAATCCCTCTAATGGTGTCACTTTACTTCAAGAGACAAAATCCTTTGATTAGCTATAACGAATTAATTACTAATATAAAATATAGGCTTACAACCTAAATTTATTTGTTATCCATCATAAATTAGTTACTGTCAAAACGTGCTTCCGATTTTACATAAATTTGCGGAAATTTCTCGAAGTTATTCCAGAAGTTTCCCGAACTTTCTCTTATACTTTAGCTATACCGCACTTATTTAAATATCGTAGTGCAATGGCATATGCACATGGCTTTTAACCAGTGGGTCAATAATTTGATACTCGAACTAAATACCAGAAAGTCTGATTAACATGACAGCATTTATATATGTAACAATTGATTTACACTATTTTTAGTTTGGAATAAACAAATGCGTCTTCCTGAAGATCTACATTTATAGCTTCTTTATGACACAACTATTTTGATATCATCATTGTTCTAATTATAGATAATATATTTCAATCCTTAGGTATTGTTCCTGTTTCGAAATCACAATCTGAATTTATAGGCAATGTTTAACACTAATACAGTATAAATATAGTCGAAGAATGAATACCTACAATTCCCATAATTAACTGAAATGACGTCATCTAGAGATGGATGGAAAAATCTATCTAAATTAAGTCAAAATAACAACACGTATCTAATAGTTAGAACAAGGACAATTTAAGTTTATATTTAAAGCTAAAAAAAAGTAATTTTCATTGAAAATTCTACCACAGAAGATGATTTAGTAATGTAGAAATTGTTTATTCTGTTCCCTAGATTATTGAAAATAAAATTAGCTAATAGTGATTTTGCAATTAGTAGAAACTCAAGGTAAGTACTCACCCTGATTAAAAATATTACGATTTAATTGTCAAATATAGGCCCTAATATTTAGCTTTAAGATAGGCTTGAGATACTGCTCTACTGTTAAAACCGAAGTAGATGGATATGTGTATTAACGTAATATGTTGAAGTTGTGACAGTTATTTACACTAATACACTAATTTATTACTGATAAACTGAACAACGATTAGAACGTTGCCACAATACAAATGTACCTCGTAGTTACAAACATAGTTCCCTCCATCTAAAAATCTGTGGATATCAGAACTATTTTTAAACGAGTTGATTACTTAACATTGACGAAAAACTGATAATTATCAGGTGAGTAAGTAACAATCTTCCCCCTCCATCCTCTCCTCACAATTATCATAATTGATATAAATAAATTGAGGATGAAACTCAAAACAGACATTCCCTTAATGTTTCAGTCCTTTGGTGATCTACTGTTTCATTCAACAAGTTCGAAGCTCCTCATTAATTCCATGCCAGATTTCGTTGGTGTTCCCTTGAGATCGTAATGATAACTCTACAGTTTAATAATCACTGTTTACAAATTAAATAAATCTCAAATACAATTACATTGATTAGACAATTATTAATGAAACATGCAATAACCTAAGTATATAATAGCTGAGAAGACAGTTCTTATATGCGATATATATCCTTCTACCTCCCATCTCTTTAAATTAAACAGTAATCGAATTGTAATAATATGAAAAGATAATGTTTCAGCTTCTGTGATCACTGACAATTTGAATAGTAGTTATGAATAGCGACTGATAAAATAAGTAAAATCGGAACTATGATTAAATTGTTCAGTCTCCAGGTTAAATTTTTGCTAGTAGGGCTCTAGTGTAGCATTACACTAATTCAGAGGATGATTACACTCATTTATACATATTACGTTAAAAACAAAATGTATTTTAACCAATAAGAACAAATCTGTATCCTAAATGCATTCAACTAAAATATCATACAATGCATCAAACAATCTAATGAATACAGTAACTAACTGAATAGAAAACATCCTTTTTATGACCTTCAAGAACAAAATTCTTAGCTCCACCAATAACAGATATGCATAGACTTGGTTTTCTCTGGTTCCATCATTTTCCAGTAATCTCTAATCAATATCATAACATCTTGAAGACTGTCTTCATCTGATATCCGAACAAACTGTAATAATAAATGCAAATAATACTTTAAAAAAAGGGAAAAATTAAATTTGTCTGTACATTTTTATGTGAAAAATAACGACAAAGAAAAGAAAAATACTAATATACTGTATGCACATATGCTTGTAAGACTCTGGACCAGGACTACACTTATAATGCGTACGCAAGCAATAATTTGGCAGTTTTCGATTCTCTATCCTTTCATCTCGTTAGTTTCATCTCCCACTGTGATGATGTGTGTATTCTGACACGTAAGACAGTAAATACAATTTACTCCAGAGGCATAATCAAATTCTGCAAAATATATTCAGTGAAATTTCACCAAAGACTGATGAGTACTCGTATACTCTAAAGATGTAAAGACTTTATTTTACAATGAGCATACAACAATAATATTTTAAATGATTTCATGGAATAATTTTGCATCCATATCTTATTCGTAGCACATTTACAATAAATTAATTTAAATAGTGAAACTGCATTTCTGTTGACTTTATTTGTCATAGAATTATCACGGACGAAACAGTCATACAATACTCCTAGATCTACGATTGTACCTAATTAAAACCAATCTGTGATGAACGAAATCAACAAATCAAAATCAATCTCTATAAAATCACACCAACTTAAAGCTACCTGATTTTACAAGCTGTTCTAATATTTTAGCATTAATCACTATGCACTCTCATTATCTACACAAATAGTTCTGAAACATTATTTTGTATATTTACTTTAAAAAAGTAACTCCTAGAATTCCCCTTGGGTTAAAGTCAGTCCTAAGCTCTGATAAATGAGAGGGGTTAAAAAATGAGTCAGAAACCTTGCTAAAAAAGGCTGAACAAAAAAAGTCATTCGACTTTTGCTTTGGGAGTTAGAGGGTCTTCATTTCGAAGAGCTATGAAGCCATATAGTGAGAGACAAGTTTCTTCGGAAGTCAAGAGGCCGATGCCTCTTCTGACAACCACACCAACAATTAATATCGGTACATGGAATGTTCTCATGATGTGGGGGACCGGAAGAAGCATCTAAATAACTGAGGAAATGAAAATATACAACCTGAAGATACTTGAAATAATTGAAACCCATTGATCATAAGCTGAACAACGAAGATTAGCTGATATAGCTTCAGATCACCACCTAGTAGTGGCTGAAACGAAACTAAAGCTACAGAAGCACTGGACAACTGGAGCAACAGTATTGCAAAAGTATAATACAACCCTTCTTCGGAATACTAACAAGCTCAAGAAATTCGAAATAACTCTCAAAAAAAGTCCCAGGCCCTCCACGATCTATTGGAAGAAGAGGAAGCTACGATGAAGAACAACTGGAAAGGGATAAAAGCAGCAATAATTTCAGCTTGTCAGGAGGTTTTGGAGCACAAAAAGCACCACCAAAAGGAATGGGTCTCTGTCGATACTCTGGATAAGGTCCAATAAAGAAGACACAAAAGGACAGCAATCCATAACAGCCTAACAAGAATAAAGAAAACCAATGTATAGGCCAAAAACACAGAAGTCAACAAGCAAATCAAGAAGAGCATTGACGCAAATAAACGGAGATACGTGTGGTAGACCCAACAATGACAGTAGAAAAAGCTGCAAGGGAAGGAAACATGAGACATCTGTATGATGCAACGAAGAATGTAGCTGGAAAATACAGTAAACCCGAACGATCAATCATGAATAAGGATGGTAAACCAATCACTGAGACCCAATAACAGCGAAACAAGTGGGTAGAGCACCTTGGATCACCCCAACCAAACCCATCAGACATCGGAGCAGCATCTACGGATCTCCTTGTAAACACTGACTCACCATCAACCGGAGAAATCAGGATGGTCATCATTAAATCTAGTGACAAATCCGCAGGGCCAGTAAACATACCAACTGAGGCACTGAAATCAGATACAGAAACGACTGCAAAGATGTTCCACATTCTATTCAGAAGGATTTAAGAAGAAATATCAACAGACTAGAAAGAAGGCTACCTCATCAAGATACCAAAAAAGGGAGATATTAGCAAGTGCTAGAACTACAGAGGCATCACTCTACCTTCAATACCAGGATAAGTTTTTAACAGAATGTTGCTAGACCAAATGAAAAATTCAGTAAACTCGCAACTTCGAGAATAATAGACAGGATTCCAAAAAAGAAAATGTTAGCACGAGACGAGCCTGAATAAAGCATGCTCAAAACATGCTCACGTAGCTGTGCAGTCATTGGTCCATTCTTAGCCAACTCGAGCCAACGACTAATCGGAAAGTTTCTAGAATACTCTATATCATGGTTTGTAAAAACCCGTGTAATTAATTTCTTTGCTTTTGCATTTTGCCACCTGCTGTTATTTTTTCAATACATCTTGCTACCTGCTCTACTCCTGTTCTGATTCGGGATCAAATCGCTGTCGTTGTCGAACCGTAGAATACTAAGCTGGATTAATACATAATATTAACAGAACTAATAGAGATAACACAACACAACAGTAGGACAATTTAACAGCATCGCACACAAGGAGTAGCACTAGTGCTGTCCCAAGTAGCACAGAAAGCACTTATAAGATAAGAACCCCCATGGATCCAGGATCAATAAGATATTCTTCAAGATAAAGAAAAAAGAAATCACAATGAATGTAATCTAGCGTTATGCGCCCACCAAGGTCAGTCACGAAGACGATGAAGACCAGTTTTGTAAGACTACAGTCAATCATCACGAAATGCTCAGCCAAGAACATGACTACTCTGATGGGGGACCTAAACGCCAAGGTTAGTATGAACAACGCCATTTATAACGATATCATGGGACGACATGGACCGGGAAAAAGGGACGAAACTAGTGAGAATTGCAAACTTACATGCCTTCAACAAAATGATTATAGGTGAAACCATATTCTGTCACAAATGCATAGACAAAACCACATGGGTTTCACTAGACCCTACTGCCGTGAACCAAATGGACATCTGCATCAAGAAAAATTTAAGATCTCAGTAAATGAGAACTACAGAAGCATCACTCTACCTTAAATACTAGGAAAAGTCCTCAACAGAATGTTGTTGGACCAAATAAAAGATTCAATAAACACCCAATTTCAAAATCAGTAGGCAGGATTTTAAAAAAATCGATCGTAATGACCACATCTCAACACTATGGTTCAAGGTTGAACAGTCACCACTTTACGTCAACTTCCTGGACTATGAGCAAGCATTTGATAGAATAGACAGGAGAGCATTATGGAGCCTTCTTCGACAATATGGTGTACCTAAGAAGATAGTCAATATCATATGGAATTACTACGACGAAATTCACTGAAAAATCGTTCATGGAGGGCAACTCACAAATTTATTTTGAGTGAAGACCGGTGCTAGACAAGATTACTTACTCTCATCTTTCCTCTTTCCAATGGCGGTTGACTGCATTATTAAAACTTGAACATCTCAGGAGAAGCACGGAATACAGTGGATAACTTGAATGTAATTAAACAATTTAGACTTTGTAGATGACCAACGTAGATCTTTGATCCCAAACACAGCAAACAAGTACAAGTAAAGACGGATAGCTTAGCGAAAGCCTCTGCAGACAGAAATAGACCTCAGCATACACGAAGGGAAAAGCAAGATCCATAGATACAATTCGACGAGCATAAACCGGAATGTACATGACACAGTAGCTGTGGGAGATGTGGAAACCTTCACGTGCATGGACTAGATCATTGATAAGCCAAAAGCACTTGATGGAGATGTGAAGGCACGGACATACAAGGCGAGACAACGGCAGTATTTCCACAATTGAAGAACATCTGCGAACTTAGTCAGTCGTTAACTAGGAACTTGGTGCATGCTCACATGCATACTTGATACAAGTGACCAAGCTACCATGCACTGAATTGGCAGATAGAGATCAAATTGCTGGGACCAGATCCCAGGGTAGTGGAGGTAGGAACAGAGTTAGTATTAATATAGAGAGTTAGAAATCCAAGATAAGATTTAAGAAAATATGATTCAGTGAGACAAAAATCATGATAAATTCAGAAACTTAGACTTTGGAGGAAGACAAGGAGTGTATGCACCTGTGCCATTACGAACGATTTTGAGCCGTCACCCAAAGTCTCTAACCATTTGTCAAGGTGATCACGCAGATTCCAACCAGGTAGTCTGCACTTATTGACATGGGTCAGCCTAATTATCGATAACTTCATAAACTGGTGCTATGTTTTGGTTTGGCCGCCCCTAGCTTCCTTCCAGCCTACACTAAACAGCATTACTCGTCGAGTTAGGCAGTGGTTCGGCATGCGTAATACATGTCCTAACCACCTTAGCTGATTAAGATTTACCATTTCTTCAATGGATTTATAAAACTTACCTAGTACTCTATTTCTGACTCAAGTATTACTTACTCAGTGGTCCTAGCAAACATGAGAAATGATTCAAAGACATCTTTGATCGAATACTAGAGGCCTACGTATTTTCTCTATCCTTAATGGCCATGTTTTACATCCATATAGTGAAACGGATCAAACTGTTGCACAGTAAAATAGTCCTTTTGCCGAAAGACAGATGTCTCCCCTGTGACTCAAATTGGCAAAGCCGATTGAACCTTCTGTATACGAACCAAAATTTCATCAGATACCGAACCATCAGGACTGATGAAACTTCCAAAATAAGTGAAGCAGTCAACACATTTAATCACTTCGCCCTCTATCACTAATTTCGGTGCCGAGTTAAGCCAATCCTGAAACAGAGTTTTGTATTTATATGGGGAGAATCGCATCCCGAACATGCTCATTTTGATACTTAAGGCAGTCAGAATATTCATCATTTTATCAGCATTTTCACCCTATAAAACTACATCATCTGTATATTCCAAGTCAGCAAGTTTATCGCCTAGGACGTCAACATTGGTGGATTTTTATTAAAGCCAATATTTTAGAAATACGCTCGTTAAACTGATTCCTCGGTGATTGTCACAAAGGGACTTCTGTCCTTTCACATAGACCAAGACAGTAAGTGTTCGAGACCAGTCAGATAGGATTACATTTAGTTCCCAGATTTTAGCCAAGATCTCAGTTAACCTCACTGCTAACACCTGACTAATATCCTTAAATATCTAAAGGGCTAATCCATCTGGTCCTGCTGCTTTCGCCTGCTGTAAATACCTTATAGCCTTTTTAACTTTGGTAAGGCTTGGGGGGGGCAATAATAATTTGCTAGTCAGATTACTTGGGATGTTGGGCGACTGAGACGAGGTCGGGGGTCAGTTGAACTGTCTCCTAAAGTTTTCTGTCCATTGGTCTAACATTTTAGAGTGACAATAAATAATGGTCTCACCTTTTTCTGAGATAGTTTCACTTACAGTTGGATTTGTGATACCCGTTTCCCCGATAAGTCTGAACAGGCGTTTACTAATAACTATTGAAACTGCCTTTTCTTTTTTATCAAATTTCACCACACACCACTGCTCATGATCATTACGTAAGCTTTCAACCAGAATTTTTAATACGAACATGGAGACAGTTCTATTATATAGAGCTGAAACTTGTATGAAGAACTACGAAAATCATCCTTTAAAAGATACAAGTATTTGTAAGTGACTGTCTGCGCAATACACTTCTGATCCTTAGGCCAGATACCATCAGAAACAATCTCCTGTAGTGCAGAACAAATCAACCGAAATCCAAGTAAGGAGGAAGTCAGGAAAAGACTCTGGAGGCGGATAAGACACACACTGAAGAAATCACTAAACTGCATAATATGATAAGCCCTAACCAGGAATC
This sequence comes from Schistosoma japonicum, assembly GCA_025215515.1. NCBI lineage: Eukaryota > Metazoa > Platyhelminthes > Trematoda > Strigeidida > Schistosomatidae > Schistosoma > Schistosoma japonicum. Next base: position 29,526,258 of record CM046063.1, read on the forward strand.
CGGAAGGCCGAAGGAAAGGAGGAAGACCAAAAAATAAGTTTTGCTGGGAACTGGAGGCAGACACAAAAAGAACGAATAGTATTGAGAAGAACTGGAAAGGGGGGCTCAGGACAGTGTTAGTTGAAGAGTGCTAGTTGAGGAGTAACAGACATTGATTGATTGACTTAATAAAGCACGCCCCATAACTGATACAATGCATTATTATTTATTATAATGACATAAAAGATTCGATAAAACTGACCACAATTAAAATAGGTAATATGATAATCATGCTATTTTATTTATAAACTGTAAAATATCACTAATAGTTCAGCAAGTATCGCGCAATATAGACAATATTTGAGAACATATTAGACTTGAAATTTTAAGGATTCCATTTCCTACCATTTATAGATTAAATTTGTTACTAATAACTCCGAAAAAGCCAATAAATTAAAAATAGGCATTTTAAGATGCATTATTACATTACAGTAAGTTTAGGTCTAACTTCAACGAAAATGAAGGACAATGTTGTGAGTTGTCAAGCACATCTACAACTTATGTAACGACGACACCGATTATTCGTACAAAGTAATACGGATTAATTTTAATATGTGACTGGAAAAAGATACTCAAAATAAAAGAGTCACACTGGCATATAATTATTGTGAACAACTAAATAAAAATGAAGTGCTATAAAGCAATTTACCTCTGTGGGTTTTTGAGTAGACGAATCCGAAAATTTAATCTGACCAAAAGCATTTGTTGGTCCAATGATTCTAATATCTGTTGATTCTGTCCATTTATCTTTGTCATCATCACTGACTATGTTCTCATCTAAAGAAATAGAATATGACAAATAACTATGCCACATACATTTTTGATGTTTAAAATCAAGCTCTCCACAGTAACAACTAGAAAGAATTAATATATAAATAACTGAGGAATACCTGATATGCCCATCCGGTCCCGGAGGTTTATTGGGGTCTGGAACAAACTTGACACACTCCTTATACTTGAAATGACTTAGTATAAAAATATGTTTCCTCTAGAAAAAAATCAAGATTATTCTAAGAGCTCTTGGTTTCTGAATACAAACTTCTTTAGAGCGTCGTGTTACTTCCGGTTGAAAAATCCGATTTCTAAAGGCTGTTTTCGCTCGAATAACTGGTAGAATATTAGTAAATTGTCCTAAAATATTAAAAACGGACAGATCAATCTGTGGCGTGCACAGCAAGTAGTTGTGAGTGATAACAGGTCACAATAACTTCTAGTAATCAAAATAGGATCAACATAGCTTAGGTTTCACAAGTTGGAAGCAATGGCCTAATAATTGATTTCGAGCTACGCCACCCATTTTCTCTAATGCATGGTAGTCAGTGCCTACAAAGACTCCTCACTTCGACAACCAGTGACTTCGTCGATTGATATTATATCTTGGTTTAGTAGTACCTACGACAGTTAACATCCATTAGTGTGGATTCTAACACAAACAATTTATGTGGACGCCTTAAAACAGACGTTTATCTATGCATAGTCAGACAGCAGAGTGCAATAATACAGACGGCTGACTAATTTGGCAATCTTGAAAGCTTTACCGTCCATGATTAATTGGTGATTGTGGATATATCGATGCAGACCCAATAAGATCTTATGGATGTTATGAGTTTAAGCTACCTCTAATTTTCACTAGTTTGCTGAAAATAAGCCAGTACATCAGTGGCACATTATATAATAAAATAAAATGTACATAAATTTGGCTTTGATTGGTTATGGTTGACAATCATTAAATGGAAGAGTCCAAAATTGTATAGATGTGTAACTTGAAATACGTGCGCTCTGTTTAGTCATACGATGACAACCGTTTCATAATCTCATAGACGTGAGAAGATTTTTGCACTCAGTTATAAGATACTATAATATTGTAGGGATTTACATTTGTCTGATTAAACGATGATAATAGTAATGCCGCTTATTCCTCTAGCTAACAGATTAAACGTAAGATCAAAATAGGAAAAAGAGCTCTTTTAGATAAAAACGCATATGGGAAATGATTTAACGGGAAAACGTTTTTACTAGATTAGTGCCAATGAGCATTTATACTTTGAAGGTAACTAGAGATTCCAAAGTTAGTGCAGCTATCGCAAAAATGCAAGCGAATGTTGGATGCAAGGCGAATTTTCCTATGGTGTTGCATCGAAAATTTCGCGGCAGTACAAAAGACCTCAACTACATTTCTAGGGTCTCATTGTCCATATAATATAAAGACAGTCTAGGCAACCGGAATAATTACTGCAGAGATTAAGTTAGATGTACCCATGTTGTGATTAGTTTCCCATACAGCAGCAAGTTAAGTGATTTGTATGTGAATTTAGGATTGTAACTTTAGAATAATTTCCGAATAATAACTTTAAAAATGTGTCACCATAACCAAACACCAGTTATCATGAGAGTTAAAAATAAAAAGTATGTGAAAACTTAAATATGTTGTTATAACATGCCTGCTTCATTTTGGTCTAAATACGCACTTCTCTTTATTTTAGAACTACCCTCGTGATACATAGTAAAATATTTGAATAGTGTACACGTGTGGGGTCGTTTGTAGGTCGTTTATCAAGCATTCAATTTATACATTAAATCTGTGATGAGTTGGTGTGAAACAGTTGATTTTTTCGCTTTTACAATTTTTACAGATCTAATTTAAGATCATTAGTTTAAATTTTTGACAATAATGCTACTCAAAGTCATTAGGATACTGCAAAGACTACCATAGAATAGTTGCGTTTAAATACAAGCTCGTCAACGTTATTCATGCAAGAAATTTTCCGTGATAAGTTTGTAATCCATATTTTTAATATTTTCAAATAACAGTTAATACTAATAACATATATATACGCTTTAGCAAGCTGTGCCTTCTCTGAGGGTGGTTTTAACATTAGCATCTATAACGGTAAAAAACTCCAAAAAATAGGTTGTTGTGTAGGCTCGCAACACACACTTAAAAAACGTTTTCTTTGTCTGTTTTTACTTTAAAAGCTACTATAGCTTATTTACTCGGTTTTTCGCTGGACGGTGTTATCTATTGACTGGATTACGGAGATCTCTAGAACCAGTCACAATAAATATCCCTAACCAGTCGTGTATGTAAGACCGGTATACACCAGTATCTTTAAGAAATTATTATTATTCATGTTTTTTAAGTTCGATTATTTTACTAATAGTCAACTAATTTGTAGTGGTGTCACCATCGTTGAACTTCAGTTTGTTAATGTTCTTGTGTAACTGTTCCATTACATATAACAGCTATTGTAAATATGATCATTACGCCCAACGTATTACAATTTAAGCATGTGTTTGTTGCACATTTTCAATGTTTTATCCATCAAAATGTTTTAGCCACCATTAAATTGTGCTGATAACACTTGTATGACTAGCGCATCTGTTTTCACTATAATTATTATTATTATTATTATCAGGCCAACACAACTCGTTTGTGGACCGTGGCACAAAATGGCTAGTTGACAACAACACTAAACTGTCCGTTTGTGGAATCACTGCCCTTCCGGGTTGCAGCTTTTGACTTATTCTTTTAAAGTACTTAATTGGCCCTTGTTTTTTGATGATACTTCTTGAGTACCACGATCTAAAAAATGCAAAGTCGAAATTCGTATTCAACAGTGTCATACATAACATTATGGCTACAGATCAATTTATATTCTTAAAGGCACCTAAAAAACTAAGGCATTGCCAAAAATAAATTTGACCATATGGTAAAACTTCAAATAGTCCGTTCATTCGGTTGCTCACTTTCACAACCAATATGAGCCTAATGAAGTGTAGTAGTGATTAGACTCCTATAGGTGAAAAACAGTAATTTTAGGAAACTAAAATTTTTTTCACATTTAGAAACCAAAATCGTTTCTGTACAGGGGTGATAAATTATTGATTCACGCATGGATCCCCAAGAAGATAATCAATAACACAATTTATTGATCCAAATGTGATGCTATACTTAGAAGTAAACACAAATTTAATACACTGACCTCAACTGTGTTTTCCCCCTTATACAGCCAAGGAGATTCAACCAATTTACACGATAAGTCAATAACACAGCAAATAGATAGAAAAGACATTAGTTTAGCTACTTGCGCAAGAATAAGCATATTTCTAACAAATAACGAAACCAGATTTAGTCCGTAACCGACCAAATGAACTAAATCAATAAGGTACACCTCTAAAATTGTAGTCACATATGGTATGCAGCAAGACCCTGGAATCCAGTTAATTCAAAACTGAAGACATCAATCTTTAGTAACATACGACAGCAAAAACACACGTAAGGAACCAACTGTGAACAGGAATCTAATAACGGACAGAAATACGATTCGTCACAGAGATAACGAACAATAAAGTGACACGAAACAGGTTATAGGGAATTATTTGATATAGCAAAAAATGAAGGGATTTCCACTGGAGCTAAATGGATTTTGCCGTAATCAAATACCTATATCTGAGAGTTACTTTCCTAATCAGCTATAATTGCCCCTCTTTAATTTGGAAGATTTTAACAATATGCAATCGCAATAAACATACTGAAATGCCATATCGGAATTAACCTCCTTGGACTGTCTTGGACACACTGATAATAGTAATACATATACTTATATTCTTAAATGTCATACAGAATTCACTGCTAGTTTACAGACATGATTGTATTGACAGTTAACAAACACTGGTGAGCATAATACTTAAAAGAATAAGTAAGTGAATGAAGGCAAAATTTACAGCAAATAGGTTTAAACTTTACAATTATGCATTGTTTCAAAGATAATAATGTGTTTCCAACAATTTCGCAAATAATGATGACAGTAATTTCATTGAAATCTTAGATCCATAGTTGGTGAAAAGCTACGAGGGATAATGTGTATCGGTCAAGTAATCAGACGTTAGACAACATTATAGTTTCGTTGTTCTTACTACCAATAATATTATACAAGTCCTATGATTGCCTGTGATAAATTAAATGTATGAATGTCGACATTCACAATTACAGAAGTTACACGGATATGACGTCAGGAGGTTTTCTAAATGAAATATATTGCATAGGAAACAGTGTAATGAAACTTTAAGGTGTCTAACATATCAGGACACAAAGAAGAGAAATAAGTGATGTTGTATTAGTAGGTTCTATACATTTGCTTTCGAATATTATCATACACAACTGGCAGGAAGGCGGAAACAAAGAAAACAAAGCAGCGACACATGTATCTTAGAGTTAACGAAATGAATGGGCAGGGTCAGCGCACGCGCAAGCATTGAAAAACACGATTTACCACATAAGCTTGTATATAGATTATAAGGAAAAAACGTTTTCATAAAACTAAGTTTGGTGATGAATTTGAGTCGCCTTCACACACTTTAGAGTTCCAGTTGTTTCGCCAGTAGAGTAAGAAACAATAGTGGGCATTAACACTTTCAGTGCATCACAACATGAAGAAGTTACCGGTATGTCGTACAATTAAAAAAGCGGATCTGCCTTAACGAATAGAATGTGCAAGTTGTTCTACATTCATGAGAATTTATTTGTAGAATAATTTACATACGATGTGGATTTGGAGTGTGATATCTTCGTTTTTGAAGCTGAATTGCTGAGATTAGTTTCATAGTACGTAACTATCTTGTAGCATATGTCATTGTCTCCTAAAGACACGCTTAACTCAGCCATTTATGCTAGTTTTCCTCCAGTAGATTAACGAGGTCCGAAAACTATTGGTATTCTTTTCGGTAAGATTGCAAGATAGTGGATCGATATATATCCCATTCGTTTGAGAACCCATAACCAGGTACTATTCCGTAAAGCATTTTCAGTACTTTACTGTAGGCTGAGAATTTACGATCCACATCAGTCCTAGACCAATGATATTTGATATGAACCCGTTTCTAAACAAATACCTATAACCAGTTCCTCTATATCTAAACTACATTTCCCAATTATCTACGGACATGCAATATGAATTCGGAGTTATTATCTGTGTCGCTGATGCCATATCGAGAATAAATCCCTCGAATCCTATCCAAAGAACGAAGTATTGTTGAACTAACTTGACTTCAAAGTGAAGATAACAATCTGCTTCACCCCCACGAGCTATCGATGATGACGTTAAAACTTTGAACGCAAATAAATGGATAAGGTGAGAATTCTTTTTTTTGTGACTACTCAGAAGATAGTGACTATAATCGTTCTCAAGATTTATCGACATATATGTCTGCACCGGCTGTCTCAAGCAATGTATTTAAAAGGCAATAACCTAGGGGACGATTTCAGTACAACACAAATTATGCTCAGAAGAAGTCACTTTATCACAATCAGCAACCAACGAGAGTGGAGAAAATTTAAAAGACCCATAAGGACGAAAGTTACATGTTCTGATAGGATTCTTTAGATTCGCAGTACTTCTTGATGAACGTTGATTTTTTGAAAGTTAATTTTCAGTATTTTTCACTGTTAACCTGGAAAATCCCTCAGCCATATATGAAGTGTTTTTAGATCAGTCGTTTCTATTGTGTTATCATAATCATTTTAAGGGCTCCAATATACTACAACAGAAAACGAAGAATGTTTTATTTATCGAAGTGCTGTCAATAACCTCCATCTGTCCTCAAACGAAATTGAGCTGCTAAACTTATTCCTCATTTAAAAGGATGGGTTTAACAAACTTTTTTTCACAGGATGCTTATAAATGAATGGAAGAACTCAGGGGAAGAGAAGGAATATATTCCGTACAAATCTTTATGCAATGCTAATACAGTGTAGGTACAGATGTTTAGAAGCTGTAGTAACTTCGTAAGTGGTTAAATGGAGGTTGAAGGAATTTCTAATGGATTTGATTTGACCTCTTGCCTGGTACGCTTCAAAGTCTTCACAAACAAAATAAGACTGGAGTGAACTATGACTGGAAATAATTCACCAACCAACCCTACTATTACATTGACGTAGTTTTCGGGCTTGCCTATCATGATGACTCAATCTTGCTATGCTGGCATAAACAATCGTTTGGCAAGGTCCTGCCATCCCAGGCAGGTCGGCTGATGGACGGTGAGTCACAAGCAACAAATATGAGGTCTGAGGACAAAGTCGTACCTGCCAGTCGTGACGGAAGGTGGGGTGTTTTCATCAGGCAACCAACATAATAACGGTGCTGCCTCTCCATAAAGAAAGTGTGAATTTTAAAGGTCGACCTTGAAAATGCACACTTTTGCCTTACTTCACGCATTTTTGTTTCCACCAGTAAGGCCCTAACAAGTAAAAAGCAACCACAGCAAAAACTCTCAAAAATCCGTGTTGGTCGGCCTCAAGCAGTTGTTCCCTGGATACTTCACTCATGCTCGCAGGCCTTTCAGAACAACCCTAACCGAATTTGATTCGCAGGTACATCAAGAAGAACCCCTCCACAGTATGGGTACTGGGAGGACATCTAGAGGCTTACGACGATGTGGTGAACACCTTAAGTAAGCAATTAAGTTGGCCTTCAAAATGTAAACCTATTGCTCCAGGAACTGATCTTCGTCAACACCTGAGCTAAAGATAGAGAGTAGAGTAGCTAAGCACGTCGACCACTTTGATCATCTTGGAACTATGATTAACCTAATGGGTTGGTCTCTTATGAAATCTCATTACGAATTCAAAAAGCTTGTTTGGCTTCTGCCAACTTGCGTCATTTATGGCGTGGGCGAGATATTCTTCTGTCAACAAAAGGGAGAGTGTATTGCTCTACGGTTTGCTATGTATTACTGTATGGGTGTGAGACGTGGCCACTAAGGGTAGACGACACTCTACGGCCATTGGTTTCGACTATCGATGTCGTCGAAACATCGCTAGTGTCAGCTGGGATAACCGAGTAAGTAATAAAAAGGCTAGACGACACGCATTAGTGAAAGGTGGAAAATCAGTCGAGAAGGTTGGGAATCTTTATCAGCTAAGGTTGTTGGGAAATGTACTGCGTACGCCCAACCACCGTCTGCCATGACATGTGATGCTGGTTGATATTGGGGCAGTTAGAGGCGGCCAAACCAAAATATGTTATTATTCCATAAAATCACTGTTTGTCGGTTTGAGTCGTGTCGGTAACTGCAGACTACCTGCTTGTGGTTATCGTGAGTGCCTTAACCAGTGGCTGGAAAGGTTAGGTGTAGTGACTTAAAATCGGTCACAGTGGCACAGATTTACCCACTCATTGTCCTTCTCTTAATTGTGAGCTTAAAACTATTTCGTAACTTTCGACGCTTCATCCCCTTTTCCCTGGACCATATTCTATATGTTCACAATTTTTTGTGATTATTATTACTATAATTAAAGTAGTTTCTACTTCGACTAATGTGGTGTTAATTTTGCTGTGCTTTAGAGGTATGACAACTTAGGACCGATGCATACATATTCGAAGTTCCGTGTTGATTATACGTACACACGTAGAATCTCATCATTGATGCTTACCATGTTTGTTTTAGTAGATACGACTAGCTAATTGCCAGTATAAACACCAATATTTGCCTGATTGTTTCAGAATACCAGTGCTGTTGTTTTGTGTTCTCTCTGTTTCCGTCTTTCCTATAGTTGTACATAATTATGTACAACGGAAATATGGAACATACTGGCATTATACTATCGACTTCTTTTCTACGCCCAAGTTCCAAGTACTTTTGATTTCATCTTGCAATCTAAATAAGCTCAATGATCCACTTCTCAAACTCGTAGCCGTTATTCGGAATTGTAACGCATTGGTCAAGGAGCGTGCAGTTCTTAGTCATACAGTGCAAATATTTGATATCTTAGTACTGTAAACTTTGTTGCAGTTGGTTTGGTTCTCAATTTAGATCTTTATATGTTATGAATGTCCTGACAGTGACACTTCGTCATAATATTCGTATGCATGTACACCCATATCATTCTAATGATGCCTGTAAACTGGCATGCTCTCATGTAGAAAATGATACTTGAGAATAAAATTCATTATTATTAAAGGCACTTAGTCAGGACATCATCACCGATAACGACATGACACACCATAGATTTTGCAACTCCGTTTACGTTCTACTTACAACAAATATATCTTCCTCTCCAATCCTCAGTATCTCCTTACTCATACTTATTTGTATATGTGAATATAATCTGAATATGTCACAAGCGTCACATGGTCGTATACAGGACACCCTACCTTTTACTACATTACTCTTTTTGAATTGAGTTACCACCATCGATTTAGTTCAGTAATGACTAATTCATGTTGTAAAACTATATAATAGGTTAAGTCTAAGCATCAACGTCATTGCCTACCCAATTCCCTGAAGTTAAACCATTCCTCTCGGTGTATCAGCTTCACAAAATACCTAAACCAAAGACTGGTTTTTGATAGTCGTCAAATCATCGAAACTCCATCTAATTCTTATTTTATATCAATACCGAGTAAACTCTGGTCATACAACTATAGACTTATTAATATACCTACATTAACTAGGATATTAGGTTTATATTTATTTCGTGAGTGTCTGAATTCGTGTCAAAATTCGGCTTTCCAGACTGCCAACATACAATATAATATTCTACGTAGCCCTTAAGTTCCATTCATTTTACCTTCGATTCTTTAAATATTGTCATTGTCTTTATTGTAATCATTTTATCTGTTTATGATCTTAGACAATTAGGCTAAAGTTCATAAAATAATATTCACATAGGTAAAGGGTTGAAACGAACTAAATAAGAAAGATGGGACAATGTTGGATGAGTAAATTACGATATTAGTTTTAAGTTTAAAGATGAAATATGGAGGTTGATAAGTTTAGTAGCAGTTGTTAAGCCTCTATTGTAGGAGAATATGGTCACAATTTCCTGCGTTGGTTCGTAGGTAAATAAGTAGTAAGTTAGATTTTACTTGTTTGTGTGACCTTTAATGAGCAATCCTCCTGTGGTTTTTTCGTGTAAGCAAGTTGCACGGTATTTGCAGGGCAGTTTCATCTGGGTGTTTGGGTATGCTCAGAATGTTAAAAATCATAGCTAATTTTCCCCTTGCATCAGAAAAGCAAACTTAGCTGACAGAAGTAGTCTATATGTCCTGTATTCTTGAGCCTCTATTCCTTTAATGACTACCTAAGACATGCATACATAGACTCCTACACATCTGACAAAAACGCTAATAACTACCATCTAAGAGATATCAAAAACAAGGCAACTAGTACACTGAATCAAACATATATTCTAATAACTCACTGAGGACTTCACATTAGTATTATCATCATATTCTGAAATTTGTACAAAATTCACGCCAGTCTACAGGAATGGTGATGATGATACAGTATGATTAACTCATACACAAAAAAACATAAAGTTTTGCAAAAATAAGTACCTGAACGGCAATAACATTTACGATTCACTAGATTCATGTGCAAGAAGAGTGTATGTGAACAAGGAACCGTCAATCACTATCTACGAGGTACGTTGTAATCGTAAGTGTTAAGCGATACATGAGTAGAGAACGTTTATTATATGTTACCTCTGGCCGTATCATATTGATTTTAATTTCTCAATTCATCAAACTCCTATTTCCCTCATTTAGTTTTGTTGTTTATCTGGTGGTACTGAAAGATGACATACTTTCTGATAAGAATTTGGATGCTTGGTTAAAGGCAATCAATGAAGAGTTATCTGCAATGCACATTAGTTTCAAGATACAAAACTTGGTACGACTGTTCAATAAACGCCTCGATCCATCCAGGAATAGTGATAACCCCTGCATTTTACAAGATGTATCAATAATTAACGATTATAATATTATAGTCAACCTGTTCAGCGATTTTCCTGCCCCTAGATGACATTGTGGTGGACATTATCATCTCGGTTACTAACCATGTGTAATCCGTTACCTTCACTTACGATAACGTTTGAAAATCCATCAACTCACTTAGGACGTCACGTATTTATGGAGTAGATCGCATGGCATCCATTCACCTTAAATTCAGTGGACCTAATTCACCACTAATCGACCTTAAAACTGTTTGATATTTCCTTGACAGCAGGTACTTACTCTTTTAGATGGAAGACCTCATACATATGCTCACAATTTGAATCAGGTCACTGGAAAACTTGCTTAGCTATAGTGTGTGTGGTTGAATATGATTGTCCTGACAGTGACACTCCGTCGTAATATTTGTATGTATGAAAACTCCTTCCTTCTATACCCCTTTCTGTGGAGGAGGTCTACTTTGTGAAAGCAGTGTTTGTCAACCAATATTTACTCGTTTTTAAACAGATTTACTCTACCAGCCGTTATATCCTCTTTTAGACATACCACAGTCTGCATGTACAATTTTATTGTTCCCTAAAATTTAAGATTTCATATTCTGTAGTGTTTAATTACTGTATCCACATGTATATAAACACTTCCTTTTATTGTCATCACCTACACGACTAAATCTATTACTACACTACTATGTGCTTAAACGTCAGTTGATTATTTATCGCAGTCTAATTCGTTTATGTGACGATTTGATCCTGATATGGTCTAGTATACTTTCGTTCATCATGCCTGTGAAAATAACTATCTTCTTGCTTCCTGACCAGGATAAATTACTATTGTTTGCTACATGTTCCTACCTCAAATTAGTCCACACATACTGGATGGTAACTGAATAAAATCTACCTAATCAACTATTCTGTATAAAAATATCGTTTAAGTAGGACAATCTAATGAGACTGACTGTAAATTTCTCGATCACTTTAAAAGACAGAAGCAAATAGTGTTTCTAGGTTTGCATCTGTCAGGTTCACAATTTTAAATGGGTTTCAAAGTTGACCGCTTGAAATGAGAAAGAAGAAGAGATTCGTTTTACATATCATAATAAACAGTTAACACATGGGAATTATGACAGCTGTAAAAAGATTCACGAATCGTCTGTCCTCGTTAAAAATTCAACATGTCAGTCATAAATTCAAAGATCTTAAACAAGACAACAAAGTCATTACACTGTGATTGAACGGAACGACGAAGAAAGTGTCTGTCAAACTATTCTTCTGCCGAACGTCGTGCAGCAACATGCACTACGTTGGAATGTAACCGTTAAATTTCGGTGTCGCACCTTATTTTGTTTAGCGATTCAATGCCGCGGATGCTTAAGAAAACAAGTTCATTGAATAGCCTTACAAAAGAAGCATTATTATTCACCATAAACATTAACTGGTGGGAAGTTAATTGTAGCCCACCTGCGTATCCTGCTTAAACTCATTTGGAGTGTCGAGATATTAAAAAAAACACTGTGCTTCTCACTATACCTTGAGACTTTCAGTGTTTAGAAGTTTCAGTGACTCTACAATGGGACAATAAGAAGGAGAGAACTCCAAGGATAGAGTCTCGTCTTATCGCACTTGTTATTATTAACTAATTAGACAGGATCAAGAAAACTAAGACTTATAGGGATATTTTACTTAGGCAGTCATTTGACCGATCCACTAAGCATCTACTAATAACCATGGATAATAGTTTCTGACTAAATACCTTGAAACATTTTAGGAGGTATATGTGCTCCACAAAATAATGTTGTGGGATGTCTTAAGGAATGAGGCGCTAAGATATAGTAAGGAAGATACTATTGATAACATGGTTACGAATAAATTTTCTGATAATATTTTCTGTGTACTAGGTTAATTCAATAAGCAAGAAAATTAGCTCGTGATTAAAAAGTTTCACTTCGTTACCTTCTTTGTGTACAGGTATTACAATCTCATTATTTTAAACAAAATGTTAGTCATATAATAGCTGGAGGACATCTAAGCAGAGTAGCCAGAGGGAGATAGAGAAAAGCTGAAGATTTCTCAAGTATTTTGGAATGGATTTCATTGAAGATTTATGTAAGTGTAAGCGCATCAGGATCTCTTCAAATTTTACAATATCTAAACCAAATTTTGGCAGACTAAAATAGCTAACGACCAGAATGGAAGGGGTGTTAGTTTGGAAGATGTTTGACTTAGGCTTTTGAGATAGTAGATCTGCGACCACGGAATCGGAGAAGTGTACTGTCAGTGGAATACAGTCAGGTCAATTTCGAGGGTCCAATGTCCCGAGCTTAATTAAATGCCTTTAATCATACAGTGACACTTAAGGTGAGTTCACTACAGCCCAATAAAACTAGATGATCAATATAAGGTAAAGGAAGTAAGCCTGTACACTTTGAAAATAAATTATTCGCTGCCCCGTCGCCTAATTATTAAGTATAACACACTCTTCAAAACTAAAGTATTTCTGATTTAGTTTTTGTAATTTGATTGACTTTCTGCGCAAACAGTATGAAGTGTACCCGGGTATATGACCAATTTAGACTTGTCGTACAACCAAAGCCACTTCTATCGATTGTACTCACTCTCACGAATGAGTAGAAATCAGAAGGCAATGAAAGATGGAAGAGAAATTATATTTGATCGCAAACAGAACTTTGATGGGATAGCAACGTAAAGTCTGGCAAACTAGAAAGAGATGCTACACACGGTGGTTCGTGTTATGATCTGGTGGTGATACGTGGCCTCGCGCCTTCAGCTAGTTGTGTCCGCTGAAAAAATAATGGTCAGCATCAATGTCGAGAGTCTATGCAACTATTTCTTTTAAGGATTATTTGCCGCTACAGCTCACTCCCCTCTAACGGGTTCGTGAGGAACCTATGACGTAGCAGCTAAAGAATAAAACCCGATGCGTTATACATTGGTAAACGTTTCTTCAGTGGCCTGCGAAGCTGTGCAGCTTCTGGACGTCAGTCGTTACACTATGGTGTCGTTGCATAAAATAATTGTACATAGTAAATTCTTTTTCCTTTCACGTTCTTCTGTTTCTTTCTAGACGGCCTGAAAGTCGAAAAGAAAAGTAAATTTTAAATCTGTGCATTTCGCATACGAAAAAAATAATTGTTAACTCAATGCGTCTATAAAAACGTGTTGGACACCAACAACAAATAATCAAATGCTTTTGTAACACGAAAATTTGTAAAATACACACCATACATAAAAAAATAATAATAAAGGTTTTATCGATTTTTGTTTACTTATTTGTTATTATTTCTTTTAAGACAACAAAAAAAAATTGTTATACGTAGGTAGTGGGATCGGGAGGAAATTAATAAACATAGTATTCGTTTAAGTGTTCTGGAAATTGTACATTTCTACCAGAAGGCGTAGCTCTCGGCGTGATAGAGCTTTTTGATATTTCAGCTTTCAAGTTAGTCGTTGCTTGAGGCGTAGTGACTTCGTTCATATCACGTTTGGAGTTGCTGTGGCAAATTTGACAATAAAAGGGTTATCTTCTAGGTGCGCTGCTTTGAGGCGGTCAATGCTGACGTTATCCTCGTGGCCATTCATGTCAGTCTTATAGTACTTTGTTTCACGTTTAGAAACGCTGTATCGCCCTTCGTAAGTTGCGTCGAGAGGTCGGCGTACAGCATCACGACGTACGAAAACGTGTGTACTATATTTTGAGGCGGGTTGGATAAAAGCGTTTGTCGATTGTTGTCGAGTTTGAACTGGCTTACCTGAACGCATAGCATTGGTAAGCCGGTTCACGTAAGAATTAAGATCCAGGTTTGCCGAAGTGGAAGCGGTTTCCATAAACTCACCTGGTAGTCGAAGAGTCGTTCCGTAGACTAATTTGACAACACTGAAACCAAAATCTTCTTTAACCGTGCTGCGAATCCCGAGTAAAACTAGTGGTAAGGCGTCGATCTACTGAGGGATGTTTGTAGCTGAAAGTGATGCTTTCAGTTGTCGATGGAATCTTTCTACCAAACCGTTAGATTGTGGGGGGTAGGCGGTCGTCCTGAAACGCGTAGTTCCAAGAGGCTTGATCTGAGCGTGGAACAATCCAGATTCAAACTGACGTCCACGGTTTGTGGTTATTGTGGATGGACATCCAAAGTTGGCTACACATCGTTCGACGAAAGCGCCAGCAGTCGTTTCACTAGTGATGTGTTTGAGTGGAATCGCTTCTGGCCAGCGTGTGAATCGGTCTACCCATGTCAGAAGATAAGAAAATCCATTTGATTCTGGTTAAGGTCCTACCAAATCAAGTTGGACGTGATCGAATCGAGCGTTGGTGGCTGAGAAGTGCCTAGGGGTCATTTTTAATGTTGCAAGTATCCTTACTTAATAGGCACCTGTTAAGGTCTACTCTTCTTTTTAATGAGCCGATTGAATATGTAGTCAGCAGACCATATTCGTAATTCAGTTTATCAACATGCTGTGAAAATCTTAATTAGCAGAATATAAATGAAAACTCATGGTGTGTTCTGTATGTGATCAAGTTACGCTTGTGATTTATTCAGATCAAACCCACATATACGTATAAGTAAGAACGAAGAAGGCACTGATGAGTGGAGAGAAAAATATATTTGTTCGTATGTAGAACGTAAACGGATTCGGGAAATCCATGGTGTGTCATGTCGTGATCGGTGATGATGCTTGACTAAGCACCTTCAGCTAGTCGTATCTACTAAAACAAACATGGTCAGCATCATTGAATAAATCCTGTACAATTTTTTATTCTGGGAATCATTCCTCTTTACACCGAGGTATTGACATTCGTTAGGTTAGTTCATCGGACGTTATTTATCAAAGTTTGAAGCAAGCTCAATGTGATCTCCTGGTTGTTATTTTCAAAGTCTGATCAACTTGCGGTCCCAACAACAAAGCCTGATTAAGGCATTCCTGTATTAGGATGACGTTATGAGCACAGAAACAATGGGCTTCAATTAAATAAGCACAAATGTTAAAAGATTTGAGCTCACTTTCTAAAATCCTCAAACCTTTAACAGATTATTTAATGAAATGTTCAGGGTATGAACATAAACTTTACATTTTATAGAAATATTCTAGTTTTTCCCCACATTTGGTCTAACTCCATTGATCTTGATACCAATTGATTATAGTCATGACTGCGCAACATTCGCTTAGTTCCAACTAGTCAAACAATTATTTGTATACGTCTTTCAATTGATATATTACTGGTGCTACATTGCAGCTGATCGTTTGGTATTTCCGTTTGGATTGCTAACTGCTATAAGGCTAAAGAAAAACTAGATTTTTTACTTTAATAACATGCACAGCGAATCAAACGAAAAGACAGTGGTTTTTGAAATATCATTACCTGATAATGAGGGATGCCATGAATGCTCCTATCTCGAGCTTTTGCAGCAGCACTTGGTATGGTGATATGACTTGTTTCTTATCGGTTTATTGTTTTATTTGACTGTTTTATCATCATAGCATTTATTATTTTTATTTTGGTAACTATTTATTCTCGATTAACTATGATATAATGGATCATTACAAAGCACTCGATTCCTAGCCTGTCGCTTATTGGTCAACACCTGACCTTGTGCGTGGGCGTAGTATTGTCATATTCACGTAAATACTAGGTTTTATTACTGATAAATTAACATATCTTTTTATTTCTGAACTTAATAGGAATCAGTTAATAGCCGAAATCATCCGGACGATCCTTTTGCTTCCAAAGAAGCCGCAGAAGAAAAGAAACTGTCTGACCTTGCTAAGGCACTGGAAAGAAAATATGTAAATGACATACCGTTAGTGTAACTGCTCATTTTAGGGAACCATGGTTACAATGAGAAATAGTGGGAAGCAGAAGCGAGTTCGTATAGATGACTTTTTGGATCCAGGGGATGGATACGATACTCAAGATTCATTTATCGATGACTCCGAAGCAGGTACGGTCCCTTATAATTTTGTTTCTAGTTAAATATGCAGATTGATGTATTTGTGGCTCCTAATATTTCTACGAAGTTCGGAGGATATTTTGTGCATCAAGGCATTGTCGAAGGACTTGAAGATCCAAAGTGCGAAAATTGAGGCACCTTGGAATGCAAGGATATTGGTTTGTGTAAATGAAACTGATTCCATTATCCGATAGACAAGTACAAAATCATCCCAGAATACTATGAGGAGAAAAAACAAGTCCAAGTAGGTTGCATAAGTCCCAGAACATTTTCCCTAGAGAGCTCTTGGATAAAGCCGTCAAACGCTTGTCAACACCCAGTGCTTTTAAGCCAAAGTTAATTCTGCCGGAATCTCGGAACCAAGCGCATGATGCAGATTGCGTATTTAATGAAGTTTTATCCACACCGACAGCATTTAAACAAAGTAATAATGCAAAGGATATGGAGAGCTGTCAAATCGTAAATGAAAAAGATGATTCTGATCTTTCATTTGTCGCTACAAAGTTATCAAGTGAGGCTGAAAAAACAAAAGTTCTTCCTGAGAATTTGCCACCGGACATAATAATGTGTCTGAATAACTTAACAGAGGTCAGTTCCTATTTTGAAGTCGATGCAATATGGATTCACAACTATCTTTTGAAATTAGTATCAGTTCAAACCCTTAACGTAAGGAGATTGGAAATATGTTTTATGTAAAGTATATTGCCTCAGAATAGATGAGTATCATGTTACCATAAGGTTCCTGGATTTGAGCCTTCAAGTTACTCTGGATTAACCATAAGTTGTGATTTCAGATACTTCAGGTACCACCACACTCATGCTCAGTTGGTTATTTGATTTGCGCTAACTATTTCCTTCCATGAGTATTAACTGGAATATATTCCATTGATCGGGCTAAAATGTTTATACCTTACTTTGTTAAACTTTCCAGAATTTAGATATCTAACAGCAAAACATTGAGGAATACTCGATACAAATTTTCAGGAACATGTAGTGGTTATCTATTAGATCCTTGCATGTTTTTATGAATGCATCTGGTACCCTAGTTTACCATGACACATAACTTTGACGATTCATCATCATCAACAATAACGTAGAACCGAGCAAATACGCCCATAGGTTCAAGTTGCCATACCACATTAGTACTACGAGGTAATACCTCTAACTCAACCACCAGACTGTAGATTCAAAATTAGCTCCACCTACTTTTGTTTGAGAGACGGATAGCATCACTAGTCCTCATACATATACCATAACATATCGGGTACACTGCTTTCTTGATAAGTCGACAAACAGTAAGTGTTTGAAAGTCGAAGCCATCAGTATTTACTGCTATCCAAAATTTGATGGACACAAACTTGATTTAGTAATTATTGGAAAGTGAGGTTTATTGTCTAACTGGCAGATACATTTATGGTTTACATATTTTGGTGATTGTTTTCATTTCCACACCAAAACTAACAGTATTTTAGATGACCAACTGTTCTGTTGGACGGTGTTTTGTAATCTACTTTAAAAATCTTGATAGTGTGAATGCTAATGAGAAAATTACTTACTTTACGCAACCCGTATATTTATCATTACCTTAGAATTCACTCCCTGCAAAGCAGTATACTCTATAGCTAGATAGTGCTATAAATTTTGTCAAACACAGACCGCGATTCGCCATCTACACTTATTTTCTTGTTCATTAAGTAGTTGTCTTCAAATAACCACGCGACGTGTTCAGCGTATTATAATTCTGACAATTTTTAATGGAGAGAGAATATTTTATTGATCGGTGCTAGGTTTGTTGAGCGTCTCGAGATAATGTTGAGTAGGAATCAAGAAAGCTCCACGTCACAGTAGTTTTCTCTTGTCCTACTTTACTCGTGCTTCGTGTATACCGTAGATTGTGACCGAAGACTACATTATACTGGATGTACAAGTATTTGACTGTTAATATCATCGAAGGATTACTCGCATATAGTGGACTATCGAACGCTTAGGGCTGAGATTAAGCGTATGGAACTAGGTAAGAACAGTACTGTGAGTTGTCGTCTACTAGTGATCTGAATGTGTTACGCATGCCAAACCACCTACCTAGACACTTATTCATGACTAGTAATGGAATCAAGCTGAAGAATAAAGGCCTATCACACAAAGACTGTAACATCAGTTAGTAAAATGATTGACTTTCATTACGAGTTATTTTGGTAGGCAGAGACTTGAGTGATGTTAATGCACGAAGCTAGTTATCACTATCTAGACGGGTTCTTGAGATATCTGAAAAGGAAAACCGGCTCAGAGTTAGTTTTAATCACTGGGGAGCGTGATAGGTCAGTTGCATTTAACTTCTGTATTTTTGAGTGTCAGCTTTATACTTTTATCTACCTTTTCGTCAGCGACAGAAATTCATAGGGCAGGGTAAAATATGCTATTTTAATGATCAATCCTGTGCAATTACTGTTGTTAAAAGATAAGCAGTTACTAATTGTCTTAAGGAAACACCTTAATACCCCCACAATTCAAGACAGTTCGTAGTACGATTTTGTTTCCGGACTTCCAGTTCGCTGCTTTTATCCAAGAGCCCCCTGTCTTACTCGCCTAACTTGATAGAAATAGAATACACAAGTGATCCTGCAAGTTAATTTGACTAGGTCGCCATCATATGCTAATCAGACTACCACGTCAATGAAAGTCAGCGTAGGTTTGTGCAAACTACCTGTACGAAGTTCGCAATAACAACAGTCAGTGGTTGAAGATGACAAGTAACATGGTGTGATATTGATCACACTGGCTTTGATCCTTTATCCTTTTGTTTTTTGAGTTTAGCATCATTCTCACCTTCAGTTGAACCTGTTTTTCGCGTTATATCCCTGATGTATGGCTTTTTATTCATTTTAAATTGATTTCTCTCCATTTACTGCTTATTCTATGGATATTCGCTGTGTTGATGTGTAGCAGTTTTGACTGACACACGTGCCATCTAAGGCTGATAACTGATTGAAAACAATGGATTACACCTAATCGACTTGTTACCTTTTTGTTTTAAACTCTCATTTACTAGAATTCTGCAAAAAGGTTGCTTCAAGTTAAATAAATACTAAATAGCTTGTTCACGTGCTTGATATTTCTTAATTACGATTTGGCACATTTCGGTTTATTAACTATGATATTTCTAGTCAGTTTATGAGTAACTCATTGTTTTCAGTTTAACAAACATGGAACGCAACAACGTCGTATGCTGGGAAAACCATTTGACACAGAATTACTAAAGTAAGTTTCCAAACTGTTATCATCATCCTTGAAGTTTTTTAGTTGGTCGCCATCTTCAATTTACCTCTTGGTAAAATGAAAACCACTATTGATCACTCTAGATTCTGTTTACCAGTGTTTTTTGTAATAATTCTTTTAAATAAGTATGGTAGCACAAACAAGTTAGTATTTGGTTTCAGTTTGTTTTGTATTACTTAACTGATAGAAAATGATTTTGAATGTAGTTTTTGTCACCCCGAAGTTATTACTATCGTACCAATATTTTGTGAAAGTATTCAAATGTAACATTAATATGTGAACCTAATTATGATACATCGTAGCAGTACTTTATATTCCATTTGTCCCCATCCGATTAGCTACATGGTGGTTAAAATACTAAGGTAATATTTCCAAACTCCACTCTGCCTGTACTTCTGTTCGTGTGTCTAGGTCGTATCATCAGCCTTTACACAGTTGCTTTAAGTGGAATATCTAACCCTGTGTTACGTAAATAAGCTATAGATCTGACTTAAACGAGTTGTCTTTAAACATGGTTTTATTACACTATAGAAAAGTAGTTCTTCTAAATTATTCATTTTATTTTGCAAATCGAAACCTCAGAAAGATACCATTTTGAGGCTTGTTGACCGTTAATAAACGATAATGAAATATGGATAACCATTTCTGATTGTGAATTTACTATTCGTTTTTAAAATATTGGACCACCCAAACCAAGAGCCTGTATCCTTTTTTTATTCTATTCAACTCAGTAATCAGATACATCTTGTGTCATTGGTTTTGAGCCTCACATTAAGAAGTAGTGACACCACTCACCTCCGTAGATGGAAGTAGGTAAATTAGGTTTATTATCTGCAACTTAATTTCTAACACTTGAGTGCCTTAATCACTATACCTCTTTACTGTGCATTATGTTGAAGCTATCACCCTTGCTTTTAATGCGTCCCCCACTTCTCATATGTAAATTGTTTACTTAAGATAGGGTGATATCGACTACTCGATGAAAATTTTCTTAAGACCAAAAACCACTTTACATATCTTGGCAGATTAACCGACTCTACTTACTAGTCATCGCAGATTTGTTGTAACGTTCGTTTGCAAACTGACATAATATGTAGCAAACGCATAGCCTGTCAGTATACTGAAAAGTAAGAATGCTGATCACTACCTAGCAGTGTATTAGTCGATATGAAAAGGTTGCCGAAGATAAAAAAAGTGGTATATATTAGTGATAGATATTCTATCATGGATATCTTTTAAACGGTACTACTACTAAAAATACCGGATAAGTAAATCTGTTGTTACGTTTGTTGCTAGCTAAGTGAGACTATTCAGTTGTAGGACTCTGGTAACAGAAGCAATTAAAGAATGTGTTACTACACATTTCAAACCACCTACTTTTTATTAAGCAGGAAACATGGCTTTATTAATTAAAGCATCAGTCCATGAAGTGACTAACTCTATCTGGGCTGATTGTCCCAGTTTACAAGAAAACAACAGAAATTCTCTTATGAAAACCACAGAGGCATCAGTTTGACTAACATAGTGTCTAAGATATTAGCCTCTGTAGTCATCCGACGTTTGTCTGAAGCTAGGGGGATAGTAAACTTGGAAAAACCAGTCTGGTTCCAGACCTGACCGATGGTGCATTAACCAGATATTTGCTCTTTGTTAAACTCTGACGAAAGAACGCGTTTACTGTGCAGCAGTTAAGTCCTTCTTACTTTATGGATGTGAAACATGACCATTAAGGTTAGAGGATAATCGTAGGCTTCTAGTATTTAGTCATAGGTGTCTCCAAAACATTGCTCGTGTTTGCTGGGACCACCGAGTAAGCAATGCGTGAGTTAGGAATAGAGTACTAGGTAAATACGGTAAGTCTATTGATGAAGTAGTGAATCTTCACCAGCTGAGGTGGTTATGACATGTGTTAGGTATGCTTGACCACTGTTTACCTCGACGAGCGATTTTGTCTAGTGTGTGGGTTGGCTGGAAGAAAGCTAGGGGTGGTCAAACGAAAACATAGCACCAATCCATGAAGTCATTGACAATTGGACTGAGTAGTTGTAATAGATGCAGACTACCTGGTTGGGGCTCACGTGATGATCGTAAAAGATGGATAGAGACAGGTGATATGGCTCAAAATCGTTGGCAATGGCGCAGGTACATCCACTCCTTATGTTCCTCCAAATTCTAGTTTTTAAGCTTTTCATAATTTTCTCTCTACTGAATCACTTTTTTGTTTTAAACCTTATCTCTGATCTCTATACCTTTCCAGTAGTACTTACTCTGTTACTACCTCTCCTACTCTGGGATTCGGTACGACAATTTGATCTCTACCTACTAATTGGGGCATGGTAACTTGAACTGATGTACGCATGTACCGAGTTCTACGTTGTAACTGACTGACTGACAAACCCTAGAATATAGTCATACCTACCATATTCTGACAATAGTCGTATTCCTTGATTTAAGAGCCGCGTTTGACTCCGTAGATCAAGAGCCACTGTAGTAGTTTGTCATTAAAAGGTATGCCTAAAAAGTACATAAACCTTATGAAAGCTCTCTACTCGTACACCACTGGTCGAGATAGCGCTTATGGTGAACTATCAGTCAGTCAGTCATAACGTAGAACTTGGTACGTGCTCACATGTATACTTGATACAGGTGACCAAGCTACCATGCACGAATTGGCAGATAGAGATCAAATTGTGGGACCAGATCCCAGGGTAGTGGAGGTAGGAACAGAGTTAGTATTAATATAGAGAGTTAGAAATCCAAGATAAGATTTAAGAAAATATGATTCAGTGAGACAAAAATCATGATAAATTCAGAAACTTAGACTTTGGAGGAAGACAAGGAGTGTATGCACCTGTGCCATTACGAACGATTTTGAGCCGTCACCCAAAGTCTCTAACCATTTGTCAAGGTGATCACGCAGATTCCAACCAGGTAGTCTGCACTTATTGACATGGGTCAGCCTAATTATCGATAACTTCATAAACTGGTGCTATGTTTTGGTTTGGCCGCCCCTAGCTTCCTTCCAGCCTACACTAAACAGCATTACTCGTCGAGTTAGGCAGTGGTTCGGCATGCGTAATACATGTCCTAACCACCTTAGCTGATTAAGATTTACCATTTCTTCAATGGATTTATAAAACTTACCTAGTACTCTATTTCTGACTCAAGTATTACTTACTCAGTGGTCCTAGCAAACATGAGAAATGATTCAAAGACATCTTTGATCGAATACTAGAGGCCTACGTATTTTCTCTATCCTTAATGGCCATATTTTACATCCAGTAAACGTGTTCTTTGGTCGGATGACGGATGTCTTACCTGTGACACTATTGCGTTACTTGCTAATAACAACCCAGCTTCTCTTATTGCTTAGTAGTCTCAGACACTGGACGCTCGACAAGACCCCAAATCAGAACACGTTTGAAAAGGAACGAATTGTATTCCAAAATAACAAGGACAGGCAGAAGTAGCAATTTATAAATGAAGAAACGTTAATGTATTTATATTATTTACATAAGAAGCTTCTAGAGTCTTCTCCAATAATCAGCTAGAGCTGATTGGTTTAGAGATAGCCAATCAGCGTGCGTCATTACAATCATGCACAGAACATTCTTTAGTCCAGTCTATATCCCACTAACAGACACAAATTGGCAAAAACCAATCGAACATTCTGTATAAGAACCGAAATTTCATCGGAAACCAGACCATCAGGACTAATGAGACTCCCAAGATAAGTGAAGCAGTCAACACATTCAATTACTTCGCTCCCTATGACTAATTTCTGTGCCGAATCAAAGCCTATACTGAAGCAGCATTTTATATTTGGATGGGGAGAATCGTATTTTAAACATGTTTACATTCATGCTTAAGATAGTCAGAAGATTCTGCACTTTCTCAGCATCTTTACCTTATAAAACTATGTCATCAGTATATTCCAAGTTAACAAGTTTATCTCCTGGGAGAAAGTCAACCCCGGTGAATTCAGACGATAAAAATGTTGGTGAATTACCACGAGAATTGTCAACCGCAAATGGTTTTCTTCAGGGTTATCCCTTATCCTTCTTTACATTTAATCTCATCATATATATCCTCCTATAAGCACACTCTTCGATTGACTTTTCAGGAATTGATCTTCTTTCAATAAGCCCACTTGTCAACTTAGAATACGGAGACAACATAGTCCTATTCGGTGAAGATTGGCAACATGCAGTCTCTTGAACATCTCGAATAACACACGTATATTTAGAATGCCTTTCCCTCCATGTAAATGCATAATGTTACTCCAGGACTGGTCTACATCATCATCGATATTAGTCATAGAAAGTGAAATCGTTTAGCACGTTGGCTACTTCACCTATTTTATCAGTTTTATCACCCCTGACGAATCAGTCTGATGAAATGGCAGCCCGAATTCAAAAAGTTTGTTTGACTTTTACTAATTTACCTCACTTGTGGCGTAGATGAGATAACCGGTTTTCGACGAAATGTTGAGTGTTCTGCTCAGCGGTCCGTCATATCTTAACATATGGATGTGGGACATGGACCATAAAATTAGAAGATATA
The DNA here is from genome assembly GCA_025215515.1 of Schistosoma japonicum. Classification (NCBI taxonomy): domain Eukaryota; kingdom Metazoa; phylum Platyhelminthes; class Trematoda; order Strigeidida; family Schistosomatidae; genus Schistosoma; species Schistosoma japonicum. Next base: position 29,550,834 of record CM046063.1, read on the forward strand.
TATAGGCATCAGGTCATTAATCGTAGAAATCTTGATTGTATTGCGCACATATCACGGAATACATCAATAGGTAATATTGATGTTAGTCATAGAGTATTGGGAAGGCTTGGAAAATCAATCGAGGTGGTAAACTTCATCGACTGAGGTGTTTGGGACATGTGTTGTATATGCCCGATCATCGTCTACCTCATTGCACTATGCTTACTGGGGCAGAAGTAGGATGGAAGAAGGGCATGGGTGGCCAATTCAAAACATGGCATCAATCCATGGAGTCTCTAACTGCTAGTTCAAGCGATATTGGTAAATGTACGGTTGGGGTCCGTGTGGCAGTCTTGATCAGTGGTTGGAGACGCTTGGTGACATGGTTCAGAATCGGTTACTGTGGCGTAAATGTATTTACTCTTCATGTTCTGTTAAATTCTAAGTTTCATTTTTCCTTTGTGCTTTCGTCTATCTCATTCCTTTCTGTTGAATTATACTGTTTTGTTAATCTTGTGAATGAAGTGTAGCAAGTTGAACCTATGCGCATACGCATCAGGTTTTATGTTATACATGAATGGATGAATTCGGAATAGCATGCTTCGCAATTAGGACTATAAAGCTATCTCCCATTTAAATTCATATGTTTGTGGTTCCTTACTATTTTATATATTTGGTTCATCACTTTTGTTATCTACTTTTGATTTCATGCTAGTTTTTGTGCTATTTTTGCTTTCTTGATTCTTCTCGTATGGTTTTCCCTTAGCCATGCTGTTATGAACCGTGCCGTCTTTGATTTATGCATTCGCATTAACTGTGTTATTTCTACTTGTCTACAGGGAGTCACTTGAGTTTATACCGGATAAATAGGGGAAATAAGGCTTGTGTATAATCATTGTAGAAAAACTGCTAATGCATCTTGAATGTATAACTCGATTAGTGAATATTCTGCTATGGCGTTGATCGTTACTTTATATACTAACTGAATTGATTTCTAGGTAGTCTGCAATGATTATTTTATTACGAGGGTATTTTTAGATTATTATTCATTTTCAAGTCTGTTGCGTCCATCTATTGTTTTTAAATTAAGTGACCGAGTCGCGATCTTTATTACTGTCTAAAAATGTTAAAAATTACTATCTGTATAACACACGTTTCTCAGCGTATAAATCTTTTATGCCATTATTTAACTTTTGATATTCGTGTGTCTTTTAATATCGGTCAGTTTGTTTGTTGCTCTAACTGCTTTTAAAAGAATACTTTATTCATAATGTTTAGATTGGACATAAAGTTGAAAGAATTAATGGTGAGTCAATCCGTCAGGTCAGATGTATTCAGCTACTTAGAAAGTCATTTACAATTGAAACATAAAGCTGTGATGCGTAGGCTTAAAAAGCTAAATGAAGATAAACAGGAACAAAGAATGAACCCAATGTTAGATGCTCTCGGGGAAGGTATGCAATAATTGTTATTAAGAAGCTAAGCGTTTTGAGAATTGTTTATCATGAATAAAATAATAGATGTCTTAGTTATTATCTAAAATTTCATTTTATTTACTTTAAATTGATTTGATTTACAATTAATTAACTGGGTTGGAGCGTACATCTCATTACAACTTAAAATTCTTTAAATCCTTTGATTGCATTCCTATTAACTGAAATCATTAGTTATATCTGTTAGATATTGTTGCTTCATTGTAACGAGGTCATATTCATTCATAAAGAATTATAGTGACAATTACTGAAGTTCCACTCAATTAGCGCTATTTATTCGCCTTAACATTCTGGATCCTGTGGATAGCCTTTAATTAAATATTATGCCTCACTGCGTTTTACCAGTTAACCTTTCACATTCGTTGTTAACGTGACTAAAGGTTGTCTGTTCAGTTTGCAAAACAACCTAATCTAGTGGTTAGATTCTTTATATGGCTCCTTGTTTATACCGCATATAATTGTATGCTTAGTAATCTCCGTCGCTGATAAATTCTGAAGATCAAAGTTTCGACGAAAGCGTTTGAATGACTCTGTCACACTCTATGATATCACTAGACTACTTAATATTTTCTGAAATGTACCGTAACCTTGTAAATGTATAACCATAATTACGATAGCAGACAATAATCTGTTTTTTGTTAATCAATTACACATATAGTTACGTTTAATTCCTCCTCTTTTTATTTTTATTTTCCGACTGCTTAAGCTATTTCATCGTCAATGCCTCCTATTATTGAAAGTTATACGAAAGATAAAGAAGTTCACTTGGAACGTATTAAAGCTTGGCAAACAGAGTAAGTTAATCTAGAAGTTAATTCTTTAGTTGGGTTACTGCTTAAAACCCCTGTTTTAGCTATGACTGCGAATATTATGACTCAAAGCCTAGTACATAAAGGCATGGACCAACCACTTCTAGATATGACTTACGAAATGTCCTGATATTTTTGCAAATTTCTATCACTGAATTCATGTAGCTTATATACTTCAAGCTCTAGCTGTACAATCTTTTGGCACTCAGTCAGTCAGTTACAACGTAGAACTCGGTGCACGCGAACATCAGTTCAAGTTACCATGCCTTAATTAGTAGGTAGAGATCAAATTGTCGTACCAAATCCCAGAGTAGCGGAAGGTAGTAACAGAGTAAGTACTAATGGAAAGGCATAGAGATCAGAGATGAGATTTGAGATAAAAGGTGATTCAGTAAAGAGAAAATTATGAGAAGCTCAAAAATTAGAATTTGGAGGAAGACAAGGAGTGGATGCACCTGCGCCATTGCAATCGATTTTGAGCCATATCACCTGAAGTCTCTCACCATTTGTTACGATCATCGTGTGGGCCCCAACCAGGTAGTCTACATCTATTAACATGGCTCAGCCCAATTGTCAATGACTTCATGGATTGGTGCCATGTTTTCGTTTGGCCACCCCTAGCTTTCTTCCAGCCTACTCCCACACCAGACAACATTGCTCGTCGAGGTAGATGGTGGTCAGGCGTACGCAATACATGTCCTAACCACCTCAGCTGGTGAAGATTCACTACTTTATTAATAGACTTACCGTATTTACCTAGTACTCTATTCTTAACCCACGCATTGCTTGCTCGGTTGTCCCAGCAAACACGAGCAATGTTTCGGAGACATCTATGATCGAATACTAGGAGCCTACGGCTATCCTCTAACCTTAAAGGCCATGTTTCACATCCATAAAGTAAAACGGATCTAACTTCTGCACAGTAAACGCGTCCTTTTGTCATTAAACGAATGTCTCGCCTACGCCACAAGTGACGCAGGTTGGCAAAAGCTGATAGGGCCTTATGTATACGGGCCGAGATTTCATCGGACACCAGACCGTTAGGACTGATGAGGCTCCCGAGATAAGTAAAACGGTTAACACATTCAATAGTTTCACTCCCTATCACTAACTTTGGTGCCGAATTAAGCCAGTCCTGAAGTAACATTTTACATTTGGATGGAGAGAAACGCATCCCAAACATGCTTACGTTCATGTTTAAGGCAGTCAAACAATTCTGCATTTTATCAGCATCTTCACTCAGTAGAACTATATCATCGGCATATTCTAAGTCAGTAAGTTTATCTCCTGGAAGGAGGTCAACCCCAGAGAAATCAGACGATGACAAAGTTAACTCTAAAAGTATGTCCATGATAAAATTAAATGAAAATGGGGATAGCGGACAACCTTGACGAACACCACTAGAAGTGGTCAATTCCGAAGACAATCTGCCATAAGCTCTAACACGACATGTGGTGTTCGAGTAGAGAGCTTGTATAAGGTTAATATACTTCTCCGGTACGCAGTAGAATTGTATTTTCTATCTTGCACTCATTGTTTTTTAATTACATGTTAAAATATAATCACTTAAAACTAAACAGCCATTTTTTCAAGTTTTTACTTTTGATGGTATCCCGTCATTCACTTTTAGGGACAGTGACTCAGTGATTTTGAGATTCGGCTTGTGTCCAATAAGTCTCTAAATCTAATTTTGACTCACCAACTTCAATTACGGCAACTAGGTATTATCACTAGTCAGCATACCCAAATTGTGATTCACAGCTAAGCACACTAGTCTGTACTTGGTAATCTAAAATGGATAACTGTTTAGGTTCCATTTAGCAGAGTAAATAGGATGTCTTCTGTTTATAGTCTTTGTGATAACCACAGGTTTTCCTCGTTCGTGTTCGATACAATCTACTGAGTCTGAATGGTTTCATTCCTTATGCTATCGGGTTTTCTTTTACGGTTTTAGAAATTTGCAAAATGGTTCAGATTTAACAGATAATCAGGGTGTTAATAGTTCAAGCGATGGAAATTTATCAAGACGTCCCCCAAAGCCTGGACCACCTAAGAAAATATATCGCTGGAATTCTGAATGCAGGTTAATTGTTTACCATTATTTTTTTATAGCTAAACTTGATCTGTACCTTAGTATCATTGTGATAATGTTGTAAAGTTTCTGTCTATTTATATATCTGGTATTAACGTAAGGTTCATAAGTTTAGGTTGTTTGTATTCGTCACAAACTGTTGTTGGTCGAGTACCACCGAAAACCAGGGAGCTCTGGGCAGCTGTTTCGTCCCAGTCTGAGACTCAGCAGTGCCACCCCCGGTTTTATCAGGGAATTGAACCCAAGGCCTTCAGGTTGGTTAACGCTTAACCCTCTGCACCTCTCTCCACAAAACCATCTCAGATTAAGTAAAGTTTATAACGTATGTAAAATTCTAGCTGTGTAATCACTCAAGAGTGTTATTGTTGAAGTTTGTTTGGAATAAATGATAATTTAGTTGGGAATTTTCTGTTAGTTTTGATGTTTAGGGCGTCAAATCTTTGTAATTATATTTCTTACATAGGCTTCATTTATTGCAATAATGTACCTTTTTAGATTTCTAAGCTATTCACAGTGATTAGTTCACAAGCAGTCAAGAGCTGCTTAATAGCAATTTTCATTTTCAATATTAAGTAATATCTCTTAAGAAAGTAAAGTATTCTAATAAGTACATTTGAGAGGCAGAAGTTATAAATTAGTCCAGGATATTCGTAATCAATTTTTTGAGTGAATACTTTCATTTTGTTGAGTTAATTTTACGTAATGACTTCTCACTTACTACATATGATAGTCATTAAGGTAAGATAACGACTCTTGACTGTCAATCACACTTTTCCCTAATAAGAAGTTACCAAACCGTCTTATTCTTAACATAATCTATTCGCATCTTTTATTTCGTCTATAGACAACTTTTTGACAACATCGTCATTTGCCGACTTGAAAGCTATAAGCTATTGAATATCAAAGGTTCTGCTGAAGATTATCTTAGGCGCCTTTTCCCAACTTTAATACAACTTTGGCCTGATGGTTGGATTTCTAATGCGTAAGCCACTATCAGTTTTAAATTATTGTAATCACTTCTGGGTTAGTAGTTTTGTGAATATGTCATGGGTCTCCAAATCTTGATCATCATGTCGGTTTTCGAAATTCATCGATTAGTCTCAGGCATAAAGGCTTCCTGTTTCTTTCTCCAAAAATATTAGAAGTGACAATTGCTGAATTGTTCATAAATCAAGATTAGTTACAATAAGGTAGATAAATTCACTTTCTCAGGAAGAGTATTCAATACTATGCTACGCATATCCCTTACGTATTCACTAAATCATTTTCACCAGGACGAAGGCACGATGTGCAAAACAACTAAATTCCCTTTAGTTCATAGTCCCTTCAACTACAAATAGCTCAACATTTACATTAGACTAATCTAGTAGAAATATGTGTGTATTTTTAATTCATGATCGAATAATATTAAAATGAGAATTGTATTTTTAAAAACTGTCTACTGAAATCAATTTCCCCAACAACCCTTTCGATTGTTGGAGACTCCGAGTGACACGGCTCAGAATCGTTCGCAGTACATACACTCTGTTAAATCGTGAGCCTGAAATTATTGTGTACCTTTCTTTATGTAGACTAATTTTTCCCTCTGTGTCCGCACTTCTTTCTTACTACAACTTATGTAATCACTACTTCTACTAATTTGGAGTTTATTTTGATGTACTTTTGAGGTGTAGTAACTTTATCTGCTGCGCACACAAACTCGATTCATCTATGCATCTGACTAACTGAACGTTTCGTCCAGCTTCAGGATCCAAGCTGCTGTTATTGTTTCCTTGAAGATGTTTTATATACACCTGACTTTTATGAACCTACTCGTTCCCACACTAGATGTAAGTTGTTGTAATCGTGATTCAATGATTAGTGGTAAAATGGCCAGTTACATTAGTCATTACTGCTACCAACAAATAGTGGACTATTGCTTAAAATACTATAACTTCTGTTACTAAATTACAGGCTGAAATCCCGTTACATTTATTTCATTTAGAGCATGGGGCTAGTATCTCTATCAATCGCTCAGAAAAATTTAGTTTGAAGTGGAGTACGCTTGACTTCAGAACTGCATCTGCCTGTTTTATATTTGCAGATTCACGAGTTTGATGTAGTAATTGGTTTATTTCGAAAACTGAAATGTATACTCTCATAAAATATCGATACAAATAATTCTTGTTTATATTTGTTTCTGGTTACCAGTTTTCCTATATGCAAACTAAAAATAAGTCTCAAGTGTTACACTGCTAAATTTTCTCTTAAATACTGATGAAAACATTCCATAGTAAATTGTAATTGCGGTACACGTTAGATCTGTTTCGGTGGTGACTGTCGTAAATCAAGTGATGAAGCACTGAAACGAAGAGGGTTCTGAAAACCTGTGTTTAATCTTAAAGCCTCCTAAGCATTCTCTCTCTCTCTCTCTCTCTCTATATATATATATATATATATATATATATATATATATATATATATATAAAGATGAAAATGAATTAGTTTTTTTTATCTCTTAGTGCATTATGGCGTACCGCTTTGCCGATTTTCCAAAAGTTTTGTAGTGATCAGTAAGTTTTATTTTGTCAAACAAATGTTAGTATTTCGTTTCTTTATTATCAGTAGACAGAAAAAATTTCAAAAAAGGAAGTTAATTAGTACCCAAAAGATTTTTCACTGCCAAATGCTCACAGTATAAACTATCCGACTGTTTTACCACATCGATTTTTCAAACGATGATATCAATATTAGCTCCACTTAGCTGTTTGTAACAAATTCCCATAGTCGGATTTTAGTTTAACGACCTAGTGATTATGAAGTCGATGACTTTGATTATGCCACTCTGTTTGTTAACTACTGTGTAGTAATCAATATTATGTATACCTGGTCGTCTGGCATTGGTGAAATCTTATTTATCAAGTTACAATACGATACAAGTTTAGATCTCACAACGAGTATCATTTTACTCAAAATCGTGGATTTGTCTTTTCTGTCGAGTACGAACTAGCTTGGCATTTATGTCCAAAGCTCCCTTTTGATTGTTTCCAACCACTTGATAGATTACCTAAACTTACAGAATGTTCCCATATTCCATGTCATTCATTATGATAATTATTTCTCGTGATGTTATGATCGGTGATTTAACCTCCTATAATGTTTACATGTCATCCCACATTTTTATCCACTGCTTAACCGACCGTAGCTGCTACTTTGAAGTAGTAGTCGGGCTTGTCTTTCGTGGTGACCCAACTGAGCTATATTGGCTGGAACGCATGTTCTTCTAGGTCTTACCAGATGAGTTTGTAGGAAAGTGATAGGACTAGGGCAGCAATCTAAGGTTTGGAGACAAAGTTTTACTACTGACTGTACTGGGTCGTTGCAGCACTAAGGCGTTTCCCTTCTCACCAGAAAATGAAGGGGTTAGAAAAAGTCGACCGTAAAACCTCTCACACTCAACTTTACCTCACGGATTTCTGTTTCCGATTGTTAGGACTTTTGAAGAGCAGAGCTAACACTTCAAAAACTCCTCGTTAAAAGACTACGTGGTCGGCCTCAAGCAGTTGTCTCTTGAGCTTTACGACCAAGCTCCTAGACCACTAAGACTAAAATCAACACTAACCTAGCTTCCTTTTTAGGTCTCTCAAAAAGTAATCTCGCCAGCCAGGATGTAACAACCACCCTCATACTGCTAACACTATACGAGATCATTTTGACTTCGCTTGGCATAAGTAATAACAACTAACCTATTAGTATTAAACTTTTTATTACTAATTGATCTATTGAGGAAAACCAGTGGAAACTAATTAGTGCTCTATTAATGTTCTTATGTGGATATTTGATTTATGTATTGATTGTGAGACGTCTATTGAGTTTATTTGATTAAACTTAATTAGACAGTAGTGTACTGCTTCATAACACATTTCTGTGTTATTTGAACACAAAACATCAGTTAAAGCAACTATTCAAATGTAGCAATTAACGTTAGAAACTTAAAAAAGCAGTATATGGTAATAAAATGAATATATCTTTTTCACCGTATGAGTCTTATTTATGTCAACTGGTCATCAAAATCACTGATGTGATTTTCGAATAATCTTACTATTATTTACAGATTTCCATTCTTCATCGTATTCTAACCATTCGTGATTGTTAATGAATATTTTACTTGCTTTTGAAAAATTTCACGGTAATGAAATTCGCCCGATCTTATCAGTTTCGTAGAGTAAAATTAGTACATCTATGTGAATAAATGAATGTCTTCTCTTGTCTGATTTGCTATTGTTTTACTTATTTGTTTGTATAATTTTTAACACTATTCTCCCTATGTATAAGGAAGTAGTTCTCATTATATTACTTAATTTTTGTGCAACTTTTGTTATTTTATCGTCTTAGTGGTCTAAGCAACAGCTCTTCAACATCTCAATCCCTTACACGAAGTTTGAACAACAACAACAACCATAGTAATTCTTCCAATATGAACAACGGGAAAAATCACAATCCATCGTCTTCTGCACATACCACATCCCCTCCAGATATTAATGCTCTGTTACAACAAAACTCACCTGTTGTCATTGTACCAGATATTTCTTCGAATATTTCAACCTCAAATATCTCTAAAACAGCCTCAAAGATAACCGATCATGTGCCAAACAGTAGTCCACGTACTAGTTTGTCGGTTGTTTGCAGCCCTAAAGTCTAGCTCCAATTCGGTTTCTGTCACTAAACATTGTCAATCATTTCCTACATCGCACTTACCTACTCAGCCATTAAGCCGTCCCAATTTCCGGGTTACTCCATCTGCAGTTACTCAAAGTTCAACTAACTCGAAATCTGTCAATACTAAGACTCCAGTAACTGTTTGTGTGGATGCGGGAACGTCTCGCCTGTCATATGTTCTTCAATCGACAACAGCATCTGTATCTCCAAACTCTTTTGTGGTCCCTGTTGTAACTTCAGTATCTCAAACCTCACTGTTTAATCGAACACCTATTTTACAGAATGAGGCTGTGATAAATCGAACAGCTAATACAAATGTACCTCTACGTATTGTTTCATCCAGTGCTAGTAATTCTGCAGCTGCAATTTTAGTGTCTAAGGCACTTCAGCTTAACTCCGAATCGGGGAAGCCTACAGTAATAAATTCAGTTGCTCTCAAAAGGTATGTTATACTAAGCACATTTTATTTAAAGGTGAATGCATAAACTCTTAGATCGTGCATTACCTAGTGTGTAATTTGTTTGTATTACAATGGTTTCGATAAAGGAATCATTCTCTGTAATCCAACTTATAGTAATTATTTTAAACCTGTATAACGAGGTACTCCGTATATCAGTCATCAGTGTACGAATATCTATTGAGATAAATTATCACATCTCATACAAACGCATTAGTTACGAATGTGGAGAACAGAGTTATGGCTAAAAAACATATACTCCCTATTCTTGTAAGGCTGTGAAAAGGCTATTTCCACTATGTAGTAATAAAGTCATATTTTGTTGCCATATAATACATGAATATCTCATCAGTGATACTATTCAAGTATCATTAGTCTGTTGCGCAATAACCTGATAAACAGTTTCAAGATTAATTACGTTGCTTTTTTCAAGTACATTTTTTAAAGGTAGTGAACCCTTTTCTCCAAGATGTTTGGGTTTCGTGTTTGTCACAACCAATATTTCTGTGCACGGTTTATACATAATTTTTTACGAACATTAAGTTACATTTATTAATGGCCTTATATGAAGAACATTGTATCCTACTCAGTTTTGTAGCACCAATTGATGAGTGTATTTGTTGATATTCCAGACAATCCTATCCTCAGTGTCAGCCTTCTCAGCAAGCTTCAGTTACTCAACCAAAGGTTAGTGAATTTGTAAAGCCAACTGTTTCCCTTAATGATGGATTTCCAAAATCATGTACATCAAACGTACAATCAAATTTGTCTCATGATTCAAACAAACTGAATCAACAGATTGCTTACCAGTCGGCAGCCATCGCTCTATCTTGTCAGCAGATAGACCAGTTACAACATCGAGCATTGTCTAGTACTGGTCGCGTTGGGTTGAATCTGAACCCAACACTTAGTGCAGCAGCAGCTATCCTCTTTCCTTCACAGCCGCCTCCTGCTCATCAGTCGAAATATCAAGACCTATCTTTAGCAAGAGAGCATCTTGGCGAAAAAACTCTCGGAAGCTTACCTCCTGTTAACTCTAGTAACAACCATAAATCATGATGAAAACTTCTTACGTTAGCTGTAGAATTTATCACATAAACGTTCAGGTGAGTTACTCAAGTAACATTTTGTTTAGATTCTATTCATATACTGTAATAGTTTTTAAACTTCCAGTGTTTTTAGTATCAAAAGCAATCTTAGTCAACTATGAACGGTGGTTGTAGTAACTACGCCTTCATCTTGATCCGACTTCTATTGTTTATTTTGATTGTTTTGTTAACTGAATCTTGACCATTATATATATATATATATATATATATATATATATATATATATATATATATATATATATATAATGCAAAGATACTGCGTTAAACGATTCACACAAAACAAG